>PVLD010000045.1:0-232500 GCA_004027595.1 Dinomys branickii | reverse complement strand
TGTTTCTTGGCCTCTTGGCCACTGTATCAAGCAAGCATCAAAAGTCATGCCTGTGCACCGAGGTCCCTGGAGAAGGAGCCGTGGGACAGAACAGAGCCGCTCACGCTGTAGGAGGAACTTTGACAGTCTACCGGGGGGATGGTGGGATTGCTGCTGTCAGCAGTTCCAACAGTGCAAACAGTGTGAAGAAGCTTCCACAGGGATTGAATTACTGAAGACTTCTGCTCCGTGTTTTTTGGTATAATTGAGAGCACAGAGGGAGCTTGATTTCTCTGTCTTATGATTTGAAGGTGAAGACAAGAGCCTGCAGGGCTCTGTCAGAGTTATGGGCATGCTCAACCCAGACTTCAAAAAAAAAAAAAAGTCCAATTCCCAGAAAACCGCACAAGGCTGAATTGCTTACCTGAATATAAAAGATTTACTTTCACTGAATCATTTAACACACAACTATTATTAATTGCATTTTGAAAAAGAAAAGCCTGGAATACAGCGCAGTGAAAACACATGTGGGTGTTAAAGGGCGCTTCAGCTTGAATGCGTGTTTGAAAGTGAAACTGGTATATATGATGCTCTCACATACTTGGCCACACACGAGCACACAAGTTATATCTCTTGGAAAGAGCACGACGTCGGTGTTCATTGTTATCTCCATTGAAAATGAATTAATACTCCTTTTCTCCTGAAGTGGAGACATATCCAGGTGTATTGTATTTATACGGCCCTGGCAGGGGTAACTATAATTCTGATTGCACAAAAATAAATAAGAGTACAAAATGCCAGCTGGTCATCTTCTGTCACGTTCAGCATGACTAGTGAGCTGAGTGCCCCCCTCCTGGGGACTAGGGGGTGGGCAGCAATTTGATCTCCTGGCAATGTAACCACCTTTTCTTTCCTTTTTCATGCGTAGTCTGACCCAAATGCTTCCCATATATGAGGAGAAGCCAACCATGACAACTTAGTCCCAGAGCGGGAGCAGAAATCTCCTGAGATGTGCCCCCAAATAGGGAAAGTACAGCACTGGTACACCTGCAGACAGTTTAAATTAAACCAAGGCTAGCACAGTGGACTGTTTTGATTTAACTGGTTTCTTTCCTTGTAAAAATGTGGTCAAAAGGCATGGTAAAAACAAAACCTTGCAACAGTAGCTTGCTGTTTGGATTTGTGGGCTGGCCTGGGAGAGCATCTGTTAGGTCCTCTCTGTCTTCTCCCAGATGGAAGTGTTCCTGCTTCCACCGTCGTCTCGTGTGCCACCTTGCCCCTGCCCCCCAGGGTTGGCCTGCCTGGCCTCGCTTGACTCCTGAAACATCTTTAGGCATCCTTCCATCTGAAACCAAATTAACCCACTGCGGGGACAGGCCCGGAAGGCACAGAAGCTGCAAATGTACTTACACAGTTAGCCTGCGTACTTTATTTAACTATTTGTACTGCAAGCTTTTCTGAGGGGGAGGAATACCACCCTAGAACAAATACCAATTGTTAGCTTTGCTTTCACATCGCCAGCAAGCAGATCCTTTCCAACAGGGAGTAATACCCTGTTAGCTATGTTTAATTCTAATTTTACCTGGGGGATTGAGAGTACCAAATGATTTCAGCTGCTCAGGCATTACATTTCGGTCTGTCCTCTCCTTCTGCCCCTGTCTTTCTAACATACCCCTTCTGGGACCTTCCTATCATCGATAGGGAGAGGACAGCTTTTCTGGAAGTCTGAGCCAGCAGGACCTGTTCAGGGAAGGAGCTTCCAAGATGTTAAGAGGGGGAGATGCCCACGCCTTCCTCTTACCCACACCTTCTACCTGTGCTTTTGGCAAAGCCCCTATCCTGGCACCATAATCACCTTGTCAGTCGCCATACATGTTTCTTTTTTGACTTTGCAAACTGTTTTTGCAAAGGATGTTAAGCATATGTGCAACTTTGGGCCAGAGGCAGTTTACCTTTAACCATGAACTGGGCACTGTGTACTTGGTGCTACCACAGGCGTTCTGTTCCAATTGCGTTGTGTCTTAACAACAAAGCCCCCCGTGAAACTCAATAAAATTACCAATTTCACAGTTGATTTTCTTCCTGCTCTGCTCTGCAGCCCTCACACTCCTGGCCTGTCTCCACACACTGCAGGGGATGGTGTCGGACCAAACCAATCACACGGTGCTAAAAAGGGGCTTGATATAAACCAGGCTGATCTTAATTCTCATTAGTGTGTCCAGCAACTTTTAAATCTTTGAGACATCCTTGTCATAAAAATACTTCTCTCCCTCAGTATGAATGGAAAGGAGGTATTTATCTGTGCGGTGGATCGAACAGCACTGCTGTTTGATGTAAGTCATAGCTGCATTGCACAGAAAGCATGTGGGACAGTTTTATTTCTCATATTATGCTGTGTTTTCTTCTCTGATATTATTGTCTATGCTGACTTTGGTAATTTAAAATCAAAGTCGTAGGACTTACGGCTTATAAACCTTGGATCATTGATTAGGATACAAGCGGTCTCCATCTAATTCAGCTACTAACTAACCACGTGACCCGGGGTTAGCGTCTCTTCATGCTATTTCCCTCACTAAAGAAAGTAAAATAGAGGTGGAGCAATTGAGAAAAACATGTAAAACTACTATTTTATTTTGACTTTTAGATTAATAACTAAAATAATTTTATCTGGCTTATTTAATTCTGCCTCCCTTGTCAATGACTGAAAAAATCTGACCTAATACCTACTGTAAGATATAGCTTAGAGAAGTAAAGCTAAATTATACATATTTGATCTGTGATGAAAATAGTCTAGTCATGGAGTTAACTGGATTAGTTTTATTTCAAATACCACATTTTTGTTTATTTCTAACAACCATTCCCAACCTAAGTTTGATATGGATTTTGATCTTGAGGTACTTTGCACAATCATTGTTACTGAGTTCTTAGATTAAAGAATGGACTATCTGTCCTCGTGGCCAAGCCCTGTTGGTTTTTCTTTATACCGCAATACCTTATGGGAAACATTTTGGACCTATTGGCCTGCCAGGAAGTTTGTTAAATAGATAATTGGCTAATGGAAGGGGTGATTGATCAATAGACTACATGAATGAATGAATGAACGAACTTAAGGTGGGAATCTATGTTTGGTTCATGTGTTGCTGAAACAGATTAAATGGTGTAAATGTTACTTAGAAGCAATGCCTTATGAATTATTGTGGAATCCTATATCCATACATTATCATAGTGTATCTGAAGTCACACTTTGATTTTGTGCCCTTCAGTTGTCACTATTATCTTAAATTTGTTTTCTTTTTGTCTTTAGTTTTACTGAAGCTGGTCTTTTTGTTTTGCAAATCTTCATTCATAAGTAACTTTGGTTGACTTCAACCATGTATGAAGGTTAGGTCTTTTTTTTTCCCTATCACTTCTAACTTCATGGAAACTATTATTTGTAAGGTAGTAACATTGATCCTGATTTGGTATCAAACTGAAGCACAACAATTATTGTTCTGTGACTATATTTAGAGGAAAGAAAATTGATTCTGAGGAGCCCAAAGATGACCCAAGCAATGGACTTCGTTTGGGGAAAACATTCATAGAGGAGATTTAGCTTCACTTACATTTCGTAACCTACACTCCCTCTCCCCTGAGGATTGGGAAGTTTGGAAATCCCACAGAAAGCAGCTCCCACATGGCTCGGAGCCGCTGCTGATTGTGTTGTAACCCGCTGTCTTTGCTAACGATGTGGTTGGGGAATTTCAGGTGTCTACATGCTTGTCTACCTTCTCGGGCTAGAAATCAGAGTATTAGCAACAAAGGAGCTATAGTGCCCTCTTGGCTGTATTGTGTAAACCTCAAACAAGTCAGGTTCTTCCAGTGCTTTACCTGTTCTTTGTACATGAACCAGCTCCTTCCTGCATTAACTCAGGTTTTCAGCATGCAGTTTTAAAAGTCACTGCTTCAGTGTGCAATTCCCATATACTCTCGCATTCATTCAGAGGCTCCACAATGCTGTAAGCTCACTTTCCTTATTGGGACTTTAAGCAAAATTAAAGCTAAGTTTCTCTTCTCCAAAGCACCAACTTGGTCTATGAGCAGAGGGAAGATTAGGAAGCGCACCACTTTATCCATAGGCAGCCTCCATCCGTGCTCTTAGTCACTTCACCGCACACCATGAACCTGACACTAGCTGCCAAAAGCCATTGCCCTCCATTGTGTCTATAAACTGTGGCGTTTCCTCTTTCTGGATCCCAGCACCAGCTGTCACACTGGATTTCCATGAGATTTCCTATACATCCTTCCTAAATAACTCTAATTGCCTTAGAACAGTTTAAAAATCCTTTGGGTCAAAGGAAAAGCGTCCCAAATGAAACTGCACCCAGCTACTCTGTGTATTTCGCCTGCTTCTCACCAGGTGAATTGAAGGAGATGGAGACAAAGGCTGCACTGCGATGTCTGTGGTCCGGGTGCTCCCGTCTCAGGCTTTCATAATGAGTATACTGCACAGAACCATGAGTTATCATGACTGTGACCTGTCTCAGGAGGTCCCATGCCACATCTGTATTAACAACTGCATCTGCTTCGGGGTAACCTTATTAGCTTGCCACAGCTGAGCCAGAGCCTCAGGAGGTATTAGCCCAGATCCCCAGAGAAGCCTAGTACTTCTGCTGTCCCTAAATTCAGTTTGGTGTCCAAAATTTAACATCAGGACCTGCTGAATTTTATTTTGTATTATCTGCTATAACAACTCTAGCAGCAAACAACACACACACACGTACAACCCTAAGAATTGGCAACCTCCCCAAATGCCATCTCTAATTCCCATTATGGCATATGGCTTGTGTTTCACATGAAAAGGAATGGAAAATATCAAAAGAAGAGTTCTCACCTTGATTTCTGTTTTTCTTCTCACTCTGGGAATGTTTGAAGTGCTGTAAAGAACACAAATCCTAGAGAACACACATGTGTGAACTTATCTGTGGAAATTTTACTTGCAAGCCTGACAGCAGAAATAGTAAGTAAAGTCCAAGTGAATGAAATGGTGTGATAAGGAAATGTGGAGAGTTGTAGAGTGTGTGTGTGTGTGTGTGTGTGTGTGTGTGTGTAAGGGGGTTTGTATGTAAGTGCAAGTGCATCTGTGTACAAAAGAATCCATGACAGTCTGCTCTTGCAACTGAATTCCATAAAAGAGCTCTACCATGAAATTAATCAGACAGGGTGGAATTTGCCCAAATGCAGATCATTCATTTACTCATTCACTTGTTCATCCTATAGATAGGAAGTGTGACACAAGTGCAGATTCACCTGGGAACACACGTAGGTCAATATCCTAAAGGCAAAACTCCCAGAGTGCACTAGTGGGTGCTCATAAAAGGTGCTAAACTTTGATGGGCAAAAGCTTACCTGATTTCATCTGCATGAGTTTTACATTGAGTGTTGCCCTGCCAGCAAAGATAGATAGAGTAATGCAGGGCTGGAGCAACCCCTTGATCCAAACTAACCTGCTAGGATGTTCCCAAGGTAAGTTGTCCAGGCCCTCTGCATACCCTTCCTATCCTGTCTCTAACCTTCTCAGGAGACTTCCTTAAACATCTTCTGATACAGTGATGAACTAACAAGTGATAATTTTCCTTTTCCGGTTTTAGTCTATTTTCAGAAATCATTTGGAGCTTATTTCGCACCCAGCTTGGTATTTTACCCATTGTCTTATTTAATCCACCAGCACAACCCTGGTACCTGGTATCCCGGTGTTACAGCAAGGAAACCAAAACTTCACTGTTCTGGGAGGTGTTACGGGAGAAGCTGAGAAGCTTGTACGATGCTAAGGAGCTGGTCCTGAGCCTTGAAGGGAGTGTAATTCAGTTGACTCCAGTGTGAAACTTTTACATTCTGTGCACTGATATGGCCCACATTTTAAAGCCTCTTAGTCTTCAGTGAATTTTTGTTGTTGTTTGGCTTTCTTTTGTTTTTTCTCTTCTTTTGACAGCACCAGGGATTGAACCTGGGCGCTCACACTTGCTAAGCTGGTGCTACACCACTGAGCCACCTCCCACCCAGGCCAGCCTCTTATTTTTTTCAGCTCTATCCAGGTTCACAGCTTCATTTTTCTCCCAGGAATTTCCCCTGTACAAAAACTGCTTTAATTTTGCGCTGACCCACTGAACCAGTGCTACACCTCACATAAATAATTTTCCTCTAACATGAATACTTTTCCTGTTTACCTACAAATGTGATAGTTATTCAGTCATCAATTTTCCAAGCCTAAAAAGTCTGCATGTGTTCTTTGGTTCATTTTGTTATTCAGTGTTAATCATTTTGCCTCTGCAGAAAGCGAGACTCCTGTTTTATACATTGCCTATCTTGGGTTCTTTCCTTAGCCAGTGCTAGGAGAAAACTTAAACACCGTCTGTTTATCATTAGATCATATTTTCATTCTCCCCTGCCCCGGGATATTCCTGGATGCAGAGGTTATCCAAACTTTGGGAAATGAAGCAAATAAATATGCTGTGAAAGAACTAAAAGAAAATTGTCACAGAAGAAAAAGTTTAGCTCACTTTGTAGAATATACCCTGCGATGTCAAGTGAGCACAACTTAATTGATAATGATCAGCTTCTCAGCTACTCTTAACCATTTTCTTGTAATGATATCCTAAAGCAGCAGCACATTAAAAATCCGTGTGAAAAAGCCTCAGACCAGGGTGACCAGGAAACTTACTCCAGATGCATAGACTGGGAAAAACTGAAGTCAGCCTCCTGCTCATCCTAGGTTCTGATTTATCGCCTCAGTCTTTTCGGGTGTGTCCATCTTTTCCGTCTTTACTTTTCTGTCTGTCACTACCACCTCTACTCAACTTACACCATTTCATTTTTGCGTCCCTTTTTTTTTTAGCCTCCTAAATGGTTTTATTATGGAGTTTCCCACTTAGTGCTTTAGGATTTTCACACTAATGGTGGTTTTTTTTTTCTCCCTCAGAGGATTTCTTCTCTAAATATCAGAGAACAAAAATAGAGCTATTTCTAGTTTTCTTTAAATAATCTTTATTTTCGTGACCAAGTTAGAAAATGTAGAATAATATACAGAAAACTTAACTATGTACCACTCAGCACGAACACCCAAATCATAACAGTTTAGAACATTTTGAGTTTTCTTTCTTTAGCCTTTTCAAAAAATTATATTTTAAATATAAACATAAACAAATACACATGTATGTATACTGTAAATGTATATATATAGTCTTGCCATATAATTTACTATTTAAATGGATTCTACTTTTCTTAATAATAGTATATCATGCCTATATTCCTGTCATTAAATAGCCTTCAAATATATAACTAACCTCTATTGAGGACTTACTATTTGTTGGCTACTATTCTAAGTATATTAATTCACTCAGCTCATGTGCAACTATCCAATTAGATGGGTACAAATATTATCCCTATTTTTTATAAGAGAAAACTAGAATGCTAAAAGTTAATTAACCTACCCAAGACTACACAGCTAATAGTTTTTGAGGTTTACACTGAGCAGTGCAGTATGATGTCCAGACTTTTCTAAACCACTCAGAAACAGTGCTCCTTTATAAGCCATAATGATTGCAAGACAGCCCCTCCTTCGCCTGTGCCCATCTGTATTTAAATAATCTACTTGGACATTTTACATAGTCTGAATTGAGCATTTTGAGCTATTACCAATGTGTTGTTGCTCTTCTCGATAGCACTGTGATGAGCATTTGCCTCTATAAAGTATAGAATTAGCTCTGATTATGTCATTATGATAAGTTCCTATGAGTAGGAAAGTATCAGAACATTCCAAATGCTCTTCACTGAAACTTTTGGATTCCTCATGAGAACAGTCATACTGATACCCATTTCCATTGTGTGAGAATACCCACTGTCTTAAACCCTGTCTACCCTAAATAATGGGACATTTTAAAAACAGATAGGTTAAATTCTAAAGCTCTCTTTCCCTAAATTATAGCAACCATCTCTCATTCTACTTTTCAGTGTTTTATTACAGAGGAGATTGATTTATTTCACTTGTATTCACTTTCCTTATTTGTTATTTTTCATTGAAAATTAATGTTCGGCATTTCATACTGATTTCTAAGAAATCTTCACGTATTAAGGCTATAAGACCTTTTAAGTTTCATTATAGTATTTTTTCTTTTTTTCGCTGTTTGCTTTTCAAGCAGTATTTAATAGACATATGTTTTACATTCTCAGGTATCTTAAAAGATAGCTTGCACATTTCATTTTTATGTAAATGAAATTTGTTCTTTAACTGAGCCATAAAATCATAAAGAATCGTGATGTTTTGATGCATGTATGCACTGTGTAATGTTCAAAGCAGGTTATGTCCCCATTTCACCTTCTTTTAGGGTGAATACATTAAAGATCATTTCTTCTGGCCTTTTGAAACATTTAGTGTCCCTGCTATGTGTGGTCACTTTTCTGTACAATAGTACACCAGACTTTCTTGCCCCTTCCAAACTGTACCTTTATACCCACCGATCAACCTTTCCCAGCCCACCTTCTTTCCTCATATCCCCAGGTAATTGTCAGTCTATTCTCAACCTTTATGAAATCAGCTATTTTAGATTTGACATACGAGTAGCCATGTGATACCTGTCTTTTTGTGCTTGGCTTATTTCACTTACCATAATGATCTCCATTTCCACCTATATTGTCATAGACTACAGGATTTAATTGTTTATGGGTAAATAGTATTCTGTTGAATAGATGTACCACATGTTCTTTATTAGTTCATCAATTGATGAACATACGTTTCCATTTCTTAGCTGCTGTGAACAGTGCCGTAGTGAACACGATCTGTCTCTGACACAATGATTTTATTGCCTTTGGGTCTCTGCCCAGCAGTGAGGTTGCTGGGAAAGTAGATCTGTTTTGATGAGGAATCTCCCTACCCTTTTCAACAGTGGCTGTACTAATATTCACTCCCAACAGCAGTAGGCCAGGCTCCTTTTTCTCCACCTCCTTACCAGGACTTGTCATCATTAGCCATTTTGGTCTTAGCCATTTTCACTGGAGTGAGGCAAAATCTTACGGAAGTTTTGTAGTTTGGGTTTGAACTTCCCTGATGATCAGTGATGATGAGCAGTTGTCATTTACTTTTCATCATTTGTATGTTTTCTGATAAATGTCTACTTAGTGTCTGGACCCATTTTTTAAGAATCTGGGCTTTTTGTTTGTTGTCGCTATTGAATTCCTCAGTTCCTTGTATATTCTAGGTATGACGTCAGATATATAGCTGGAAATTATTTTTTCCCTTTCTGAAAGTTATCTCTTCATTCCAATGATATTTCCTTTGCTGAGAGTGTGTACATTTTAATTGTGTGTGTGTGTGTGTGTGTGTGTGTATGTGTGTGTGTGTGTGTGTGTGTGTGTGCGTGCGCTCAGGGTATCACCAGCCTTTGCAAATGTACAGAAATCAACAGCTTAAAAAAACCGCTTGCCTGTATTGTAGATATAGGCAACACATAAAATCTATGTCAAAATCTAAATGGATTAGACAAGGTCCATCTTCCTACTTAGCTTGTTAGGCTTCCAAAGGTGTATTTAAAGTAAGGATGCATGTGAATATTAAATATTAAATTTCTCCTTCAAAGAAGTGCATCAGCATAAACAAATGTTTCTTCTTAAAAAGAAAATATTGACACACAGATTTACATACAAGAAAATCCCCTGAACAGAATGCAAGGACATAGAGGCCAGGCATGATAAAAGTGGTTGTTGGTAGGTAGCTGCAACCAGAATAAACGAATGGCTTTGAACTCCATTTCACTTCCTTCAAAAAGTGGGTTTTAGTACTAAACAATCCCTAAGTTCTTGTTTCAGCTCAGCCTTCTTTGAGTTTATCCAGAAGTATATTCCTCTGTACTTCTTCAGGACATAGCTTATCTCCCTTTTCCTGCAACTGACAACCTTTACCCATCTGCTTTGGGTTACTTATAACTGGCTTGTTTGAGTTCATTGGAAATGATTTTATTAAATTTCAGGATATTAGATGGCAAATAAAATTTCTTCTTCCGCTGTAGTACTTGGGATGAAGTTGGCTCTATGGCTTATAATAAGAATTTGTTGCTTAACTGATGGAAACAGCTGAAGCCCACCTTGCCTGTTCTCCTCTTCTTCACCTGTAGGTTGTGGTTCCTTCAAACTCCCAAACTCTTCTTGGCCTGAGGTTCCCACAGGGCCATGGGATGGCTGAGATGTGCTCCCAGATCCAGACGTCTCCATGTCGTCTGACAAAAACACATGCACACCCTGGTCATTCGTTATAAAGGAATAGCAGCAGCAGTTTTAGAGCTGGTGTAGAGAGGAGTAGCTTCAGGTCACAGTATGCTTCTAACTTAAAGTGCTTTAATTGTTGGTAAAAGTAAAGCCTTTTATGGAATTTCGGATCTTGGATTCTGTCCTAAATACATGAAACAAAATGAAATCAACAGTTCCTACAAGGTAGGACTCTCTCGGTGGGAATGAGAATTGACGGTTTGGGGCAGAACAGGTTTCAATGGGAAGATGGCAGGGTGATTTTTCCTATAAACCACACAGAAGTAGTTGTTTCCTTGTTGCTTTTTAAACCTTATCTCTGTTTTTATGATTTCTTCCCTCTTTCCCTGCCCCAGATTTCTTCCAACTATTGATATTAACAACTAAAAAAAGCCCAGAATCCTCCATAGAAGTTAAAGTGTCCTTGCTCATTCTGTGATGTTCTTAGTATTTTGCCTGGTAAGACTTTGTCACTCCTTTAAGAACTGCCAAGGTTTGTTGGAAGGAGAAGGAGGAGAGGAGGAGTGGGTTATGGGACAAAGGGGAAAAACGCACTCCTGCAAAGGCCTTTGAAGTGTTAGACGATCCATCTGCCTGTTTGAGTCTGTGGCTGAATCCCTTTTTAAAATGCATCAAATGCTGGAGTGTGAAGTTCAGTCCTGACAACATCTGTGATTCTCTGTGGAGACACATGCACAGCGCAGTTTCCCAGGCGCTGTCTGTATTCACACGAGAAGAGTTTGATCCAAAGACCCAGCCGGACTGGGACCATGTGGAGTTGAAGTAGACAGGTTGTTTCAGCAAGGTCCTGTGAAGTCTCAGCAGCCAGGCCCCATAAAATCAGAGTGAGATGAGCTGGAGGCTTTTAATCCCAACCTGCAGCCACGTTGTCAAGTTCCTCATTATGTTCCACCCCAGAAGATAACAGGAAAGGGGGCAGGGTGAGCAGGCTGCCTCAGGACTTCCTAAACCTTGCTTGTGATGGAATTTTTGTGGCCAATCTAGAAAGTGAATTTTTCATTTGAAAGCATAGATTCTTTTAGAGAATTGTAGTAACATTGTTTCCATTTAGATGGCCAAGAGAACTTCTTACAATGCTAACATAGATGACATGAAACTTGGAATGTTAGCTGACCAACATTCTTCAAGTGAGCGCACTCAGATATGCTTAGTAAGTAGTACAACTGTCTGTACCAAAATACACCATAAACAGTCATCAGCACCATTAATAAATTCACACTTAAAACCTCAATTCTGACTGATTTACTACATATAGGAAGATCAAAGTTTGTGTTTCAAGACAGATACCTGTGCATTTTATGCTGTTTGAGGTACTTTGTTTAGATTTTTTTTTTTTTTTTTTTTTTTTTGGCGGTACTGGGGATCAAACTCAGGACCCTGCGCTTGCTAGGCAAGCGCTTATTCCACTGAGCTATATCCCCAGCCCTTGTTTATATTTCTGACACTTCTTTCTCATCATTGCTTGCTGTTAGGACTTCTATAGAAAAACAGTAGAACTGTAACTTCGTATCTTAGCTCTATCTCTAGCAATTTTTTTCACTGATGCCAGGAAAAGGTGGCAAAATAGTCAAAGGCTGTATTTAAAGAATAGAAAAAAAGTGTGAACTCATTCCTCATGGAATTAAATCTGTAGTAGATCTAAGACCTACATGCAAAACTTCAAGGTGTATTTAGTCAAAGAGAGAAGTCTTCTGTGAAATGGTATTATCCTAGGAATCATAAGATCATAATTTTCCTGGTGCTCATTAGTACCAGATTTTAAACTTTTGTTGTTAAATTCTGTCTAGCACAATCCCCTTTGTAATTGGCTAGATAATTTATTTTTTGTAAAACAAAAAAAATCTTAATAATTGGGTAGACATTTAAGAAAGGGCTTTAAATGTGTAGAAGTTTCTGTAGTATGGGATCATACAAATACTGTTTTTGAATTGTTGCTTCTTACTACAGACATTCTTCATTTAATGACCTGTCTATTTGACCTCTGGACTCACGATCTAGGAGCACTTTTCAGACATATGACTGACTGCTTATACTTACACTTGAATTCTTTTTGTACAGTCATGTACATATTTTTTTAAAGCCTGAGTATTTTCTGTACAGTACACTTTGTTTATACAGTACTGTAATTTGGGCTACTTGTACTGTACAATACAGTTCTGTAGTTTTATGTTTGTTATACATTACAGTCCTGCATGTAAGAGTTATAAAATAAAAGCAAAGCCATCAAGTTGGTGTTTCCTTTGACTGTTTCTTTGTTCTGAACATTACAATGTACAAACTATATATGCAATTCCTCACTTAGTGATCAATTCATTTGATGACCTCATCACAGGAACAGGAACCGGTCATTACACAAGGTATGGCTGTACCCCAAGAGGCAGGCAGTGCAATACTGTTAGTTTTGACAGTCTCTAGGGCAAGAAATGACCACTGGGGCAGCATCCCAGAGTATAAGATCTGCCAAGCCCGGTTTCCTAAGAAAGAACTGGACTTTGCCTAAGTCATTTGTTTCTAAAAGTCATTCCCTCTTTGTGCAATATGGACCTCCAAGCAACACCTCTGAATGAAGTCTTAACTTACTTTAAGGGCACTTTTCTAGTATTTAAATTTTTATTTTCTAGTATAATATTTATTTTCTAGTATTTTAAATTTTTATTTCTAGGACTGGTGATTGTTCAGGGTCTTCACATTGAGCTATACCCCTAATCCTTTTTAAATTTTCATTTTGAGACAAAGTCTCTCGAAGGCACTAAGTTGCCCAGGTTGGGTTTGAACTTGTGATCTTCGTGCCACAGTGTCCCAGGGTACTGGGATTACAAATGTGTACCACTATACTCAGGTAGATTCTACAGTGTTTTGTCATCTGTGTATTGTGAAAGCCAGGTTGGACTTTCTGACTAGTCTACTGGCCTGAACAGCAAGCTCTTTCTGATTCAACTTCTAAATGATACTGGCTTCCCTGAAGCTCACCAAACCCTAAAGGTGAGACAAATTTTTAGAAGAAATCGTCAGTTTGTTCCAGTCTAGCAGCTTCACACCCAAAGACCAGCCACCTCCCTGACAAGCCTGGTCCAGGGTTTGAAACTCTGCATAAAACAAGTACTTCAGTCAACCATTTATTTATTTGCCCAGAAACTGGTTAGGAGCCCAAAGACAGACAGAATGCCACCTTTTCTCAAGGTAATGATAGTAGCAGTACAAATAACTGAAATATCCTAAGTCACAAGGTAGTAGGAGAAGATGTGAACACATCTAAGAGGATCAAAAGGCTTTAAAAAGAAGATACAACTTTTTTTTTAAGAGGCGAGGTCTTGATCCCCCTGCCTCAGCCTCCCAAGCAGCAGGGACTGCAGGCATGTACACCGATACCCCACTCTTCAGCAGAGTCTGGAATGGTGAGTAGAGGTTCCCAAGAGTGCCTGGAACAAGAATATGTGACTGGAGGGAAGTGGGGAAGCCATACAAGACCCAGGGAGATTCTCACTCCTCAGACCATACCTCCAAGTCAAGGAAGCTGGGTTTTATTTTGAGGACAATGGATAAACTTTAAGGAGATTTTAATCAGGGAAATAACCTTATAAACCCCAGAGCATGCTAGGGAGTAGGATTGAAGGGTGAGAGAGCAGCTGTGGGGCGTATCCACTAGCCCACAAGATTTAGAACTAAAACCATGGCAGTGGAAATGAAGAAGAAATAGAATTTGGAAATACTAGGTGTTACGGCCCAGTAGGTGTGAGTGATAAAGGGCAGCAGTCCCAGGATACCTAAGTCTGTCTCTAAAATTTCCATCCACTCTTCCCCATGAAGAAAACAAATCCTTCTTCTGCTATAAAGTCCTTCGTGTGTCTTGCTGCAGATGATATCTGCAGTAAGAGGTAGTGTATCTTACTGCCTCTGGTCTTGATTTTTCTCCAAGGTCAACATGCCCTAGTTCCTCTGAATTCTGCTCATATGTTGTGGTTTCAAAGCCATTACACCCCTTTCTTTGAGTTTGCCCCCCCTGACTATGTTCAGGTAGTCATTATCAGGCACATGGGGACACAGACATGAACTGAATGTGTCTCAGGGAGCTCGTGTCAGTAGGTAAAAGCCAGTCCCCTAAAAAAGAATAATCATTGCTCTGTATTAATCATTAAATAAGGTGTTAGTTGAGGTGTTGGTAGAAGAGTAGTTCTCAACTTTTTCTCTGCCCAGAATGTTGCTCATATCTCTGACACATAATTCACCTGGGTGCTACAGAGTCTCAGGGGTACACCATTGACTTATCTCTTATTCTCAGTTATAATCCTGAGCACCTAGGACTTTCCAGCTTTGGGAGGGTCTGCCTCCCCCAGACTCAGTAGCACTGTGGACACATACCTGTGCCTTACTGTTCACCCTCTTCTCCAGGGACATGAGCACTTTCATTTGTTTCCAGAGGATGAATGATTTTAAGGATACAACAAAGAAAGAAGGGTCCTTTCAAGTTACGATGTTGTTGCTAGGTGTGGTTCCTCTTCTGTACCTTTGTTTTAAGCTCTAAGATCATTGATGTAGCACTCTGGAAAGGGTCATAGCAGAAGCTGTTACTTGTATAAATAATATATTTACTGCTATATTTATAACACCAAGCTATTATGTTGACCAAAGAATAGTAGTATTAAATATTTGTACCTTTTATGCATTTTTGGTGTTAAACATTAAAATATCATGTCTTTCCAATTCCTTTCTGAGCCCTAATTTATGATGAAGTAAAAAAAAAATTAGCTTGAATGCTCCAAAAACCAATCCACTGACTAACTAAAATTCATCACTCACAAAACCCAGTTACCTCACAATTTCACATCACCTTCCTTCGTGAGTATGGGCTCAGGGTATCTGAGAACAAACCTAAATATTTTGCAGACATCCTTTTTTAATTTCCCATAAAGATTTATTCATTGATCTACTCTGCTTCTAGAATATTTACACTTAAAAGAAAAGAAGGAAGGAAGGGACAGAGAAGCTAAGGAAGGAGGAAAGGAAGAGGAAAGGACAGAAACTTTCTTATTTCTTTGAAGAAGTAGTATAGAAGTTGATGAACATAAAACAGATGACAAATGCGAATAAATTGTGGCCTAAAGCTTTGAACTTTATCCCAGGCCCAGACCCCAGGAATATCTAACCCCTGCTGAGCACTGTATCTGTGCTCAATCAGGATAACTAAGAAGGGCACAAATAAGTCCAGTGCAAATAATTATGCTGGGTCCATTTATGCCTCACATTTGTATATGTCGCCTAATTGAATCGAGTGTTTAATCCCAGGATTCATTATCTATTTCCCTATCTAAGTCTTTTCTCCCATTTATATTTAGCACCCAGCTGTCCCCTCCTCCAAATGGTCAACTGTAGTCCCGTAAAAGTCTTGAGATTGGCCCCCCAGAACCCCTAGCTTTGTGCAGCAATTTTCTCAGCAGGGGGCAGCTGGGTCTTGCTGTGCCTCTGCCACTGGGTTAGACTTGTTAAAGAGGATGAGCTGCCTTGGAAATGGGGAAATAGAAGTCAGCCCTTCCAGCAGGTATTCCAGGTAAAGCCCAGTGAGCCCTTGGTCAGGACAGGGTACTGCTACCTTTTGTAGTAGTCACAATAAAGCAATAAAAAGATCGGTTAAAACGCTTGCTGGAAGTTATTGATAGACAAATTCTTTCTGCACGAAAGATTATAAACAGAGTGTTATCTGAAGATAGATTTGTTTTAATTTGGCATTGATGTATTTGATACCTGGTAGGATCAAAGAAAACAGAATCAAAGGGAGAAATACAAGCAGCCCTGCTTCTCTGAATATAGGCCTTTTTTTATAGATATAAAATCTCAGGACTGGAGCGCTCAAATTTATTTGTACTGATGTTTGTTTAAAGATCAATATTAAATAAATTGGTCTGGAAGCTATAGTCATAAAGCAGCTGTCGAACTAATGTAATCCCACAATACCATTTTGTCTACTGCATGAAACCTGGTTAACTGTGTACTTCTAATAACATGTGGAAATCTGTTGAAAAAGGAAATAGCTGAACTGGATTTTCTGAACTTGGACTAAACTGCAGTCAAGTGTGAGGAGAATTTAAAAATATATGTGTTGGGCCCCTTTCATGATGATGATTCATTGGTTTTTATGGCCAAGCCTTCAGGGTTCTTAGAACCTAAAGCTTTTTTATTAAATGTATAAAAATGCCTTCTCAGACTCTTTATTATTGTATCTTACTACAAAAGATAACTCTCAAGATCTTTATTTTGACTTGTTTCCTTTAACTGTTGAGATTGTTTTTGATGGTGTTTGGGCATTTGTTGATTGATTTGCTTTTAATCATTGCCTCTGTAGTTGTTTTAATTTAGTACTTATAAGTACTAGAACCATTGTATACTTCATATTAGCTGTGCTCCTCTTTCTCCAAAGATTCCAAAGAAACGTATGTCTCTTGTATACAATCTAACCTCCGCTGTCTTTTATATGCTTTTTTTTGAGCATCCAATTTTGTTTTATCAGCTTCTGCCATTCAGGAGTATGGAATCTAGCTGTGGGTAGGTACTGGTTGTACCTGTAGAGATGAACACAGTGTAATGTCACCTGGGTTAGAAATCACCAGAAGGACAGATTCTAGAGACACTAAAGAACAGACTATCTTGTGCTACTGAGTCATCAAAGAGGAAGCTGGCTTAAACTCAGCTTTGATCTACCCAAGTTGTTTTCAGTATGGGAAAGGTAAACTAGAGGAAAGCCATGGTACAACTCTTATAGACCTTAAGGAAGTGTCAGTGTGGTTAATCTGGCCAAGTAGCAGGAGTCATAAAAATGAGAGATTTCTAATAAAGGCATCTTTTTGAAAACCGTGTAGCAGAGGGAAGAATAGTCTTTCTTCAGAGAAACTAAAGCTGTGGCATAAACTAGGTCCATATTGCATGGCTCACTTTCTCTGTCCTTTCTAGTGTTCTGTAAGCGTTCCTGCTTGTTTTCTTTATCTTTAAATATTTTTATTTCTCAGTGGTCCCAAGGGACACAAGAAGGAAATTTTGATAAATTATTTATATAACAATTGTGAGAATTAAGGTATTTTTTGATAACTCAGAACTGTTTATTTTCGTTTCCTTGGGAGGTTGGAGAGCATGGTGGTCAGGAGAAAGGGGCTGAAGTCAGTGAGCACAAAGCCAAGGCTCTGCCCTGCTGCTATGTGGTGTGCGACGCGTTACCCACTCCTGGAAAGACGACGTCTCCTCACCCTACAGAATGGGAATAATAGCAGGTGTTAACTAACACAGTTGTTTTAAGCATTGAATAAAATAATCGACAGAAAGATAACACCATGCCTGGTATACAGTTAAGGCTTTATAAGTGATAACGATTGTAACCATTTTGTCATATCCTGAAATCACACATTCCCACTTTCTGACTACTAGGAACTATAGGGTTTTCCAGAAGAAGATTAAACCTTAGAATGAATAAAACAGGCTACATCATTAATTTGTAAATGTTCTCTGTTTCACAATATTGCATGTGTTTCAGAAGGCTCTGAGAGTACATTTTAGACTTAAAAATGTAAGAAAATATTACTCCTCTTAACTGTTAAGCCAGGCTAAAGAAACCTTTTCTCCTTGCTCAGAAGAGTTTGTGAGCATCACAGTATTAGAAATCAGAAGTGGTTATTTGGGTCCAGTGTACTGAACCCAAGTCTGAGTCAAATGGAATCTGTCTCTTGAGGACCCCTACCACTCAGATGCAGAGGAAAAGATATCTAATATAACCAGATGGAAGAGGTTTGCTTTACATGTTTTTTTGGTGGTGGTGCTACTTTTATTTTGCTCTTGTCATGTTGCCAAAGGCTTTATCACTATTGAGCTTTAACAAAAAGCACAAACTAGTAATACCAAAGAGGTCGAGGAGATCATCTGTTTTAAAAAGTCTTGACCTTTAGGAATTCAGTACCCTCATTCTTTCAGTAATGTTGATGTATTTGGGGAAATTCATAGATACCAATAAGCAGGGAGAAAAATGACAAAGTGGGGTGCATATTTCTCTTAAAGGCTGCTGGGCTGGCTGCATGTGGCTAAGAGAACATGTAATGGACAGTGGCCCAGAGAAGATTGCCTGGCCTGGAGGCATCCCTCTGGTTACACAAAGTCAAGGTTAGCTTCAAGCACAGTATGAAAAACTATCTCCACAACCAGGGCTTGGAAGATGTTTTTTTTCCGGCGTGAAGGGGTGCAATCTTGGAGGTGTTCCACAGACAATCATCTGCAGCCAGCAGAGCTCCTGCATGCTGGTGAACTTACTTACACATGTGGGGCACACAAAGGGGAGCGTGGGGCTCATTGTTCCGTGACGGTGGGATGACTGAGTTTTGTGTGATATAAATGGGAGCTTAGCGCTGTAGTGCTTAGTTTCTTGGTCAGCATGGAGGGACAATAGATCTTTAGCCTTTATCTTGAGAAGAACCCTGCAATAACTCTTTCCTCCTGTGTTTGCTTGTCAATCAAAGGCTGTCTTTAAAATTCAGCGATGTTTTCATCTGAGTAGTCTCAATAAATACCTGCTTCCCTGTACTTCAGGTGTTTTTAGCCTTGGTTTCTTAGACTTTGTTTCTCTCCCTTGAAAGCTTTAATCACGGATAAGTGGATGGTTAAAAAGTCGATTTTCTTACCTCTTGCCTTCTTCTATCACTGTAGAATGTTTCAGATGTCCAAAAGTGGTTTTAGTTAGCATTTTGATTTACTGTCTTTTAAAAACCATGTCTGCCTCTCCAGTTTACATATTTCTACTTTTCTTAATAAAGATGTAAAACTTAAAGTAAAATTGTGGCTGATTGTGCTGAATTATTGCTCTAAGATAGATTCATCAACTCTCCCAGCTGTATAAGACAGGGCTTACTAATGAAGTTCCCTATCAAAAAGAAAAGCCTAATTTTGATTTGGCTTAGGTAATGAACTTCTTTTTCCTGGTGTGATAATCTGCATGGGGTGGCTAAAAGAGTAGCAAGAGAGAGTGCGCTCACAGAAGCATTATGCAAAATGTCTTTTGTCTCTTTTTGCTGGGATATATTAAATTTTCAATGTAGTCTATGTAATATAAAATTATGATAATGACTTTTGGCCCACTGTGAAGGCAGCTTGCTGGTCCTGAGCGTGTGTGTCTGGCTTGAGCACTAGGATACACTGTGGGAGTTGCCTTTTCTATTAACAAACCTCTAGATACCTAATGATGAATTTTCTTTCACCAAATGTTCTCCTTTTGTCTAAAATACAAGCATTTTCTAAATTGCTTTTGAGAAAAACAAGAGAGGCAGAGAGGTCTATGGCACTAACAAGGGATGTTGAAACAAAGCAAGGGATTCAGTCCACTTCATTTTTGCAATTATAAACCAACCAAAAGGTTGTTTCATGTACTGGTGAAAATATTTACCAGCTTGTTGGTGTAACTGATTGCATCACTTAGTAAAAGGCCAAATTGAGTCCTTGCCTCATAGAATACTTCTGTTTCTTCTGGTCATGTGAAATTTGATGGTTCCATTTTTCATAGATAGTTACTGCCCCTTTCAGTATCTGGGAGCCCTTTTCACTGGGAAGAAATATGTTTCTTCTTTTTCTTTCCCATCTTCATCTTTTCAAAAATTTTTAGATAATAAATACCTATAAAATAATAGGAATTTAACTTTTCTTATTATGTGGCATATTCGAGGCAAGGTATCTAAAGAAAGCTTTATGAAGCAATTTGCAAATGCTATGTATTTCATCTCATGCTTGTTTTTAAAATGATAATACTTACATGTAATATGAAGGTCATTCCTCAAAAGCCATCATCATTGAAGGTTATCAAATAATTCTGAGCAATATTATCCTTTTTTAAGAAGACCTTTCAGCATCTTCAGAGCTAGTTTACAAGATGCACAGGATAATTCGCCTTGTCACTTACAGCCGTGCTTCACATTTCCTTCCATTTGCATTTCTTTCTTCCTGGAGGTTTGCTGAAAAACAGGACTTTTACTGCTTACTACTTATGGCCTTGTCTCCTATTATTAACTTGACATGATAATGAATTTCTATTTAGGATTCATAGATAGTCTGTGCTATCATAACTTGTAGGTATGATATTTGATTGAAAGTTCACATTCAAGAAAATTCATTCTTTAACATTATGTTAGAAATGCTAAAAAATGAGGAGAGAATCAACAGTAGAGAAAGTACAATACAGTGTACTTGATGACACAAGAGGTCTCACTTCAAAGCTTTGTGAGACTTCAGATGTTTATATGGTTCTCCAGGTTTGCCTATATTACAGGAAGGTCAGTACCAAGTATAACTACATATCTGTTGGATACAGTGTTAACATCTCAAGCAGGTGTGGTTTTGCTGGTCGGCAGAGTAATAACTTTAGAACTGAATTACCATAACCTATTAGAAGAGCTAATTAGAATTGCTTTAAAAACCAAACACATGAAATAGGAATCTCTTCAGTCACTGTCTTCTAAATTTTGTTTCTGGTACTAACAAGATCTCTTGCAAGGTAGAAGTAATGAATGCATCTATTACATTAGTTAGATGCTTTAAAATATCACATAAAAAGATAATACAAAGCCATGAAAATTTACAAAATAATCCAACATGTATTGGCTAATGTAGATGGTAGTTTTGTGTCTGGTTGGCTGTTTGTTTTCTCCCTCCTGGAGCTTGATATTTTAGGGTTCCATTGCCTTACTAGTCTAAGACTTGAGCCCATCCCTTCCATAAGAAATCCCAGGGGCTGTCAAGGTAGCAAAGGTTAAGAAGTGGTCATATATTAGTTACCCATTATTCCATTGAAGGCTACCAATAAGGAGACCAGTTCCAGTGACCTTATTTCAGCATTATTTGAGGATGAGAATTAATTTTCTTTGAATCTGGCAAATGTTTATGGCAACTGCTCCAGCTTGTCTTAAAATTAAACAGTAGATAGTGATGTTCCCTGATACTCAGGTGCTGTGCCCGGTGAGCTCAGAGTTCAAGCTTGAGAATAGCCTGAGATGGATGAGAGGACTTGAAAGATCTAGGAAATTAGGTTGGTAAAGTCCAAACTGTGTCAGTCTGGTTTATTTGATGAGGTGCTGTGCTTGTGTGATTGCTGTGCTCCTTGTAGCCAAAAAAACAGGATCCTTTTGGTCCAAGCTCATTCCTCCATATGTTCCCTTTTTGGTGTGATGGGGGAGGATGGTGGAAGCAGCCCTTTAGGAAAAACATTTAGTGTTTTAAGCTACACAAGATGATGTTTGCATATTAGAAAGACAGTTCTTGGCAGCACATTTCTATGTTTTTGTCCTTAATTCGGTGTCTGCGTTTTATCAGCTGAACCAGACAGGCTCAAGTGAGCAAAAACTTCCTAACACATGGCAGGTTGAAAAGTTAAACTGGTCACCTACAGTTGTACAGTGATACTGTTTTAGAAAGGGTCACGGCGTTATAGTTGGAAAACTGGGGTTTATATTATTTATCCTCATTAGAGTCTACTGCCGAAAAGTCTGAGCATAGAGTAATCATTTACAAGTTAACCAGGGAGCCAAGAAAAGCTTTAAATTAAATGCACCCTAACCTGTGGACAATAAACACCCTCCTAGAAGCTAACCAGGAAACCCCAAGTCAGGTGACCAGCAAACTTAGCCTCTGTGGACTACAGAGAACGTAAATCTTGAACCAGAGGAACGAACAAGATTCAATCTTTGCCAAAGGGCAGTAAGTCATTTGCTTCAGTGTGCCTTGCCAAATTGAAGGCTTCTCTTAGTTGTGGAACCAATAAGGGGACCCTAGAACAGAATCCCCATTTTCTGTGCCCTAAGGAAAAAATGGCCCCCAAGGGATACATTACCTCCCAAAGAATATTTCATTTCCTAGGTCTCGCGGCACTCATGGATGATGTCGTGTTAAAAGGCATTGCATTTCCTAGCACCCTTTGGCAGCACCGCAGTAACTTCTGTGCTTGTCAGACATACACACCAAACTTTTTTTCTTAAATATTTCTGTGCAACAAACATGTACTTTTAATTTACCCGTCAGAGAATGCTGAGAACCAAACTCTTCTACTCCAATCAAAACAGCTGTCCAAATAAGCTTAGGCTGCAGATCCAGTATGATCCTGCTCTAGTCATCAAGAGTTGGCACCCGCTTAATTTCCAAAGGCACATGTCATTATTAGGATTTTGGTTTTCCTGCTTTTGATTTGCTTCTTGAGAGGAATCAGGTAAGTCGAGGCTCACCTTAATGGTCTCTTTGAAGATTATTTTTTTGAAGAACCAAGAATGTCTTTGTGTTTGATTTAGGTTATCTCATTAGGTAAACATCTCAATTTCTGCTTTCTGTCACTTAGCCCAACACTGAAATAATAATTGAGTTATTTTAAGGCGGAATGTTTGAGACAAGCCTTTGATTTTACTTCAACCAAATCCATATGTGCGTGTCTCTGTGTATGTATCAGTGGCTATATCTTTCTATCAGTCTTAGCATTGTAGCAGTGAACTTTGTCCCCTGTGCTAAAATAGCTGGACCAATGAAAATGCTGCTTTCCCATCTCTTGTGGTTGGAAGCCATAGCTTAAAGGAGTTGTTTGTCATTCTTACCAGAGTGGCACTGGCCTTCTTCCCTCTGTCTCCCCATGTGCTGAAAACTGTAGCCATCTTTATCCCACCCGGTCTTATGCATCTTCCAGATGATTTAACTGAACTGATGCTATGGAGAATATGCTGACTGGCACATTTCCCATGCTTAATGTGTTAACAAAAGCCAATGGTGTCAGTTTTAACAGTTTTAGCTAAATTCCCACGACACTCTTAACAAACGCTGAAACCTCTGCCATGTCTTAACCTGACAGATTTCCTGCCGTCACTGCACACTTAAAATAAATGTCATCCCCAATCAAAAAGTTCACATTTTCTCTGACAGTATAATTTGTTGCTTTGTTCCTGCTTTATCTCTTTCTTTGGCACCGCAGCCTTAGTGGAGAGAGGTTCCTTTTCTTCGTGCTGGCTGCTGTCCTTTTTGTTCGCTCAAGTATCTTGAGTAGCACTAGAAAGAGAGCTAAGAAGAGACCTCCCCCCATTCCATTCAGGAGCAGATAGAAGCTTTAAATGTTTTATTTGGTGAAGCCACTACAATGTGAATTACGAGCTGACACCATTATCTCATTTCATCCAATATCTTAGTCCATTTGGGGTTCTATCACAAAATGCCATAAAATGAATGGTTTATGTCCAACAGAAGTTTACTTCTCACAGTGGTGGACATGACATCCAAGATCAACGTGGATTCTGTGCCAGGTGAGGCCCTCCTTCCTGGTTCACAGACTGCCTTTTTACTGTGTCCCTGCTTAAAATCAGCAAGAGACTTCTTTAGGGTCTCTTTCATAAGGGTGCTCATCTCATCCCTGATGATCTCATTTTTCTGACCCAGTCAGCCTCCTAATTAACTTTTGCCTCATCCTAGCATATTCCTAACACCATCACATGGGAGTTAGAGGTTCAATGTGTGAATTTGGGGGTAACGTAACGTTCAGTCCATTGCTCCTGGTATCTAGTTTCTGTATTAAATAACTTAGAGCACTTACAGATTGAAGGAAGAGGACCACGGTTGGTCCCCAAGAAAGCATTTGAGCTTTGGAGTGGACCTGGGCCAGAACATTGGCTCCCTGTGTGTAACAAAGGACAGCTCATTTAACATTTCTGGTCAAGACTGTCTTGGGTCAGGGTGGGATATGGTAACAAGTCAGAGTGTGACATTACAATGAAGGCACTCCACAGACTGCAGCTCATAATATTCTTCCCCAAAGTTCTAGACCACACAGTACAGTATTCACATGAGAGCTTTCCTACACTGTTTCAGGATGGCCTCTGGCTCCCAATTCTTTCCCTCTTAAGGACATGCTGCTTTTTGTATCTTTGCCTTGGTGGAGATACATGGAATGCTCCCTCAGTAGCCCAGGCCTGTGGTTTCTTTCCAAAGAGAAGAGCTTGCCCCATCCATTAGAAAGATACGTAAACAGCCACAACCCATCCATGTTCTACAGTGTCCTTATTTGGTTGATTAAAAGAACTCTCCCTAGTGCCTTTGGCCACTTGGCTTACCAGGTCTTGAGGGCTGGTGGACGGAGCCACGTTCTTGGCCACCAACTCACTCTGCAGACATGAGGTCTGGCCTCTCTCTGCCTCAGTTCCTCAGTTTCCTTCTATGTTAATTCAGGGCATAGCATGAAGTAGTCTTAAAGCTCTTTCAGGATAAAATTACTATAATTTCAATAGTATGAAAGGTCTGTTACATGCAGCCATTATTTTTTGCTTAACTTTTTTTGCTCATTAGCTTAAAGATGGTCCACAGACTTCTAAGCTAAAGCTGCAGGGGTAGAATCAGCTCCCTGCTCTTCCTTCTCCAGTGCAGCCTCGTCCCCACCCCCTACCCTCTCCTCTCTCCTTCCCGGAGAATAAGAGAGGTGGCTTTTGCAGCAGCTGGTTAATTTCCCTGGTTTCACACTACTGTTTAATGATCCGTTTCTCGTGTGCCACCTCTCTCATCTACTGAAAGATAGGTACAAATTGTACCTATAAAAATTAGAATATGACTCAGAGTTATCTTTTTTCTTTCAAGTTTTGAATGTCTACGTAACTTCCCAATATTTATTTTTGCTTCGCAGATTATTTAAAATGTAGCAGGGTCTCTGACACTCTACAGTTTTAGATGCTGTTAATTTGCTCAGTTGTCTTCAAACCTAGAACACGAATTCCCAGGAGAGATCATCCCAGGAATAGGGTGAGGGTGTGAACCGTGTGGGAAGGAATAAGCTTGCTGCCAGTTTGTGGTCCTCAGAAGTCTGTGACTCTGTTTTGTGTCTGGTTCTACCCAAGGGGCCCTACACCCGTGGGTGAGGATGTCTGTAGAAATCCATGAGAAGAAAGGCCTGGGAAATGGGTAATTTATAAAATAGGATCACTAAGCAAGGACTTAAAGAAAGGAATATTTTTGAACTATTCCATTATGGAAAATGACTTTCATGATGAAATAGTGCTTTGTCAAAAAGAGTGGGCCTGGGGTCAGATGTCCTTAGGATTGAGCCCTGAGTTTTGCTGCTTACACCTAGCACAGTGCAGGCAATCTCATCATCTCAGGGCTGAGGTTTCTCATCTATTAAATGAAGGCATTGGGCAGGATGTCTGGACCACTTTTTCCCTGGTGAGGTTGAGGCTGTGGGCTGGAGTTCCTGGGGTGTGTGTGCACATTGGAGCTGTCTGTCTGTCCCCCTGGCTGTGAGGGAATCAGGGAGCCATAAGGAAGCATAAGAAAGAAAGACTGAATTTCTGCTGGAAATTTCCAAGTCAGGCAGATCAACCAGTTCCACCAGACTCCATGGAACCAGTCTTCAGACCTGTGACTGCTTCACGTAAGTTCTGAGTGTGGTGATCCAAATGGATAGGCCATTTCTGGAGAGACAAAGCCTGAGAATGCTGTTAGGAACTGTCAGAGGAAGCCTCCAAAGAAACATGGGAAAAACTGACAGGGCCAGCCTCTTCCTAAAGTTTCCACAGAACAGGACACCTCTGCCCAAGGTGATCCTGGGCGGCAGGGTTTGAAGGCATCTTCACCATCGCCTCTGTTGGCTACCCTGGAACTGTTTCTCTGTTTTGTGTTTTCAAAGGAAAGCTATTTGCACAGAAGCTGAACCCTAGTTCTTTAACACCATTGGCCAGCAGGGGAGTTTTTAGTGGGGACATTCTTTGAGGGGTCATAGATTCGGGCTGTTTTAAGAGGAGAGGGTCTTGAATTACATTTTGAAAACACCAGAAATGGAATGCTTGGTTTTTGTACATGTAGTTAGATTTGGCCTGGACAGTGGTTTGGGGAAACGTAACCTGGAGTTTAGAGGGAGATAAGAGCCCTCAGAAGTGAGAGCCGGGCCTCCCTGTCTTTATTTGCCCCAAGGTCATTTATAGTCCACTCCTGCCCCTGTGTCACTAGCCAGCAACCACACTGAGGACACTCACTGAAGCACAAATATCCTATGTGGTTGGACATTTGGACTTGGTACTGGGACTTTCTACTTCCACATAATCTGCTACATATCGAATAGTTTATCTGGGCCAGTGTCTCTGGAATCAGGGCATCCTAGTGGTAAAGGGTACGGGCTAGAATCCCTGGTCCCCTGTCCTGCCTCTGCTCTTCTCCTCTGGCCTTGGACAAGTTACTGACCTTCTCCAAGCCTAAACTTCTCCTAAGACAGCAGTGATAGCAAATGGTCGTTGATGATACTAATACTTCATGGGGCTACTGTAGGAGTTAAACAGTATGCGTGAGAGCTCAGGGTAACTCCTACCAGAATAATTATCTAAGCAATGTGGTATGTTGTGATTAATATTTAGCCTTTCTGACTCCGTTTTCTTCTAGAGACATGAAAGGGTTAGACTAGGTTATCTAAAGATTCTTCCATCTCCAAAGTTTATTAAGTTATCGATGTAAAACATTGATTCAATTATAAAAATATTTTAAACAAATTGACATAAGCATAATTTTAACAAATCACCCTGCCTCTTCTGCATTGACTGCATAGAAATGAAAACTTTATAAGGAGGGCTGGGGATATAGCTCAGTGGAATAAGTGCTTGCCTGGCAAGCACAAGGTCCTGAGTTCGATCCTTAGTACCGCAAAAAAAAAAAAAAAAAAGAAAACTTTATAAGGAAATTGTCTATATATCCAAAAGAAGAAAGTAATAGGTACTGTTATGTGGAAACAGCTTTGCCTCATAACATAAGTAAATTCATGGTGTGTTTTTTTCCTAACAAAGTTTCATGTTGACGTCCATGAAAAAAAAGGGGGAGGCAAAGTTTTTTCTACTTTCTGATTTTTGGCTGAGTAGAAACAATATATTTTATCTTGTATACTCTTTCAAAACCTTTCACATTTTTAACCAAATCCAATGGCTCTTTACATGTTATACTCAAATATAATATTGACTAAACTGACATATATATGTATTAAAAAGCAACCAAGGAATAAAGGGTATTGTTTTGGTATATAAATCAAAAATAATACAGCAACTGGTCTTTCAGTGATTAAAGCTGCCTTCCCCTTTAATAACTCTCCTAAGAAACAGGAAATGTAATTTCCCTACACCTTTCCTGGGGCTCTCCAATCAGCGAGGTCCTCTGGGGGTTCCCTACTGTATATTCCTTCATCAACATGGAGTCCCCCAAGGGGCCCACACACACTCTGTTAAAATTAGCTGTGTTCCGCATTAGTGACAGGAGCTGAGTGTTCCTCAGAGGGGTACACAGTTGTATGGTGCCGCTTCCTGTTTGAGCAAAATCATATCTTTAATTGCAGAGAATTTTTTTCATTACCTGTTAATTGATAAATCATGCTTGCTCCTGCTGCTGGAGCTTGTGGAGCAAACCTGATAGCGATGCAGTCTCCGGCCCAACCCCCACCCTCCTTCCACCCTGAGGAAAAGGGCAAGAAGCTTCGTGGCCAGAGAAGAAAGCAGGCAGGTTGGATCCCTAGGCGGTAGCCTCGTGAAAGTGCAATGAAACAGAACAAAGCTGTATGTATATGTGTGTGTATATGTATGGTAATAAAATAAAATATGCTGTTTAAAATGTTTCCCTTTCACTCCCCCTCCTTTTGTCACTGTTGTCCTTTTATTCGTGTTTCTAATCTGGGTAGCAAGAGGCCACTGTCTTGGGAAGAACAGTAAAAATCCTGAGTATAGTGAAATAATTTAGCTGATAATTCCCCACTGTATAATTTTCTGCGCTTCCTGCTAGCTGACCTTGTGGGCTCTTGTCAGGTTGCTAAGGGAAATCCAGCAGGACTCCAGCTCAGTTCCTTCACTTTTAAGAAATATTACAGGATAGAGTGGTAGGTTAGTGCCGGCTTGGTTATGGGGCTGTACATCCCACATTTGATCAAATAGCAGCAACACCCTCCCACACACACTCCTTGCCCAGCACTTCTGCTCCCACCCCTTTCAGTGATGGCTGCAAGATGGAGAAATTGCCACAGACTGTTGAGCTGAGCTTGATGGATGTCATCAAAATGTGACTTATTCCCTTGGGGTGTGGCGGGTGGGGGGGAGGAGGCTGGCCAAGCTGATGACATCTAATGGAATGCGGGGCCTTTTATCTCAGGGATGTCAATCTTCGTCCAGATCTGGGTTGAAGGAAAACCTGCAAACTCTGCAGGAAAGGCCAATTTCAGAGTTGGACCACACAGCCTCTGATTCCTTGCCTGAAGTCCTCCACCCACAGCCCCAGGCTTTTGGGGGCTACATAGGATGCAATCTGGGTAGGCAGTGGAAGGCAGAGTAAGCAGATGGGGAAACTGTCTTTATTGTGATGTTCACAGACCAGGCAAAAGTTACCCTGCTCATTATGAATGGGACGTAATACACCATTGATTTGTGTCCAAGTAATTCCCAGGTAATTATAGGCCATCGATCTCACAGAGCAGGAGCCATGGCGGCTGCATTCTGCAAACCTCGTGTTGCCTCACACCTGGTGACTGCAGCACCATTGCGTTAAGATCTAGAAGAGTGTCTTTAAGCTTCCTTTGGCCATGGGGATGCATGGAGACCGTAGATAATTCCAGAAGGCTGTAGGAGGCCAGAATAGACTCCAATTGCAGTCTGTCTCTCAACTGTGTTCTTTATATTTTCCTCTGATGGTAGACAAGAGGTAAGGCAGCTTCCTGTTTGTGGTTGCCATTTATAGGCGGCCAGCAGTAAGACAGGAATTGCATCAGTTGGCTGAGTTTGTGTCTCAGCTGTCACCAAAAGAGTGCAGCAATATTCCTGATTAAATGTCATTACTCTGTGGCACAAAAATGGGAACACTGACATGATTTTGGATCTGTTCCTGTTGAAATTCAGCAGTAGTAGCAAATTATGTCTGCTATGGATTAAAGAGCTATTTTTGTGCAATATTCATTGCAGGCTCAGAATTTTTATCAATAAGTGTACACTTTTTACCCATTGATTCCCTATGGGCTTTAATGAAAATGTAAAATAAGGCTGTAAATAATAGGACGTTGGACACTAGTGTTCAATCAGCAGCTGCTGTCGACTCAAAATAACGTGGTTAATGTCCCAGATTAAAACAAATTGATGATAATAAAAGTTGATTTAGTACCAGTAGGTAAAACTGTGCTATGAGAAAATAAAAGTTTTGTCTTCAGATACATTTGTTACAGGTGCCTTTGCCCGATGCATGGATGCATAAAGTGTATCAGTAGGAATATGAGGCACACATGGTAATGACCATCACCTAGGAAGAAATTATTATCAGTGTCATAATGATCTTTTAGTGGTTTGTGTGCCTGTAATGGGCTAATAGTTGTGTATGTAGTGAGACTGCAAAAATGTACATATAATCACAAGGAATTTTAGAAGTTAATTCTAAGGAACTGGCTATAAATTGTTATTGCTCCTGAGCAGAATTAAAATTATATCATTGCTGAATCTTAGCCTCAAGAAAATCAACTCTGAAACCTGCTCATTTGCCCACTCCAGTTCTTTCAGCCGATTACGAGCTTGTAGCCACATGGGAACAAACAGAGGTGGTGAAGAGAGACATTTGACTCCTAACCACAAACACTCATAGAATCTATATTACTGCCACGTTAATACATTCTTCTAGATTAGGATAATAAATTAGACTGTTATTTGACATCATCGGTGGATGGTATTATTTATTAAACTCTGCCGAGAGACCTGAGAATGGAGTGTGTGAAGCTGCCCAGTTGGTTGCACGTGCTTTGTCCACTGGCCTGGCATTTTGTCGATGATGGGGTGTCACTAAGCGACGATTACAAAACCTGCAAACACTACCTGTCCAGAGGGCCCGCACACCTTTTGTTTGGGGAATTCCGTGGCTGCTGTGCACATGTCTTGCTGTTGAACAAGCGACTCTCCCGTGTTGGGGCAGACAGTAGAATTTACGCTCCCATTTGGCATCTGCATGTTTCCAGATCGGGGCTTTGTCTCCTCCTCCTGCTAGATAAGTTGAAACATTGACAGGCAGCGTGTTCCTTTTTTCCCCTTTTATTACAGTAATTTATAAGATATTTTAGCTAACAGGAGAATGGCCCAAGGGGGCATTCTCATGTTAATTACCAAATGTGGGCTTGTCAAAATCAAATAGCTCCAGGAATAATGCAAGTAGCACTGCATCATTATATTGTTTGGCCCTCAACCCAATATTAGCTACTTTTTAAAATCTGGGTTCATTAGGCTTTTAAATTTAAAAGAGGAATCACTACTGGGGGCCTTCAGAAGGATCTAAGGCACAGTCAGAAGCTCAAGAGTTTAATGTAAATGACATTAAAAAATACTTCCATATACCATGCTCAGGGAAACATAAAATAAGACCAAAAAGTCCTGTGCCTGAAATTAAAGTATTTATCTTTTATCTTTACTAGCAGTCTGAAATGGAAGATAGTTTTTAATATATTTACTATTTCTGTTATGTAAAGTTGTTGATGTTTTGTTCCTAAACATCCTATTGTTGAGTATGATCAAATTGGTGAATCTAAAGATCTTGATGAAATTAAACTTTATAAAACATTAGTAACAATGGACATAGACTATATGGTATATTGAAATGTAGCATTATTTATTAAGGATCCTATTCTGAAGTCCATTCAAAGATTTGTAGTTTATGATAAAGATCTTTCTTGGGGGAAAAATATTCCCAGTTCCCCCACTGCATACCATCTCTCGAGGAGATGACAGGGTCTCCTACTTTACCAGGTTTCCCTCGACGGCCGCTTTTTCCTGACTTTGGGATTTCTTGCATTAGAATCTTGGGTCTAGATGAGGTAGATAAGTGTTTTTATCTTTCCAGCTTCTGCCATGATCATGGCTGCTATGAGAATAAAGGTAGATGGAATTGGTGACAATGTTAGTGAAGGACACAAGGTAAACAGCTGGTGATGTCAACAAGAAGTTAAAAGTATGATTTGCTATGCTAAACTACAACGTGAGGGTCCTCTTGTGCATGTTCAAGAGTTCACTGTGTGCACAGTGAGAATTAGAGAAGTGTGAGCCTTGGCAATACTAGGTAGAGGGTGTTGCCATAGAGACTGTGGTAAGTTCAGGCTTGCACGTTCAGTTCCTGGCATTTATTGAACAAGCATTTATTCAGCGTTTACTGTATACCAGGCTCTGTGCTAGATGTGAGGCCTGTCATGATAGATACAGTGTAATTGTCTCCTGAAGGGGCTGGGGTCAAATGAGTTGCTAGACATGCAGATGAGTAATTATATCACAATGCGACACTCCTAATGGTGGCCTAGCACAAGGCCTGTGGGAGCAGAGGAGAATTATCTTAAGACTCCCTGGGAAATGGAGAGATGGCTATTCAGAAGAGCTCCCTCCCCAACTGCCTTTTCAGAATGAGCAAGACTGCAAGGCCCCAGGACTTTCTTCTGTGTGCACACCTTTTGGGGGGTGGCCACTAGAGAGAATGGGCTAAAATGACCCAGGGGAACAGAGAATGGGAGGCTTTCCCCACCATTTGGGGCCCTGCATGCCATGCAAGGAATTTGTTCTCTTGCAGCTTATGAGTTTTCTTCCAACCACATATGACATGTTCGCACTTCCTGTAATTCTGCTTTTGGCGTGTGGAGGGGTGATGTCAGGAGCCAGGAGTGCAGTAAGGAGGAATCCTCTCTTTCTGGTATGTTTACCGCTCTCTGGTTCTCTCTGCTGCTGCCAAACTTCTGACAACACTTTTCATTTTTCCACATACATGTGCCCCAGCCCCTCACCCCAACACTGATCTCTTCGGATAGAGGTGGAATTTTTTTAAGTTAGTAAACTTCATTTCTTAAGGCAGTTTTAGGTTTCTAAAGTTTAACTCAAAGTATAGAGAGTTTCCATTTGCCTCCCCCATTCGCTGTCTCCTTTATTATTGACGTCTTGCAGTAGTGTAGTATATTTGTTATAACTGATGACCAGTATTGATAACTAGACTTCATAGTTTACATCAGAGGTCACTGGTACTTGCACAGTTCTGTGGGTTTTGTCAAGTGCGTAATGTCATGTATCTACCGTTACAGTACCACACAGGGTAGTTTCACTGCCTTACCATCTCTTTGTACTACACCAACTCATCTCTCACCTGCAAACCCTAAGAACCACTGGTCTTTTACAGGCTCCATAGTTTTCCCTTTGCCAGAATGTTAAGGAATTGGAATCAAATAGTGGAAAAAGCCTTTTAAGGTTGACTTCTTTTGCTTAGTAGTCTGCACTTAAGCTCCTCCATGACTTTTTGTGGCTTGATAGCTCTTCTGTTTTCTTGCTGTGTAATACTCCACCATCCAGGGGTACCACAATTTGCATATCCTTTTGTCTATTGCAAGATATCTTGGTTGCTTTACATTTTGGCAATTATTAATAAAGAACATTCATGCCCAGGTATATCTGCATGCATACACTTTAAACTAATTAGAATATACACTTTAAGCCTAGAGATGTAATTGCCAAGTTGTATTTTAATATTATGTTTAGTTTTATAAGAAACTTCCAAAGTGATTGTACCATTTTGCATTCCCGCTAGCAGTGAGAGTTTGGGTCATCCCGGATCATTGACAGTACTGGGTTTTCAGTGTTTGGAGGCATTAGCTGTACCAATGGGGATATACTGATACCTCCTTGCCTTCATTTGTATTTTACTAAGGAGGAACAATTTACACTGAGCATTTTTCATATGTTTACTTGCTTTTTGCATATCTTCTTCAGTAAAGACTCTGTTCAGGTAATTTTCTTACTTTTCAAATTGCGTTTTAGTAAATCTTAAGGTTTCTTTACATATTTTGCAACCATATCCTTTGTCAGACATGTGTTTGCAAATACTTTCTTAGCTTACACCATATCTTTTCATTTTCGTAATATTACCATTTGCAGAGCAGTAGCTTTTAGCTTTAATGATGCCCAACCTATCAATGTTTGTTTAAAGGGTCACACTTTGGGGATTGTATCTGAAACTCACTGTCAAAATCCAGACACCTTGATTTTCCTCTATGCTATCTTCTAGAAGTTAATTTTTACATTTTGCATTTGGTTTGTGAGCCATTTTAACCTACTTTTTGTTAAATGTAAGACTGGGTTTACTTTTGTGTGTATGTCCATTAGAGCTTCATTTGTTAAGATTATGACTGTTCTGTTAAAAATGCAATCACTAAGTTTCTGTGCGTCTGTTTCTGGGCTCTCTATTCTGTCATGTATTTGCCTACAATCTTCTTTCATCCATTCCAAGTCTCCTGTAGCATTGCAGTGAGTCCTCACGTCAGGTAGCATTAGTATTAGGGCTTTGCTTTTCTTCAGCACTGTGTTGATTGTTCTCACTCTTTTGATTTTTCATGTACATGTTAGAATCTCTTTGCCAATATCAACACAGTAACCTGCCAGCATTTTGATCAGGATCATGTTAAATCTATAAATCAAGTTTGAAAGAAATGACATCTTACCAATATTTAAACTGTCTATTGAAATCTTTCTAAAATCTTTTTAAAAATTTCTCCCATCAAGAGTAGGAGAAATTGTATTTTACTTCATAATGAGTGTGTACACACAGTGATAGTTTTATACCTGAGTAATTCATTTGATTTGATGTTAATTCAATGATGTGTTTATAATTTCATATTCTAATCACTTATTTATATATAGGAAAACAGGGACTTTAGTGTTCTGTCTTCCCTCTATATCCATGTGTATTTTATCAGTGGATTTGATCAACCTTGCATTGAAAATTTTTTTTTTAATATTCCTGTACTCAATATGTATAGACTGTTTTTTCTGGACACTATTTCCTGAACAAAACAGTTAATAATGGTTTACATTATATCAGGTATTATAAGACATCTAGCAATCATTTTTATGATATAGGTAGATTGTATACAGTACTACTCAATTATATATAAAGAATTTAAGCTTTTGCATATTTAGATAGCCAGTACTTGCTTCTGCAGCACGTATACTAAACTATTTTCATATCCAAGCTCCAGTTTACTATCTAGAACAAATTTCTCACCTTTCATCTTGCAGTCTTGCTGTAATGGTTTACTAGTTATAGGGGTCTCACTGTTTGGGACTTCTTGTAGCACACAGTGAAACAACCATATTATCTGTAAATGAAGACAGTATTATTTCTTTCTTTCCAACATGCGTGTATCTTTTTTCATGTTTTATTGTATTTGCTAAGACTTTGAGTGTTGCATGGATAGGGATATTAGGAGGTGACATCATTGTCTTCATGAGGATCTTAGAGGGGAGCTTAGAGGGCAGATTTTAGTGGGGAACTCTAAGGTGTTAGTTTATTTTTGTTAGTATGCTCCTAGCTGCAAGATTTTTGTAGATATCCTTCATGATTGAAGAAGGCATCCTCTATTCTTAGTTTTATGGTAAGAGTTTTTATCCTGAATGAGTGATTTTTATCAAATGCTTTTACTGTATCTATTGATATGATCATAGATTGTTTTCTTTATCCTGTTGACATATATTACATCATTTGATTTTGATTTTCAAATGTTAAACTTGCCTTGCATTCCTAGAAAAATAGTTTTCCTTTCTTGTAATATCTTTGTCTAGTTTCGGAATTAAAGAATGCTGGCATCAAAGAATAAATTGGGAACTGTTCCTTCTCTTTTCTGAAATAGATTATATGAACACTAAACCTAAGGTCTGTTTTAGATTGGGTGATTTTTTTTTATATTTGTGTTTAATACATACACACTGATAGCTCACAAACATAACTATTACATATGTGTTTCTCCCCAAAATAAAAATGCATTTCAGTAAAAATATCACTACAGTTAAAATGTGCACAGATTTTCTTAATGCAATAAACAATTTCCCAAAAATTGGATTTGCAAAAATAAATGCCTACTTCCTGGCGCTCTCAATCACTGTAGGACCCATCTTTGTATGTCTTTTCCCCAAGCACAATATGTGCCTGTGATTAGGCAAGTTACTTAAGTATTTCCTTTCTTCAATTTATCTTTCTAGCAAAGGGTTTAATAATATTACATAATTCAGGGATATTATCTTCATTATTGGAATGAATTATTATGAAGAAAGGATATTATATGCTTGGCATATAATAACTGCCAAATAAAATTTAGCTATTGCTGTCATTAGTGCTATTACTCTGTTAAAACATCTCTGGTGCTCATTAATCTTTGCTGTATCTTATTCCACCCCGTCACCTATAGGTCAGCATCTAACCCCCATATTTTAGAGTTCAGGGCTTTTAACAACTTGACGTTTACTTTCATTGTAACATCTTCCTATTTACCTACACAAAAATCTCCTTTTCATTTCAGATTGATTGTCCATCTCCCCCAAATGTAGCAGTCACTTTGTGCTTCATTGTACAACTGCCCAACCAGCCCCAGTATTGATTGCTAGTATGGCAAGTCTTTGCATTTGAAGTATCACTTAGCAATATTTGCTGATTGCAGCTTTATTAAAGTATACCCAACCAATAATACAATCCCATAATGTTTCTAGATCTGGAACAGCTCTTATGAGTCACTTGGCCCAAATGAATAAACTAAATCCGAGAGGTCAGATGATTTATCCAAGTTTACATCACTGGAGTCTGTCAAAGTGAGATGCTCTTTCTTTCAGTGCCAAAAAATACAAATGCAGGAATTTCAGTAATTTAATTCTTTGGGCTTTTGATTTTTTAAAATTTTATGCTACACTCCAAATAGTCACTAGTCACTATAGAGATTAGGACTAAGGTTTTCTCTGTTCTTCAAGATTTATCTTGTGTGTCTTTGCTATGTAGCAAAATTCAAGGTATAAAAAGATTTCTACCCGACTAAGCGCTTCTAGGATGGTTGAATGTAGCCTCCTATTCAGCCCCTTAATGGTCCCCAGGAGGTGAGTGTCACTCGTGAGTCACTTTACTTACTCCACAAACCGAGCTGTTCTTTAGTGTAATAAAGATTTTTAAATATTAGGCAGGTAAGAAGGAAGTAAATATCTGTGTAACTAATTGAAACTACAGAGGGAATAGAAAAGCAAAATGTAGTTATTAATAATCCTCTATTTATATGAAATGAACTATTCATTTGAGGGACTAGAACACAGAGTAGATATTGTTTCATTTAAATTTATAACATAACTGTGTCAAACGCAAGCATAATAGCAGCTGCCTAACTTCGTTTATGAGTTTGCAACCTACTAAATTAAAAGCTGGAAAGGAAAGAGGACTGTTTCTGGTCAATTTAATTGAGAAACTTGGTTCAGAGGCTAGACCAAATTGCCAAGGTGTTAACCAGATGATCTGTAGCATCAGATAGTCAAATTCACTTTCAAGAGTTCGTGGTTACTTATTCCTATGAGATGTCCTAGAGAAATCTATCTTATTTCTTGGCTCTTTCTAGGATCCCAACTCCTAACTTTAAAATCTGTGTGGAGGCAACAGGTACATTAATGAGGTCATTGAAGGGGAATGCAGTACACAAATATTTTTCTGATGTCGATGAAGTTGGTATAATTAGCAAAAGAATGTAAGGCACGGTGTACATTTCCTAATTTCATACTCTAGTAATGGTCAGACACTTGCAAAATACAGGCTAATACACATTAAAAAATACACATTAAACTTTAAAGTACTAGCTACTGAACAGCAGATTTACTCCTTAGAAACACTAGCAAAACCATAGCTAATCCACATCTTTCTACTAATAATATTTAAAAAGCAGATTTGAAAACTAAGTCCACCTTGAAGAAGTTCTATACAGAAAATTCATGATGCTGCCACACACACACACCAGCACCTTGTGTTATTTGTTTGCCTATGTCGCTTTTTTTGTTAGTTTATCCACATTATTTGAAACAGTAACTGCTTACTTGGGTGCTGCATGTCCAAAGAAATAAATGAAGCCAATTTTATTACTACTAATTAAGCTTGTTTAGCACACACACATGCATGCACACACACACACACACACACACTCATACACACATACTCACCCTATTAAAAAAGATTCACTTGTTACTGTTTCATTTTAGAAAGAGATATTAAGCTACAACTTAAACATAAGATATGTATTGATTTCTTTTTGTATTGGGTCACATTTGCAACATCAGTATACTAATTTGAAAATTATTTGCCAGTCAAACACTTACAAAAAGTAGAAATTTAAAATGCCAAACTCTTGAGCTAAATCAGAGACCTCATTTCACTCAGTCAATAAATTAGATAAATACTAAGACTAATGTTCAACAATAGATTATTGTCTGTCACTGTCCCATGTGACTAGTTAAGATTCAATTTTCACTGTAAATAAAAACAGAAGAAACTCACCCCTCCCCCGAGGTATAAACTGCTAAATTTATGTATCAGATATTGTATGGAGTGTCAATTCATATCGAAGGCAGAAACTCTGATGCATAATACTCTTTGATTTACTAATGGCAGGTATATAACATCAACAAATTGAAGCCATTCTTATATATACCATGCTCATAAATGGTGTTCAGGAAATTTTACTTGGATATTTTAACACCATAATAAAAAACTGCATAAGCAATATAAAACTACCGGAAGTAGAACTACTTGTTATGATGATTATAGCTTGGATTTATATAACTCAGAAATATTCATACATATATCTTTCTAATACAGCTTAAAATAAGAGCTTTGGAAGTTCTATTAACACAGCAGACTATATTTGACATAGGTATTTAACTTGTGTAATATATTTCTGCTTATATGGCAGAACTTGGATAGAATTTGCTCTCATGATGTGTTGTCAGGTTACTTTAGTCCAATGATGTCGAACCTTTTAGAGACGAGTGCCCAAGCTGCAACCCAAAACCCGCTTACTTATAGCAAAGTGCCAACACTGCAATTAAACCTGAAGACTGAGGTTTTACTTTAGAAAAAAAGAACTCATACTTTAACATCTTTTCTTTAAAAGCACAATAACATGCATGCTGTAGGTTCACCACCACAGGTTTAGTCTCTTGTTTATTCTACAATTAAAAATATGATTAAAGTGCTTAACAAATGACAGTAATCTATACAACAACAGCATGAAAAGAAATATGAATGTGAGCTAACAGAAAATTTCAGTAAAATAAAAGAAGCAAAAAATACAAGATTGTTCTGACAGTAGTGTATATTAAAACCATACATGTATCAAATAAGTCCCGATTTTTAAATTTTTGATGACTCACATTGCTTGTCAAAAACTGGTTTGATTACCATGTTTTTTACTGAACATTACATAGTTCTAGAAGCAAGGCCCAAGTGTCTAGTACACTTAGGTGAGAAAAAAAGAAGCAGGCTTGTAGCAGAAGCTAAAATTAAGGAATAAAATATTAAGACTGTTACTTTAGTTGTTTCCACCTCATCTCCACCTCCCCTATCTTTTGACAAACTCTGCTGCCTGTGGGACAGGAGGGAAGGACAACTAATAGTTACCAAAAAAGACTCTAGAGATTGTTGCTTTCCTTATCATTGTAAATAGAATAGCAGAAATTTAGAGAAACAGTGAGAGCATTCTGTCCACTTCTTGTTTTCAGGAGAAAGCTGAGACTCACAAAGGATCTTACACAAGCCTCGGGCAGAGTTGGGGCCACAGTACAGATGTGTTGCTTCCCAGGCCCCCAAGTGTGCCTGCAAAGCCCTGGATGATGGCTTCTGAAAACAGCAGTCAGAAAATGAATCCAAATTGCCTACAAGGCAGAAAAGGGATCATTTAGCCAAAAAGGTTTAAAAAAGGATCATTATGTTCCTGGATAAATATTGTAAGAGTCCTTGATGAATCAAACCAGCACTCTGAAAAGCACTTCTAAATGCTGAACACCCTAAGTTGGTAGTAACCACGTATGCACTTACTATTTCTTATGGAAAGCATATTAAGCCAAGGGAGGTCAGACCGTGTTACAAAAAGTAGTATATAGAAGGGTTAACTCTCCTACTCAGCTGCTGTGGAGTCCCCACTGTCCACAGCCCTCTCTTACATTACCCGCTCGCGCCACGGCCAGCCCACACCCTGAGTTGGGGGCCTTGTAATGTAGACCCTGCCCTCATGCCAAGTAGCCATGCCCTGGGTTGAGCTCTTTACCATCAGGCAGTGGGGAAATTGCACAAAGGTGCCTGAAGTCTAAAGTTTTGGGAGAATATTAATCTTTTGGGGGAGAGGACGTGTTGAACCCGGGACCTTGACACTAAGCTACATGCTCACCTTTTTCTTTTAATTGGGTTATTTAAACTTAGAGTGTCCCTTTCTGCTTACACATTTCCTGTGTGATCCCGGTGTTTTATAATTTAAATGGGTTCTTGGCTTGCTATTTTGTGGATATGCTTTATAGCAGGCTGTTTCCAGTGTAGCCTGTAGGCAAATTTTGGAGGGAAAGAAGGAGAACTTGCTGCTTCTGCTTCCTTGTTGTAAGTGGCCCACACTGCAAATAATTATTAGTCCTCTCTTTAGTAATCATGCAAATCCCAAGTAGAGGAAAATCTCATTCATTTTTGTAAAAGGTCGCTGCTTGTAGTGCTGTTAAATGAAGAAGCTGGTAGTTTTATCCTAAACCCTGTGTTTTCTTTGATCAAACCAAGACACCCATGAATATCTGTATGTGTGTGAATTGCTCCTGCCCTGTAGGACTGTTTCAGTTCTCATTCATTGAGCTGCTTCATGATATACAAGATTCCAGATTTTAAATGCAAGCTTTTAAAAAAAAAATTAACATTTCCAAGAAAAAAAAATAAATTTTAGATACAGTGTTTACAAAATAGCATACATTTAAGCCATGAAAACATAAAGAATTGTAACTTACTCAATCTGAATGTCCATGACAGTATGATCTGTCAACAATTTTCTCTACTCCCACTTTCAAGTTTCCAGCTACCCACATACCAGGCTGCTTCAAGTTGTCCTACTGCCAACTGACTTTTCTTTTCAGTCCTTTTTCTCTTTGTTTCATTTTAGATAATGTCTGTTCTTCTGCCTTTCCAATTGCTAATGTCTTCTATGATGTCTAATCAGCTGTTAAGTACATTGATAGTAATTTTCACATCTCAAAGTTCACACCCAATGCTCCTTCTACCTCTTGAATATGTAGAATATAGTTTATAACATTTTAATGTTTTTGGATTAATTTAATCATTTATATAACTGCTATATTTGTTTCTACTAATTAGTTTTTGTCTTTGCCTAAGGGGTTGCATTTTCCTGCATCTTCATATTTGGGTAATTTTTTTATTAGGTATCAGATATGTGAGTTTTACCTATTTAGGTTCTAGATATTTTTGTATTTATGTGACTACCCTTGAGCTTTGTTCTAGGGACCAGTTAAATTAATTTTGAAGCCTACTTTCTTTCAAATATTTTGTTTACTTATTTATTTGTTTATTTATTTTGATGGGAGCCAGAACCACCTTTAATTTAGGTTTGATTTTTTTCCCCAATACTGAAGCATTACCCTCTGAGTGTTACCCAAAGCAATGAAGGTATTGAATGTGAGGTTTTCTACTCCGACTTACAAAAGAAACGCATCATTGTGTGAGATGTGGGGAATGTTCTGTATTCTTGTCAGGATCTACTGCCCCTGCCTTCCAGTGGCTTCCTCACATGCACTTAGTGATCAGTCCTTGATTGATTTATGACTCAGGGAAGACCCTCTACAGGTAAGACGTGCTTTCTCTCTCTGCCTCTGTCCTAGAAACTGTGGCTTAGCCCCTCTGGGCTGCCAGCTCAGGAGAAGCTGCTTGGGTTTCTGCTTCTACGCTGTCTCTAGAATCTCTCTGGAACATCACCAGGCAACTTGGGGCTCATCTTGTGTTCTCCGTCCCTCAGAGATCCCTGCACTGCCTCCAGCCTAATGTCTGAAAAATGGTGCTTCAATAATTTTGTCCATTTTTTACAATCCATTTTAGATGGGGGATGAATAAATCTGGTTTCTGTTATGCTACCTTCCCCAGAACAACTAGTAATATAGTGCTCACTGATCAACACTTTGAGAGCTGTAACAGGAAGCTGGAGTTCTGCATCTGGCGGTGCTTGTCAGTGCTACCTGCCCTCCTGTGCTGTCCACCGACAGCAGGAGTTCTCACACGGCACTCCAGTGATACGTGTCTGCTTTCTGACTGTTTCTGTGAATTCCTTTTTTGCTTTCTTGACTAGGCCATATTGAAATACTACTTTCCCGTAAGAACTCTCTCCTCTTAGAGTCATCGCTACCAGCACTGTGCCCCTCCAGTGGTGACGAAAAGCACTGCTATATGGTGCACTTCCTACCTCCACACACTGTGTATGACTTCTAGAACATCCTAAAGTGCCCTTTCTTGCTTTTCATCCTATTTTCTGTTTTTAGGAGTTAAGAACAAATTTTGTGGTTTTGAATGTTTTTCTAAATTTCTTTTTATTAATACATGCCTGCAGTACATAGTGATTACTTTCCTTGTGGGGAGGTGATACGTTCACATAATTCATTTTAATTCTTCTTAACTTTGCCTTGCCCTCTTCTCCCTCTCCCTTCTTCCCATCTCTTGGTCCCTCTTTTTAAAAAGTGGTTTTGTTTTTGTTTTGCTTTGTTTTGAGTTTTTCTGCAAACTTTTGACCAAAATTGGAATTTTTAATACCAAGGAAGCCAGACTTGAGAGCATAGAGAACCTGTGGCCAGAATCAGATTTCCAGCACCCAAGCAAGTATATCCTGTATTGTTCCTACCTGCACCCTCTTGTCTTACTTCAGCAAGGAAGTAAAATTACTGCTCCTCGGGAAAGGTGACCCCAAAGTTAGCAGCAGAGAGCCAGAAGCATTTGTTCCCAGATCAGTTTTCAATTCTACAGGGGCCAATCCACTTATTATTAAGTAGATGTGCACATAACCATAAAATAGAAGGAAACAATTGTGTTTTGTTTGTTTCTTTAATTTTTACATCTGCCAAAATCCCTTTTGGTATATTAACATGGCTAACAGAATCTATTCTGGTTGTTAACCAATACTAAACTTTTATAAGATTTTGTTATTAGAGCTATGTTGACCTTGTAAAAGATTATCTAAAAGAGTTTAAGATTGTTGTTACATTTTCAATAAACATTTGTTAAATTCACCAATTAAACCAGCTAAAACTGGGGGAAGCCCATCAGCTAGCATGACTGTCTTCCTAGTAATTTAATTTCTTTAATAAGAAAAAGTCACTGTGATTTTCTTTTTAGTTTATTGTCAAATGTTTTGGCATAAAGTTGTTCATTATATTTTTATGTTGACCTTTAAATATCTATGGGGTCAATAGTCAAACTCTTCTGTTGCTATTACTGGTAATTTATAATTTCTTTTCTTCCTAATGAGTCTAGCTAAGGTTATCAAGGCTGCCAGACTTTTTCTAAGGTTTGTCTTTTAATTTCATTAGTGTTTCCATGTTTTACTTTTCTACCTCATTGATTTCTAGTTTTATCTTTATTATTGCCCTTCTTTTAATGAATTAATTTGCCCTTTTCTAGTTTCTTAAAGTAAAATTTAAGTCCTTAGCTTTAGACTCTCCCCTTTCTCAGATAAGCTTTTAAATATGTAAATTTCCTTCTAAAATGCTTTAGCTGTGTCCCATCTGTTTTAGAATATTGAATTTTCAATTTCTTTCAGTTAAAAATAGATTCTAATTTCCCCTATAGTATTCTGGACCCATATTATTTAGAAAGTGTGCTTTTTATTTTCCAAGGATTTGAGATTTTCCTAGCTAACTCCTAGTTACTAGAGAGACTTCGTAGTTAACAACAACCTAACTGTGGTTAACTTCTGATTCCATGTGTTTAGAAAGCATACTCTATATGTTTTCAGTTCTATCAATTTTATTGACACGTTGTATGGGTGAACATATAGTCCATCATGATCAATGTATCATAAGCACTTCAAAATAGTATGTATTCTGCATATGTTGAATATAATGTTCTACAGCTATCTATTAGGTCAAGGTGGCTGAAAGTGTGGGTAGATCACGTGTGTCTAGTGTTTGGTAAGAGAGGGGATCTAGTCGTTCTAATTAGTTACTAAAGAGCAGTTCAAATATTTATCTATGACTATAAGGCTGTCGCCCTTCATTGCTAAAAGAGGCAGTCACATATTCATGTATGATTGTTACTAGTTTCTGTTTCCTTCTTAAATTTTGTCAGTTTTTCTTTAATGTATGTAGAAGCTTTTGTTAGATCTGTACAAATTTATACCTTCCTGATCAGTTGACCCACTTTTTTGTATTATGAAATATTCCTCTTCGTTTCTGTAAATATTAAATGAATTCTGGTATTGTTGTTACCGCTCCTTGTTCTATTCAAGGTGTGTGTTCTTTCCATGTATTTCCTTTCAATCTCTCATTGTATTTTATGTGCAACAATATAGACAGCAAGTAATGGAAGATTCTACTTATATTCATTCTAACAATCTCTGTCTTTTAATTCATACTCAAATTTTATAACTTACTATGCTTGGATGTAGATCTAACATTTGTTATTTGTTTTTTCTTTGTCCTTATTATTATGATTATTATTATTACTACCCTTTCTGCCTCCTTCACATTATTTGAATTTTGCTAGGATTTCATAATAATATACTTGCAGGGTCTTTATCCTTCTTTGCAGTATTGTTTCAGTGACTGTCCTGGGATTGCAATATACATCTTTAACTTTCCACAGTCTACTGAGAGCCTTTTACTACTTTATGTTATATGTAGGCATTTGTAGCCATACAGGTCCACTTATATGTTATGTCTGAATACAAAATAAATTTATAAGAGAATATTGTAATTATTAAAGTGCTCATGAGCATATCAGGGAAACTAAAGAAAAAAGAATTTTTTATATTTATGAGATATTTACTTTTCCGATGTTCTTTTTTCTTTCCTGGGGATCTCACTTTTCATTTGGTTTAATTTCCCTTCATCCTGAGGAATACTTCTTATAATTCAGCAAGAAATTCTCTTTGTTTTCTTAAATGGAGGCATTTAAATTTCACCTTACATTTCAGAGGACGCCTTTTGCTGGGTGTGGAGCTGTAGGTTGCCAGCTTTGTTCTCCCGTATCTGGATGGTGTTTGCTCACTGTCTTCAGGGATCCATTGTTTCTGTGGAGAAGTCAGAAATCATTTAAGTCATTGTGTTTTCCTGTATAGAATGGTATGGTGGGTTTTTCAGTTTGATTTTATTTGGGAGTTTTGGGGGGAAAGTTATTTAATTTTTTGCTGCTTTTAAGATTTTATCTCCTTTGTGGTTTTCGTGATCTGCAAAGGATATATTTATATGATTTTCTTGTATTTCTTCTTGCTTGGAGTTTACTATATTTCTTGTGTCTACAGAATTGTGTCTAAATTTGGGATATTTTCAGCCATTATTTTTAAACTATGGTTTTCCCTGTTCTTCTGAGCCTCATCTTGGGACCAGAGTTACCTGTGTGTTGATATTGTCCTGTGAGTTCCTAAGTAAACACAGTTAAAATCTGTAATGATAATTATAACATCTGAGTTATCTTTTCTCTTTAAAATTGATTCCATTTTCTTTGTATGCCTAATCATTTTGAATTGTGTCTTGAATGTAGTGACTCTGGTGTTGTAGGTACTCTGGATTCTGTTATATTTCTCCAAAGAGGTCTGATACTTTTATTTTAGGCAGTGGGTGGCTTAATTGTACCCAAAGTGCAAATTATCTCTTGGGGTGCAGCTTAAATGTCAGCTGTTTTTATTTTGGGGATTTTTTCCTTCTCATCTGGCTTGCTTGCAGTCAGTCTTGCCCTTATATGGCTCACGAGTTCGCCAGAAATGTGAGAAGAGTTTTTTTTTTTTTAAATAAAAGTACAAAAACATATTGACAAACAGACACCAATTAGCATAAAAAATAGTACAATCACAACTAATCTATAGACAAGGTGACATGGTCTCAACAGTGGTTATTGTTTTATCCATTGATATCTTCGAAGTGTAAATATATAAACCCATATACAGAAAGTTTAAATACCGGCTTACGTTTTTTCCCACCTTTTCCTAGCTCTTTCCTTTTCTGGGTTTCCCAATACTTGCCCTAAATTCTGTCCTCTGGTTCTTCAATCTACAAATACTATAGTTTTTTCATTAGATTACTAGCATCCCTGTAGATGAAAAGCCCACACTTTTAAACAGAGAAAATTTATTGTCTCCAGACTCAGTCTGCTTTAATTCACTGGTCAGTGACTTTGGCTTAGTTGCTTTTTATGTATTGCTCCAAATCTATAGACATTTTCTGCAGAAATTTTGATCTGGTAGCTTATTTTGCCAATCCAAAGTGGAACTCCTATCCCATAAGCTTTAAAACCTTTGTGCTACGGAGTGATTGCAGAAAAAGTAGGAGTTTAATGTTCTTTAAAGAGCATTCTAAAAGGAGCTTCATGGGTTGCTTTTTGTTTCTGTTTGTTTGTTGTTTGTTTTAAGTAAAGTAGTTCCCAGACATTTTCACAGTTGGAGTGTCTCTCAATCCCAGTGCAACCAACTCTGTAATTCTAAGCACCATTCTCAAAAAAATCCACTTCCTCATTCTGGGCAATTTCCTCCAAGAAACCCCTTGTCTTGTTCTCATTCTGGATTCTATTCCAATGGCAGTTTAGAGCATTCCAGGATCATTTAGCGGGACTTGCAGGTGACACCACTGATTCACCATTTTCTTCTTCACGGGGAGCCTAAGATTCATAGCAGCTGAATCCTGCAGTGCTCTGGTACCACCAGAGAAGACCACACACACTGTCACATCTCTTCAGTCCTCTGTTCCTCCTGGGTCACATTGGTCAATGAAAGTTACACGCCTGCCTGGCAAGCACAAGGTCCTGAGTTTGATTCCCAGTAGCAAAAAAAAAAAAAGTTACAGGGTTAAATTGTAGTTTCATTTAATATTTTGATCTGCTACCTTACTCCAGAGTCTTGTCTCTCATACTGTACTGTACTAATGCTAGGATTTCTAAGCCAGGATGTGTAGGGCACTACTGTGGCAAAGAAATGAGGTAGTGCTCTTTGTAAACTCACTGGAGTCGGGTTCTGCTTCCAAGCAAGCTATAGCTACACAGGCTCTGGCTCCCACACATCCTAAATTTGCATGGGGAAGGCAGGAGATTTGGGATTAAACCTTCATCCTACGGATTTTCTACAGTGTGTTAGTACCTCTGTTCTGTTACTGATGTTGCTGAGAACACAGCTCCAGCATTGAAGTATAGTACGAATTAATGATACAAGAGCAAAAAGTCATCTAAATCACTGAAAAGACAGATCTAAACACCTCTCTGTTGCTTCTACTTGTATTCATTAGAGTTTTTATGATACTTTATTAACAGCAGAGCTGTGACTCACAACCTGCTGTAGGTGTGAAAACCAGCTAATGAAATGTGCCATTGATTTCCTTTTCTGTCCTTTTTGACCCTCTGAAATTTAAAGGGGGGAAAAGAGATACATTAAATTCCAATTCTAATAATAGCCCCTAATGGGGACAAAGTAGCTAAAACAATGGGAAGAGAGACCTTTCCGCGTTAGGATTTGCTCAGAGCCCAGGTAAAGTCTATCATAGCCATGTTATTTAGTGAAACGAAGTCATGGGAGGAAGTTGATGGCTTCTGCTTGGACCTCAGAGAACAAGTGTCACATCCCCAAATCATGTCCAACACTTGCAATTAAGTTTCACTCTCTGCAGAAAACGCCAGATGACTTCAGAGGCAGTGCTTTGGAGAATTCCAGACCTTAGAGTTCCAGTCATTTAGCTAACAAATGCATGCCTTCATGGCCTAATTCTCCTTCCCTACATTGGCATATCTTTGAATTCAGCCTTTATGCATGAAAAAGACACTACCAAGGCAGAAAATTTATCAAGGAAAATAATATTCAAAGAAAACACAAGGATTAAAATAATCAGCGAGAAAATATGTATTTTGCACATACATTTTCTGAAGCAGTAGTAAATACTTTAAATGTAAACTTCTGTGATGCCATTCAGGTATTTCTGAAGAACTGGACTACTTGTAATTAATTGTATCAATCACGAAGATTAAATTTATTCTCAGCTCCCATAGTGTGTTAAAGGTAGAGGTGTTTACCCAAGAAGAAAGCTAACATGGCGCTCTTCCACGCGAATGTAATTTTCACTTGACAGAGTGTGTATTTATATGGTAGGTGTTTGCTTTTCATTTACCCACTCAGAGTTTTTTCATCCTTTTAGAAATTTATTGATTTATTTTGTGAAGTAAAGAGAGAAGGGGAAAGAAAGGACTATGATTTGTCACCAGTGTATTTCCTGAGCAGAATACTGACTTGTGCTACTGTTCTCTGTCTCTGTCTCTCTGTCTCTGTCTCTGCCTTTCTCTCTTATCAATTAGTCTTTTAACACTGTAAAACAGTTCTGAGACCTCATTCGTCTTACAGTTTATCAACAAATTATAACAGATGTATTTTGAAAACAAATGCAGATCTCATTTTTTCCAAATTTTACTTTTACAGAGTTGCACTTTGACCTCCCCTATCAAAAACGTGGAGTGGGGTGGACATGTGCAGTCTCGGCACAGAAGTGATCTCATCGCTCCCAGTATTGCAGCGCTGGGAGGCAGGCGGGAACGGCTTGCGCTGTGGAGATCCGTAGCCCTTCCTGCCAAAGGATAAATAAAGGGCGTTCATTCATCAGCTTTCAAGCTGCCACCCTCTTTTCTTTTCCCCAGCCCCCACCTCTGCCTGAAATGGTGAGGAGAGTGGTTCTGATTATTTTTGCCTATTTCTAGCAGAGCTAGGCATGAACAATTAAATTTAGGGCTTCCCCGTGGTCTGTGAATAACAGTGCACGGCACTCACCATCAGGGCACAAAGGCAGACAACAAAAAGAGGCTTTTAAAATTTTTGTTTACCCTTCAGGACACTGTTTACCTTATCACTGAAGGGGAAGTGATCATCTCATCCCTTTTGGAAATTGTGCTGGGTTTATTCTCTAGCTCTGAGACTCAAACTGGCCAGTGATAAAGTGGGTTTGTCAGCCTGGGGCTGGGGGTTTCTACAAGGCCCTTCCTCTCCTGCACCCCAAATCCCGAGTGTTTGTGCATGTGTCTGCATGTGTGTCCATCGGCTGTCTGTCCCTGGTCCGCCTGTCTGTCTCTGGCTTTCACTGCCTCTCTGGTGTGTTCTCACTTCCCCTCCTCTCCACATGCTCTCCTTCCCTTTTCCTTGATTTTTCTGTCATACCTTTTGCTTTTTCTGCCTTTCAACCAGAATCATTTTTCCCCTTTTCTCCCTCTCTAAATTTACTTCACAGCAGATTGTCTTGTAGTAAATCACCAAAAACCCAAATAGCACTAAAGCATTCTGATACAACATTAGCATTTGCTTAACAAGCACAAGATAAACATTAAACAAAGAACTGCATTTCTTTATTAGAGGCTGCAAGATACATAATCCATGAGCACAAGAAACATGGGACCCAGTGGATATGCAGATGTGTGTTATTTCATTGGCGCTGGGCGGCCTTGTTAGAAAAGGTTTTCATCTGAAGGCTTGGGGGTGGATGGTTGACTGTCCCTGGTGGGGCTGTAACTAGATACAGAGACTGTTGCAAGCTAGGCTGGACTCCCTGGTGGACCTGCTGATTGGACAGCCTGAGGAAAACTTGGGAAGCATCGGGAAGTGAACTCAATCACCTTGGGGATGATAGGGTAGAACCAGATGAAGGCATTTGACTTCTTTTGTAACTCCCACTAAGGACAGATTGCCAGTGCGATCCAGCCTCCATAACTGCAAATCAGGCCCTTTCCCCTATGCCGATTTCATTAGAATGGCCAGCATGGTGCAAAGAGGGAAAAAAAAAAAGGTTAGACACAGTAATTTTACAGGCAGGCGGGTACAAAAAAAATCTGCATAATTAAGCAGTCAAGGCTGCTAATAGGGGAGTTTATATGCTCTGGGACCAGGCAAGGGCAGCACATATGGATATAGCACTGGATATTAAATCTACGGCATGCAGACTTACTTCAGGGCCCTCAGAGAAAAGGCTAATTATAGAGAGAGGAATTGTGTTTACTGGTCTGTCTTGGGCAAAGATGGTGAAAGAAGTGCAACCAAGTTTTGCAGTTAGACATGAGCAGGCTGTTAATAGAGATATCAAAATATGTGCTTGTGGTTGTTTCTTACCTAATCAACACAGAATTACAGATTCCACAGACACTCCCCGCACCTCACATTACCTACCACAGACAGAACGCCAGGAGTGAAGTTCCATGCGCTGAGGGTGTGCAGAGTGTCACCCTGCATGGGATAGGAGTGTGTTTATTATTAAATGGCCACAATTTAATCTCGGCTGTGCTCTTTATCATCAATAAATTTTATTTAGCCGTTTAGCCAGCCCTGGTTAAAAATGTCAGTGCTTCTGGGCATGAGCTCGAAGTCAGCACTTAAATGGAAATGGAGGCTGGGTGGAAGCCGCAGTGGGCAGGGGTAAGCCTGGCAGAGAGGGTGTGCTTCCAGAAGGGGTTCCACTGGGATGGACGTTAACATTTCATGATGCAGATCAAAGGTAAAGACAAGACCCACAGGCTTCTTTGTCACAAGCCCCTAATGACATCCATGAGCTGAGATGATTTCTTCAGATTATTAAAGAGATGCATTTCATATTTGTATGTATGTATGCATATATGTACGCAGATAGTTATTTATTAAATTCCGTACAAAGCATGTTTTCTAAGGAGGACCAGGGGAGTGGGCTGCTCGCCCCAGGCTGGATGTGCCAAGGCATACAGCGTTGTTTCAGGCGACCAAAGCTCCTGCAGATCTCACTTTCAGAGAAGCAGTCTGGACCCTTTGTCCTTTACGGAAGCTTCCTGTGGAAAGCAGCAGCCCTCTCTGATGCTGATGTGCGGCTGGCGTGGGCTCCGACCATGTGTGAGCCTGTTGTGCATTCCATTACTTCAGGAGGACAAGGAGGGCCAGAGGAGAATCCCATCGCCGCCTCCTCTCAAGATGCACTAAACCTCAGGCTTAGGAAAGTAAACAGCAGATGATCAAGCCGATATTGGGTCAGGCTTGTCTGACATCTGCGCTCTCCTTAAAGGCAGGGAGCTCATTGCTAATGAGAAGACCCGAGCTGCACCTGGGAGGGCGCAAGTTGCAGAGGCTAATGAAGGGGCACCCTGGCCCCTGAGAAGAGGAAAGTAGCACATGGCACACAGGGTGCTGGGCGCCTTTTCCTTGTCTATGCATTGTGCATTGACCGACCAGGGTGTCAGTTTTACTGAGAACAGTGGGTCAGACACTATAGCAGCTGGTTAAGGGGGTGAAGGTCTTGGGAGACTAGTATATTGCAAATATTTCATACTGAATTTTTAAAATGCATTTTCCCCCTAGCAACTGTTACTTGAGTTTTTAAACTCAATTTAATCATTGGAATTTCTCCATTTAAATTCAGTGCCTTCCAGTGTCTTCTGATTTCTAGAGGTCACCATGAGGTGGCATTCTAAAGAAGGGAATTCTGATGCCCACGGATTGGTGGGAACGATGTGGCATAGATGGTAAGCAGCAGCCTTCACCTACTTATTAAACCCATTCTTTTATCCCATTCTCTCTCCTGGAGACCTTAAAGTGTAAGACAAAGAAAAATTTGCATGGTTGTGTTGAAGTCAGTGCCTTGGAAGTGGTGGGAACTAAGTGTAGAATGCACCGGAAAGGACCTGGCCACTGTTTCTCTGTCTGTTGAGAGAAAATGTAGCTGACCAAGAGCGCTAGCTGGCAGTGAATAGATCCTGCCAAGAAAAGGGAAAATATCGAAATAAGTAGATGGGCAAAACTAAATATATTGTTGCTTTTCTTTTTCTCACCGTTGGGCTGGGGAAAATCAAAAAGCTGGGCAAGAGGCATGTTGCCCGTGGGGAGAGAAGCAGTAGGAATTGGGGAAGATCTCTTTGGCTGCATGTTCAGTTGTTCAGGGCTACAAAGAATCAACCAAAAATTCCTCCCCAACCTCAGCGTGGACTGCTGAGCCCTTACAACACAGGAGCTTCTCCAGAGTATCTCCCCTCTCTCCTTTTCTCTCTGTATTCTGTGTCTTTTGTTCCAGGCATGCATTGGACCAAAAAATCAAACTACAGTTATCTTAAGAACAAGCCCAGTGAGCGATCAAGATGAAGAGGTTGATCAAGAAGATAACGATCTTGTCAGGAGAAATAAGATCTGGCTTTATGCTATGGGGAGAGTATGATACAGGCCTGCAAGTCCTAAAAAGTGTGGTAGGAATTCAGAGGTGAACTTCATTCTGAAGGAGAGAGGGAGAGAGTTGGTTGGGGACTAGGGCTCGAGGAACGACAAGCGTGGGGGAGTTCTTTGCCCTTTAAGCTGTGGTGCTCTTCCTCATCTCTGAGCTCATTTTCTGTGTCGTCTGAACGAATACACTGGTGAATTAGCTGAACATCATCCCCCCCTCCATGCTCACACTGGAGCGTCATCTACACATGTCCATGCACACGTACAGTGGGGGGGAGAGGAGGAGGGGGAGGGGGAGGAAGGGAAAAAGTAGCCATTGCTGCCGTGGCAATTTCTGGAGAGGAAGGAGTTTTCTAAAGTGAATAATTTAACAATATTAACATATTCTGGGTATTGTTTTAAAGCCTATCATGATCATATGCTGAGATGTCCTCAAGTGTCTGGGTTAAGTTTAAAAACCAACGAAAGGTCTCTGCTGGATTTCCCACATGGTTAGAAACCTGAGCAGGACAACTCAATCCTAGAAGCAAGGGGCCAAGAGGAGCATCTCCCCATTTCTAAGGCCCTTCAGACTCTGACGTCCCATTGACTGTGTTCCAATGCGCAGACTCCGTGGTCTTAGACAGGACTGAGCCAGTGGGAAAAAATGCCTTCTGCAAATCTCTGCCCTCTCCTCTCTTCCTTCTGTCCGAACGCCCTGGAATCAGGGCTGCTTTCTGGCCCAAGGCCTCTAACTTCCTTTTTTCACCTCTTCTCTATACAGAGGGGAGAAGGAAAAATGTACAGTAACAAAAATCAATAAAGGGATTCTAAAGATTAAAAAGATTAATATAAAATATCTCAACAAATCGAACAAACAGGTATCATGCATGCTTCCATATCAACAATAACTGAGACTGGCTGAGTTGCCGCTGTGGGGCAGGCGTCCTGTTGGACACTTGTTATGTATTTTTAAACTTCATTTTATTTGTATGTTTGCGATACATGAAATTTACATTCATCTTAGGGAGTGGGTCCGTGTGTATAACCCTCCCCAGTCACTGCCCTTCTTTAGGTCCCCTTTCCTTATTTATTATTATTATTATTGTTCTTTTTAGTTCACGATTACGACATGTTTATACTCATTCTGGTTGGTACATATACTGAATCTCACTTCCATAGCCCTGTGACATAGGTAGTTGATACCTCCTCTTAACAGATGACTCAGTTAAAGCAAGATTAAGTAACTTGTGCAAGCTTATCAGTGATGCTCAAGTCTGAGTTCTTAAAACTGTTCCCCCATATTGCAGGGGAAGAAAGGCTTTGGGGATAAAGCCTCAATGTAGTTTCATAAATACCATCTTCTACCCACCCCAGAGAAAGTCATGTACGCTATGGTGAAGGCCTGTGCTTGCTAGTGTGTATAGCAGGTATACCAGCAAGATTGTCCCTCCCTCTGTGGAAGCAACTTTTTGACAGAAGAAAAAATGAAAAAAATTACAGATCTCAAAACCGGACCCAGTAATAATTGTCCAAATGCTATGAGAACTCAAGTCCTATGTTGGTGGGTGGTATTTTCATGTTGTAAAAAATGATGTAGTGGTTGACTGTTTAATTTCTGAGTGTTCATTGGAAATTAATATGTCAGCAATGCACAAGCAAGCGTAATTGCATGTGTGACCTGCTTTCTTATATATTTGAGAGGGTAGAGAGGAAAGCGGAGAACACACAGTAGATGCGCTTTTACTGCCAGAGTGGAACTTCACAGTCGTACCAGGGGACCTTTTACTAATGTTTGTAATGTGCTGCTATTGTGATTTAGGAAAGAAAAATGCTACTGCTGGGCTTTATTTTCAACCAATTTTTTTAAAACATCAATTAATGCAATCAAATGTAGTACAGGGAAATCTAACTTTGTGTTTATATTTCTGGGGACTGGAGAGGGTTTGTTTGTTTTTGTTAACTCCAGTCATTTGAGCAGTACAGTATATGGTTTCGTTGGCATTTTCTAAATCAACTCAGTAAGTTATATTTAACAGTCTATGTGAAACTCTCCACACGAAGAAGAGAAAACAGCCTCACAACTAGTACCATTTGTTGGACAACAAATGATTTTGTCTTTTTTCACACAGTTTGAAAATAATGCCTTGTTTTGGTTTCCAGAAACAGATTTTGTTAATAAAATGAATCATATCAACTTTCTTACCCATAACAGTGAAGTTGAAATGTGTTTTTCTTCATGACCTACTCATATTCTTGCATGCCAATTTTTAAACTAAATCATGATGCATATTCAAAAGTAACAGCAACAAAGATGCCATATTTTTGGCCTTAAACTTTAAAGGGCATTAAAATAAACCATTAAGATAATCAGAAAGGCCCAAGCTGAAAATACATATATTTTTTATCTCTCTCCCCGTTGTTATTCACTGGCTAAACTAAACATGCATTATCATTATAAGCTGCTAGATGGTCTCCGCCTTTCTAAGTGGAGGGATGTAATAAATTAAATATTGCAGATGACTCAAGTGAAAACATGGCTGTAAATTGAAATTTAATTATTTTCCATCCCCTTAATCTGGATCTTCAAAGCAGACTTGAGCCCAGCTCTACCAGTAATTACTCATGTGTTACTGAGCACAGGCATAGTTCTTATGAGGATTTTGGTTACTTGGATCAATTCATGTTATTGAGCAGATTAACTGAGAACTGATGTGTACAGCTCTCCGCACATACATTCTAAAGATTACAATATATATCACGTTCAGGCAGAGCTAAGAGCAGGAAAACGGACTCTTGTCATGTTAGCAGTGATAAGAGCCCCTTATAGGAGGAAGAGTGGGAGCCTGAATTTGACTTGTGTAGACAGTTCCTTTAGCTCCATGTGCCGAGAAATTGCGTTGGCCTGAGCGCAAACCTTGATCTTTTGTCGTAGATGAAATCCTATTTAGACCTCATCAGGTGAGCTGACACCATAGTGAGTACTTTTATTTGGAATCTCCCTTCTGTTATCACTTCAAGATAAAATTTCGAATACTCATTTTCAAGGAGCAGTACCCAGCTGCCAGGTCCTGGCTGCCTTCTTCCTTTTGCCCTGACTTTTCTTTTTGAGAAGTGTCCCCATTTATTTGTATGTGCTCAACACAGAGGGTTCTGAGTGGCCTCCTTGGGCCAACAAGGTACCAGTCTACCCTGCTTCAGTCAGGCGCTCTCCCACTGAGAGCGCTGCAGTTATTTCTACTTTTCTCAGATTGTATTTTATTTTTAATTCTTTGAAGTAGATTGGAACAATACTTAATTAAGGACTGTTCTCTTCCCATTCCTTGGAAGAATATTGATTTTCTTACTGGGCATTTTTGTCTAAGTATATATGTACGCTTGATTATGGTGATTGCTTGAAGGAATACAAAAATATTTACTCCAATTTGTCCATTGTATACATTCATTCAAAGCTAATCTATATTCACCAGTTCTTATTTTAATTTCTGAACTGTCTTGCCTCCAATATTCAGAGACAAGAGAATTTTTGCTTTTGGTTCAAATCAGATCACAGTTTGCCTGCTTTGTCCAACAAGTACTATGCTACAAAGTTACATAAAGTATTTGCTTTCCCCCAGATTGTCCATTATAAAAATTCTCATGCTAGTCTCTGTCTTTAAGAAGCCAAGTATTGCTGCTACTTTTCAGAAGGAAACAAAAAGTCAGAGACCAAGACAAAACTATAGCTATCTTTTCATGCTGGACTACTGTGTTGCTCTGAAACTGGTAAGTGAATTAAACATGATCTGCTTCAGCAAAGACATCAACTATATGGTTGTGTGTGTCAAACTTTGCTCTGGATTCTTAAAGACAGCACCGGAATTCCTTGCTGATTGCAACACCTATCATGCAGGTGAAGCAGTGCCTTTACATATATGAAATGTTTAAGACCATTGGTAGATAATTCAGTGACATGATCTCAATAGATTTCCTTCTGTGTGAGGAGATTCATTATTTGTCCTTCATTATATTGACACAGTATACAATGTTTAAATTTTTAAAACTGAATGAGCGGGTTCAGGTTTTAGAAAAATTGTCATAAAGATAGAGGATTAAATATTTATTGTGCCCAGAGCATCTTTATAATTTGGCATTATAGTCTTGGAAATATTTAATAGCTTTGTAGAAGGTAATATAAGGCATTACTGTCTGAGAAGGAGCTATCTTTAATTATTATGTCTCATTCTTCATTTAACAGACACACTTACTAACGGTTTCATAGTTTTTAGCTTTGGTTTTGACTTAATAAAACACATAGACATGAACTTTTCTGCTACACTTTCAAATTGAGTAAAAGTGAGACAAATCTTTCTCGTGTAAATCTGTCATCCTTTCTCCTCTCTTTCCTCCCTCTCTCCCCTCCTTTCCTTAACCTGCCCCACAAGGTACCCAGTCTCTCACATTGCTCTTGACTGACAAAAAAGACAGAATGAAGCAGAAATGATTCACTGGTGTGCCAGTAACATCTTGGCTTTAGCATAGAGGATCTAGACATGCTGGTGTATCCAGAATTATGCCCCAAGAGAGAAAAGCAAGTTAGGAACATGTTGAGTGACGCATACAAACTGTGGGATTACCTCCTTACTAAGCTACACACTTTGGAAAATGCATGCAGTTTCAGTATTTTCCCAGATACTCAATTTAGAACCTTAACAGGGAATGCTGCAGGAATTTAAAGAAGTATAGTTAGCTATAGGCAGAATAGAATGAGATCAGTCTTTGTTTCTGCAGAATTTAATTCTGTAACAGAGCACTCCAGCCCAGGCTCTGCAGTTTCAGATAGCAGTTTAACTAAATCCTTGAGTTATTGCCAGTGAGAGGAAACATCAGTGCTCTATCATGATATCATAGATCATATCATCAGGAGTGTTTTTTTCAACTCACAGCCCACACCAAATTGTCTATACCTAAGATTATTCTTAGCTCTTCTGGAGAATGTGGAGATAGGAGGAAATGTACTTTCCATTGTCATAATTTTCCAATAGGTGCTGTGTATTGGCTAATGTTTTGCTTTCCTGAAGGAGGAAGAAAGCCTTCATCTGGGGATAGAGACTTTAGTAGTAGTTGCTATGCTAGAGTGAGAAAAGTGCATTAGAAATACCCAAGTCTTGCTGGATTGGCCAGGTGGCATGAAAATATAAATATTTCCTTGCACATCAATAAGATATCTAGAAAATAATTACTTTTGTTCCATTGACAACTTAAACTGTTATGTTTAAGGGATGGAAAAGAACTGTTTTCGAGTAAGGGTTTGGTGGGCGAAGGTAGTCTTGGATTCAGGAAGCCTGAATTCCCACACTGGGGATAGCCTTTGGGCCACATTACTTAATATCTCTGGCCTTCAATTTTCTCATCTTTAAACCAGCCCATAGTTAGAAAGTGCCCCAACCCATTTTTCACCATTACGTAAAGCCCCCACATTTAACCAAAGAGATTTTCCACTTACACTTTCCTAGTTTATTGCTTCTCCAACATTTTACATGGAAAATAAAAAGAACCTGCAAAATGTTCTGGGATCTTTGAAAATACTTGAGCCAATAAATATGGTTTGTGAAGCCTTTATTAGAATATTTCATAGTAAATGGGTAATGCCAAATAATGGTCAGCCAAGTCTCCTGCGCCTTCACAATTGCGTTTCCCGTATCACATTTCCTATTTCTCTGAACGTTGGAAGAAATGTTATTTGTTTGTGGAGGGGTGCTAATCACCTTAGGGTAGTTTTATGTCATCATCTATTTCTCTTTGCACATAAAACCCTTATCCAAAATACAGCTTGAAAGAAGATACTGCATGTGGATCTACACGCTGTACACCCACTTTTCTTTTAAATGTCTTGTTGCAGTATTTTCCTTTGCTAATATATTTTGACACCTTGTTGTAACCTGCTGTTCCCTTTAATTGCTTATTGTTATTAATTATATAGTGGTAAAGTAGTTGGCTGCTTGAGCCACTTGGCTGTAAAGAAATTCATTTATCATTATTGCTGTTGGAGCCACAGAAAATTGCCAGCATTCCACCCAGAGATGAATGTTTTCGAGATCACATCCAGTAAAAATTTGAACACGGGTCAAATCTCTAAGTGTTTTCTCTCTGCTGCTACCTTGTGCCTCTTCTGGGCTGTGCTGTGAGTACCTGCACTTGCTCTCACTTTTCTTGTTGTTGTTCTTGTTGGCTTCAGTCCTTGACTTGCTGCCCTTTTGGTGCGGTTTATGTATTGTTCTGTGCTTTCCATCCAGGGGCCGATTGGAATAAATAACCTTTTTCTCTCCCCATATTTCTAAATAACCATACATTTTCTCTCTTGGTATTTCTTTGTAGTAACATTTCTGCCTGTACAGCTCTGGTGTGCGCACATTTCACTTTAAATAATTAAAACAGACTGGACATTACCTGAAGCCCTTCTTTTCATAAGATTGATTAGTAGGTCCCTAAAAATACCTGTAAGACCCCTAATCACACAGTAAGTAATCAGATATATTGAAACTCTCTGGTTCATTGAATGAAAGAATGAAGGAATGATGTTCAGATGCTGTGATTGGGATGTATACTTGCACATATCCTGCTGCTCTTGATGGCTATAGTTTCTTAAAATCTGGGCTTAAAAAAATAAATCTGGGCTTAATTTAGAATCCATGACCCCACAGCTGCCTGTGCCATGGAGCAGCTAGGCCAGAGTGCCCCTCCGCCTTCTGGCAGCATGACATTAAATTCACACTAGTTAAGCCAACTTAAATTGAGCCTCCTTGAACCTTTCTAAATAAAACTAGTGGCCTTAATTACAATCAGGCAATTTAAAGGTTATGGAGCTCTAACTAGTACTGCAGTATATCACTTTAATAATGCAGAGGAAAATTTCTCTAAGGGGTGGCATCGTTTGATTAGAAGAATTCAAGTTTCACAGCACATTTTCCAATAAACTGTTTTTAGAAGTCTTATTGCATTTATGGTGCTATTACATCTTTTTTTTTTATTCTTCAAGGCCAAGTTGCTAAGGTCACTACCAAGAACAATAAAAATATGACTCATTTGCAAATAATGTGTGCAATACGGTGATTTTGGGATTGCTGCTTAAGAGTTGTTCTCGGTATCACTGCAAGGTGAAAAGGAACATGACAGAGTCCCTCGGGAATCAGTGATTCTTGTCCCCGCCCCACCCGCGCCATTTCAGAGTTGATTTGTGCTTCTCAGTGAATTAAGATTCTAAACAACACAATTCAGGAAAAAAGATGGCATCTTCGTGCTAAGTAGTCAATTGTATAGTTTCTAAGACAATTAGCTTTGAAAATACCCAACTAAATTTCATCCTAAACCCTATACTCAGCAAGGCCCATAACATTTGCAGATGGTGTTGAACTCTACACTGTTTCTTTTGTTGGTTTGATTTGTATTTCTTGTTAAATCATGGGCAGCAGCAGTCTGTGCTTTCTAGCAAGGATACACGGCTTTCAGTGCTCAGAGACTTTCTCCTTCAGATAACTAGTGGCTGTATGCCAAGCAGAAGATTAAAAAAGAAAAGAAAAGGCCCTGACCCTTGCCATAAACTCAGCGCAGCAACAGGAAAACATGTCTGATGAGCGCTGGGTCCAGTACACGGCTCGTGTTGCTGGCCCACCACTGTGTAGAATTAATATTGACTATTGCAGCATCTCAGTTCTCAGAGATGTTTTCCCAATAGATTTAACTTTCAGGCAGGTTACATTTAGTTTATGCTGCATGAACTATCTGCTTTCAATTTTACCAATTTGTGTGGTGTTTTTTCTTTTTGTACAGTACTTGAAGGTAAATATACCCCTGCTTCCTCCAGTAGTAAGTACTTGATATCAAATAAGAGCAATTTTTAGCAAAGAGTATAATAAATGCATAGCCTGACTTTACTAATTAGTCAAATGACTTATGAACATACAAAGGATTTAGAAAAAGTATTTATGGGTCATGGATGTATGGTAGAGAAATGTCTCTATGACTTGGGACAAATAAAAGCCAATTATTCTTTCTTTTGTATGGTGCCTTTTTTGTATTTGAGATACAAAATGCATAATAAGTTTTTTACTCTTGAAAGAAGGGATAAATTTTGACTCAGCGGTTGCTTGAGACAAGCTGATCAATTAGACAGTTATTTGGTTGATGCTGTGTTTGCCAGAGCAGTTTGATCTGCCTTCAGGAAGTAATTCAGCCAAGCAATGTAAGGTGAATTCGGCCAAATTTATGTTCAATGCATAGGGTGCAATGTTCAAGGGAATGAAACAAACTTTTGAAACTCAAGTGGCAAACAATAAATATTGTTTTAATGTCAGTCTTTCACTTTCTTCTAATGAAATCCAGTGTAGGACTAGCTAACTGTGTATTTCTCATGAAGCCAATAAATACTTATTGAACCCCAGCTATGAGCTATGCCCTATTGCAGGTACCTGGCCTGTGTCACTCAACAAAACACATACGTTTTCTTGCCCTCCTGAAACTGGGAGGAGAGCAAGAACTAACCTTAGATTACTCCTTGATGCTATCTCAGTACAAAGATGTCCTGTGCTGCCACCCACCACTCTTAAGTAGCTATGGTAGACACTTGGTGCGTCCTGGTTTGGGAAGATGCCATTTCTAATCATACTGTACATTGAATCCATTATGCAAAATGCAGCTCAGTGCTTCGTCTTGCCTTTGTGTGCTCACAAGCTTTGTTAAGACAGAGAACAGATCAGTACTAATGGGAAGGCATCAAAAAACTTTTTGCAGGTTTCCTTTCCTGTTCCCCAGTGAGTATAAACAAGGAGAGAAACTGGAGACTGGATCCCTTTCGCTGGAGCACAGGGGCATAGACTGAAGTCGATGCTTTATACAAAAAGCTGAAATTCTTAAGAGCAAAACTTCTATTTTCTGGAGACTATATTTCAGATTTAGTTACCCTCAATCCTTATTCCCACTCTTGCCTTTCAGCACTAAAATATTTTTTACTAAGAAAAACATACTACTTTCTTCTTTCCTTTTTTTTTTTGGCGGTACTGGGGATCGAACTCAGGACCCTGCGCTTGCTAGGCAGGTGTTTATTCCACTGAGCTATATCCCCAGCCCCACTTTCTTCTTTTCTTAGTTAAGTATGTGTCTTTCTTTAGATGGAAGGGTACTCAGTATGGTTTTATCAGCAGCCTTCCATTAACTTTTTTTTCTAATTACAGCATTTGAGGTTAGAAAAAATACACTTAAAGCTGCTTGCTAGGACTGTATGTTTTCACCAGAAGTTCTACTTCAAGGCCCATGTTCCTTTTCCCTTCTTTTTGGTACCAGGAATAGAACTCAGAACCTCGAGCTTGCCAGGCAACAGCCATGCTGCTGAGCTTTATGCCTGGCCCTGGGCTATATCCCTTGCCTTCTGTTCCTGAATAGAAGAAAGAACTAGAATGCCAGGGTACTGGTCAGATCTAAAAGGCGTCTTAGTCTGTGTGTTTATTCCTGTTATCCACCTGTGCCAAGGAAAAACGCTGCTGAGTCCCCACTATTGGACAAAAGCCACCTTTTGTGGGTTGTTGGTTTTATTGTTTACTGTTTGAACAACATTCCAATGTCTTCTCCACCATGAGAATACTCTAATAGTTATTTCTAATAACTGATAATAATAGCCAAGGCATTGGATGATATTGCATTTCAGAGCATCTCAAATCCCACTGCCTGCCTCTCCCATCTCTACCCACCTGGACCTCCTGCTAGTTTCCAAGCTGCTGATGTTTATGGGGCTCTAGGCAGCCCCTGGGCTCTTTAAAATCTGCTGGGTACCATGCAGCCTGCCCCAGTTGAATCATTTCCTGCTTTAGCCCTGCTGATAATGAGAAGTTCAAGACAGGAAATTACTGTCAATATCAGTGATTTTACTTATAAAATCCAAGAGCATTGCAGTCTTCGGGCCACTGGTCTAAAAAAAAGTTAATAATCTGTACCTTGTAGATCTCCTTGAAGTTTCGTTCTGGCTTAGGCACAGAGGATGCGTATCATTTGGCTCTTTGTTTGTTTGAGATGCCTAGGAGTTAGGGGCTTTGTGCATGGAAGGTCAAAGTCTAGATTCCTCTTGTTCTAAGCATCTTATGCTTAGGTCTCTTGCTTCTCTCTCAGATGGCATGGCAGTCCTGACAGAGGCAGACATTCCCATACTGCCATGGAGAAAACTCCAAGAAAGTGCCAGTACCCGACTTCAGGCCACATGCATTTTCACACTCAGTGGTTCCAGAAAATAAGGGAAGAACTTTTTAACTGGTATAGAAAATAAAGGTTTACAAAATAGTCAGCACTATGATTCTGCTTTACTTTGGGGGCTGAATGACTAACTTGATGGCAGACATTGAAACCTAAGTCACATACTCCACTGCCAAGTTAGCACCTCCGTGTGTTTATGCTACAGTTGTGAAATATGTGCCGTATATAACACAACAAATTACAGTGGCCAGAGTGCCGCAGACCTGGAAAGAATGGGCTAGCTGTGTGCATGGCAAATTACAGCGCACTCTGCTTATTTTTCTACCCCTGGTACAAAGTGTAGTGAGCCAGCGTAGCCGAGGGCTGAGTTTTGTTGTATATGGTTTTGCTTTGTTACTCCTCAGACCCCTGGCTTATAAATGTGAGCTTGGAAATTAACTCAGGGAAGAGGAGAAGCAAAGTAAAGCATGGGGGGTTGGGAATTGGTTTAGGGCATAGTTTTCTTGGATTTAAAAAAATATATATGTGTAAGGCTATAGTGCTACATATATCCGAACTGGAAAAATTACAACTGCAGGGCATTTGATTCCTCTGTTCGGATTTGGAGGGCAGATTTGACTCCCACTCAAATCAGCACTTTTAAGTATGGCCCCTGCCACACAAGGATGGACCAGGAGGGTTTATGTGTGTGGACCTTAGCCTATAGATTTATGCCGGGGAAGAGGCTGGAGGACCCTTCTGGCCAGTCTCAAGGGGAGATGAGAGAAGAAGTTCTACTTGTAAACTGTTACAAATTGGTCCTTAGTAATGGCTGTAGTGTTGATCAGGCGGTATAAGGGGCCCCCAGTGATTTCTGAGATAACAGCCACATGTAAGTCAACCACTGAATATTTGCTTGTAGCTGCTCTAGATTTCTGTTCTTATTGAAAGAAAAGGAGTTTAAGCATGGGACCCAGTCTGGAGGCTGCTGAAAGGGTTTCTCTTCTTCAAAGCTTATATTGAAATGTCAGTGTCTTGTGTTAAATCCACGGGTGCACTTTGGAGCTCGTAGCTTGAACTTGCACATCCAAATGGTCGCTGTTACCGCCCTGGCTATCACGTGGGCTGATGAACAATTCCTTATGTCCAGGTTGTGGACACTGGAAAGAGGAATGACAATGCACCTTTGAACTGGTATTGGAACAGAAGGTTGTTTCCTTAGACCACAGGTTTTGTCGAGGATTGTGACGTTCCCTTCCAAGGCAGTGAGGCTGTACTTCCATTATGTATGCGGACTCTCTCCTTTGAAACATTTAATACTGGAGTAAATATTTACCTGAACCTCAGCCTCTTTTATGTAGACTTGATTCTTGTTGACATTTATGCTCACACTTAAATGAAGATTAATAAATGGAAATGATTATTTGAGCCGAAGTTTTTGCAGAGGTGAAATTATTTCTCAGTTATGCTCAAACCATCCATGGTCATGCCTCTGAGTGGGTCATGAGGGCCGGAAATGGGTAGTTGCCATCATGTTCTTGGTGGTGAGGACTCCCCTCTGACATTGGACCGCCAGTGCTGGGCTAAATACATGCCCACTGGTCAGCGTACAAGGGGCAGAGAATGTGTGTTGTAGAAGATACATGCCTGTAATGACAGCTCCATGGTCTTCTCGTTCAACTGGCTACTTTGCATTCTGGTTTTTTCTCGCCTTTTCCCTGTACTAACTCTTGTATCCACATTTATTGGAGAGCATAGTGCTTTAATGTGAAAAACTGAGAGTTTGTCTCTGCTCCACAATATTGCTCACTGCCTGACTTCCTGTGTAGCTTTTTGGCTATCAAAATTTGCATGTTTTCATCCATCTTTATTAGTATGATATAAAAACAATAGGTTCTCGCTCTTTCTCTCCCTCTCCCTCCCCCTCTCTCACCCCCCTACCCTTCCCCCTCCCTCAATCTCTCTCTCTCCCTCTCTCTATCTCTATTTCTATCTCTATCTCTATGTCTGTCTCTTATGTATGTATTAATTCAGTGTAACCTAAAAAGACAAACTGAACGCAATTTAGAGAGTCTGGAGAATATAGATAAGCAAAAAACGACAGGAAACTCTAGAAGTTTCATCCAAATAGCCCATCTATAACTCTTCATAAAAAAAAGTAGGACAGCACTAGCCTATTATATCCTTAATGGAATATTGTAATGGTTATTAAATCAATTGACTTTGAATCTCTTTTTAATAAATGAGTCAGACAGTATTATCCAATTACTGTCAGTTGCTACCTTTCCGGAGAGCAGAGATGGTTATTTTGATTGAATTGTAAAGCTTTTTGGCACCTTTAGGAAGAAGCGGGGGGGGGGGGGACAAGGTTCAAGTTATGGCTTCGAGGCAACATCCTAAGCCCAAGCCTTGGGTTCCCTTGAAATTGGAAGTGTTGACCGTCTCAGCGAACGATCATCTTCTGAAATGAGCATCAGCTTTGAAAGGAAATGGAGTTTAACTCAGGCAGATCCTTCATCCTACAGGTCTTAGAAATTTTTTGAAAGTTGAGATGCTGCTAGCAGAGGTAAATAGACTCTGAATAAGGACACCCCTTTGAACTTCTTATTATACATAAGTTTCTTAAGGTTTCTATTACTGTCTATGCTTCTCCCTTCAATTTTAAAATACAAAATGAATTACTTGTCATAAAAATGTATTTTGCATCCCCCATCTTTCTTGCTCATTAGACATTTGACCATGCAGCAGTAAGCAAGTGTGAGGGGGGAGAAAGAGGTGGGGAAGGGAACAAGAGGGGGGAAGTGGGTCGGGGTGTTCACTGTCTACGTGGGGCACTGTGGCCTTGGTTTATTGTATCATTTGCTGTGTGACAGCTGAGATAGATTTTTTCTTCTCGTGAAATACCTAGGAGATCAGTCTATTGGAAAAGACCTCATTGTGCAACTTGCAGATAAAAGGCGGGTAGAACCTCCAGTATTTTCTCAATATTATCATGTGCTTTTAAGCAGTAAAGATAGTTCTGAAAGTGCTGGGTGTCATTGTTATTGTCTCTGTCACCTCGCGCTGCCACAAATAAAGGGTGGGATGCATGACAAGGAAGCCTGTGCTAATAATCCGTAAGCACCTTTATAACCGTACGTTTTCTTTTCTTGAATCTCTTGACTAAATCTGGGTTATTTAACATTTTAGAATGCATCATCACTTCTTTGGGTAGGAAATAAATAAAAATCGGTAGAGCCATTTTTCTTTGTCTGCATCCACATGTATCTTACTCATTTTTCCTTCTTTAGCCAAACAAAATACAGTAGAGAAGGAGGATGACGCATTAACACAGTCTGACTTGTGTAATTCCCTTCATGTACAGTTGGTCACTATCCCCAATGAAAACCCCACCAGGTCTACCTATGTCACTTCGTGACGATTACAGTTTAAAAACTCTGAACAAATGTGTACTAGGTCACACTTATATTTATAATTTTACTGATTATTATTTTAATTATGCATTCTGTGAGGTACAGAGTGAGAATAAAACATGCAATTTTTAAATGCCATTAAAACTCTTAGTCACCTTCTTGCTCTCGAATATAAAAGGTGTAGAACATTGGGAAAAAAAGGAAACTTTTAAACTGGCAAGTATTTCCAATTCCCTACCATAAATAGTATTTCTTCTATTTCTTCATGACTAAAATATGGAATTTTTTGATAACTTTAGGAATGTTTGTAAAGAAAAGAACAGGTTTTTTAAAGGAGGAAAATACATTTGATCTTATATAATCCCTAAAGCTTTCTGTAGAACCCCTTGTCATGTCGGTAGGCACAATTAAACTCCCTCTTACATAATTATAATCAAGGAATTTACTGTGCCACCCAAATACAGAGTAGGTTTTTATCTCTTGTGAAATGTAGACAGTACTGGGGGGCTTAATTAGTGCTTTGCTTCTCTTTTTACAAATTCCAGTCCTCTGCTTCTAAAGACTCATACTTGTGTGAGAAGAAAGATTAGGAATACAAATAGGGTGATTTTACTCCTAGTTAGCTAATAATAACTCACTTTGTACTTGAGACTGTGTACTGCCAATAATACCAGCTGGTGAAGGACTTACACAAGACTCTTGTCTGTGAATGGAAGGAACAAACTCCAGGGACTTGTTATCCCCATGGTGTAGTTGTTTTACATTCCCTAGACCTAGGATATCTGACACGGATGTTCCTTAGCAGTGTTTTAAATTCTTGCAAATAAGAGACAGAAAAAATATGAGTTGGTGACAAGCCAGGTTAAAGTGCAGCCTCTACCTTTTACTCTTCCTGACAAGCAGTTTTGAATTATAAAATGGGTGACATCACCTACCTGTTAAGGTCATAGACCTTAAATGCTGACACCAGGTTACATTTAAGTTCTAGATCTCCCAGTTACTAGCACTTCAGACTCTGAGCAAACTCATTCAGACAGTCAGGGCCTCATTTGCGTCATCTATAAAATGGGTCTAATAATAGTATTCCACATGGACTTGCCGTGAGATGACATGGATTCATACCTGTAAGCATATAATGTCTGAAATGCACTGCGCACTAAAGAGGCACTTATCAGATTGTTAGTCTTAGAGCTCTTTGGTCTCCATTCTTACAGTTAAAACAAGTCAGGATAATCCTTGGATCTGAAATACAAACATTGTAATGAAGAAAAAGCAACATAAAAATAGTGGTTTCTGACTATAATGCAGTGATTGCTAATCCACCAAAATATTTTTCTACTGTCTTGTTGCTATGAAAGGAAAAAGTAGAGTTCATTAAAATGCTTTAGAGCAAGGCAGAGAGGGTCTGAGAACAAAAGTAAAAGTGTCTTACAAAGTTAGGGAAACTATGAATGAGGAGAATCGGGGGAGCACAAAGCAGGGTATTGATAAGGTAGTATAAGCATTAATGATATTTCACACAACCACTGGAAAATTTTGGAGTAAAAAAAGAAAGCTGTATCAAAGGGCATACCATTAAAAACCTTATGGTTAGGAACAGAAACTTCTAGAAACTTTTGGGTAAACCAGAAGGGAGGCGCTGAGGAAAAAAACTATCCATTTTTCTATGAATCTTTTCTTTTAGCACTTTGAAAATACATACAAAGCCCATAAAATCATGATAATTAAACTAGCTGTTATTGATACACTAATTATACTTAAAAATCTTAGTAAAGTCTCACCTCTGATTATCTTTGGATTTTGAATTCCAGAAATTGGTATACACTCATAAATAACATGAAATAACCAGAAACCATATATACTCCTACATATTTATACCAGTTGATAGAAATAGTTGAATGTGTGCAATAATACTTAACTCACTAATCTATTAAACCTAGGATGGGTTTCACCTTTTCTGTTAATGCATTTTCCTTAACAGATGAAGGACTGAATCACGAATGCAAACTCTGCAGCCAGACCTTCGATTCCCCTGCCAAACTCCAATGCCACCTGATAGAGCACAGCTTCGAAGGGATGGGAGGCACCTTCAAGTGTCCTGTCTGCTTTACAGGTAGGATGCGCATTTCAGGAAAATTCGGGAGACTTTCATGGCCCCATAACGTCTTTCCTACCAAAGCATACTTCCCACTGCTCTGGCCTTTTACAGAGAGGGCTTCAGTTCAATTTGGGGAGAAGATGTTTGATTTCTGCTGATTAGCATTATTGATTGCAGCCTACTTAAAGGCTCCGATGGGCAGGAAGGTTAACTGTCAGGACGAAGGAATGGCATTTCAAGTTCTCTCGCAAGTTTGCACTTTTCCATTTAGAAAACGACATCCATGTTGTGTTCACTTTTTTTCCCCTTAGTGCTAAAAGGTTATCAAGGCCAAGGCTGCTGTTTAATCACAGGATGTTCGACTAAAAGTGCAGCCGTGTTGGCAGCACAAGTCTGTTACTTAGACTTGGAGAATTTTGTAACACTCGCCAGAAGAAATAAAAATGATAGCATTAAAATACTCCCCACATTCTTTGAAGTAGAAAACAGATTAGATGAGACATTTATTTCCTATGAAATTGAATTTTTAAAGTTGATATAAATTTACGCTTTAAGGAAAATTTCACTAGGTGTTATAGCATTATTGTTTTTGGGGAAGGGGACTATGTAAATCAGAAATTATCATTTGAAGCCCATGGGAGTTGAAGTATGATCACATGTATTTCTGCTTCAGCCCCAACAATGGCAAAGTTATTTTGGAAAAGTCCTTAGTGATTATTTTGTGTGTGTCTTGGACTCAGTGGTCCAGGCCCTCAAGGCTGTGTTTCCTTTGTACTTGCTGCGTAGGGGTGTGCGTGAGTGCTTCAAAATTGACTTCTTTGTTTACAGGGAAAAATTCTAAGCGTTGATTATTTACCCTCACTATATGCAGCCTATGGATTTCTGGTCTGTAATAAAATCAGAAGACAAGGGGCACATGTATTGCCCAGTTCCCACCAGTGGTCCCTGAGCATGTCCAGGCCTCTGCTTCCCATATTCGCCCATTTGGTTTCTTCATCCGGGAATTCCATCAGCCACTCCCCATCTTTCCTTAGAATTCTTCTTTTGTACTTTCATGTTTTTTAATGTACTGTTATTTTTTCAATCAGTAATACATATGTTAAGAATCTGTATTCCTAATAAGTCTACACAGAGAAGCACAGAGTCATAGGTCTCCTCCCAATTAAGACCCCTAATAACACAGTTCTTTCATGCTATAGCCAGAAACCTCATAAAATATATTAAGTTATATGGAGATTAGTTCCAAAGCTGTATAAAAACCCCATATTTTAGTTGAAGTGCATAAAAAGACAAAAATACATTAATCACAAACAGTTGGCATCATTTTCTGTGCAGACAGACCCAAATTCTGTTAGTGTATCTTGAAGTAATTTAGAAATAACAATTGGGGGGGGAGCCCTTCTAATATAAGGCATGTTAGGTGGGAAAGGAAATCTGAGCATTTTTTTAAGGTAATGAGAAATGTGATTAAAATGTATGACTCATAAGAACAATATTCTAATATTTTCGGTTGGCTGGCAATTAGAATAATTTTAATGATTAGAGTAGAGTCAGAGTCAAATGCCAACATCTTTAATAAACCCTTTTCCTGCCTATACAGATTAATATTGTAGATGCAAACTTTTTTAGGTCACAGTGCACCAGGCATCCATCAGAAGTCAGTTCTGCCAACCCAAACACTGCCTCTGGCATATACAATTTAATTATTAATAGTATGTCTCCCAGGTAAACTGTTACACAGTCTTAGGGCCTTGTTTTGTAGTCATTAAAATTGAACATGTTTATATTATTGAAACCCTTGCATTCGATGCGTAGGCTGAGTTGATCTTAAAGTATCCAAAGAGAATTTACCTGCCATTCTGTTGTACATTTATAGACAGTGCCCCCAAGTAGCTGTGGGATATAATTTTTAGCATTAACACATTTAAATAGAGAACTGTTTGCTAGCTATAACTTTAGGCGAATACAATAAACAGGGTTTTGGCATCTGTGATTTCTTAACCTATGGGCTGTTGAGAAATAGGAGTCATTTCTTTCCAGACAGAACTGTGCATTTGACAATTTTCAGCTTTATTTTAAAAGATTTATAGAGAGCAGGGCCTCCATAAACCGTTACTTTGGAGCTGTTTGGTTTCAATTGGGTGCTTGGTAGAGTGCATCTTAACAAAAGCCGGAGACCCAACTGTGAGCTGTGAGTTCTGTCTCCCAAGGTGTGTGGTGGTCAGTCACACCCCGCACGTGCGAGTCATCAGCTGAGAGCATTTCAGAAACAAAATAACCCAGGCGCACCCTTTTATCATTTCAGTGTTTGTTCAAGCGAACAAGTTGCAGCAGCATATATTCTCCGCCCATGGACAAGAAGACAAGATCTATGACTGTACACAATGTCCGCAGAAGTTTTTCTTCCAAACAGAGTTGCAGGTAATGTTCTCCAGAAGAGGACCAGGATTGAACCCAGTTGCTATTCTTATAGGGAACAAGGGTGTTTTAAATGTGGATTCATAATCTCAGTCACCCTGGGCTGCCATGATGCTTTGTGTATTTGGGGCAAAAGGAAAATTAGAGACCAGATTAATAGACACCAAAGTAATTTTGCCTCTGGCTGCTGTCAATCATGAAAAGAACTCGAACAGACCCATAATTGGATCTTCTGACCCAGTGTGAGAGGCGTAGGGGTCAGGTTTATTGGACTGTGGGGTCATTCACCTCGCTTGTCATGGCTCGTTCTCCCAAATCCTATTTTATTCATACTCTGTTCCCACTGGACTCCAAGCTGGACGGATGTCCAGGTTATTGTCATTTTGAGGGTCCTAACATTGGGTACGAGAAGGGAAGAGGAAAACATGTCCTCTTGTCCAGGATGTGTTTCTTCCAGTTAATGAAATGGAATAATTATTACTAAAACAACACCGCTATAGTTGAAAATGTTGGCACCTAAAGGTGTTGGCTTTAGCCTTGGGTATCCCACTTACTAGATGTTTGGCTGACTGACTTTGATCTGTGACTTCTTTAAACCTCAGGAAAAAATAAACAGGCATCACACAGGGCTGCTATCAGGTGAAAATGAAATAATGGATATGAATAAATGTTTGGTTGGTTCAATTCTCCTTAACAATAGATTGATAATTAAAAATATAAGTCAGGCACCTGAATTTTATTCCAAAAATACCACTTATCATAAAGGGAAAATATCTCTTTGTTCTCTATTATTTTATCTGAGGGATGGAGGCAATTTCTTATCCTTATTTACCTGATGAAATGATATGAGTAAAATGCTTTTTTAAAATTTTGTCACATTCTCTGGAAGATAATGAAGCTAAACTTAAAATTATTTTGTTATTATTGTTATTAATTATTAATAAAGCTATTCACTTTGAAATGGGGATACTATTAATTTTTATATTGAATCCCTGAAGCAACTAAAATAGGAGCTGATCTGATCACCTGGGGGAAGAAAGACTATGGAACACGGGGTCCATCTTCTTCTCAGTCTCAACCACACAGGGACCTGGGCCACTCTGTGTCTCCCTGGGCTCTGATAAGCCCACATTTATACAAGTTATACATTGAAATATGAAATTTGCAATTTATCTTCTTGGTTATTATTCTGTAAGTGAATGCATAAGTAAAAGAAATGAATTTTTAAAATATATTTTTAAAACAGGTAAGCCCGCTGAATTCTTACCATATGTCAATGGATTAAAATTAAGAATTGCTATCTTACTCGTGATCACTTCCAAAAAATATTATATCACAGCTGTTTGCCAATTGAATATAGAACACAGACCAAGTTAAGCTGTTGTTTAAAACACATGTATTATTAAAAGGATTTAAATTTCTGTTTGAAGAAATATTATACTGTTATTGAAGTGGGTATCAAAGAATAAGTGATTTTGAATCGATAAAAGATGCAGTCAATACATGTAGTGGTGCTGTTAATTAGTAAATAAACTGTAAAGCAGAATTAATAGTTTAACATAGAATTATAGAGATTCTATAGAAGCTGATATCTGCCTAACATTCTTGAAAAAATATTTGCAATAAACTTCCAGTTGTATACTTTGTTAGTAATCTCTAACCTTCAGTGGCTGCCATGAAAAGAAGGCAGTACTGTGGCTGTGGCGGTCTCCGCCCCATTGTAGATAAGACAAGATTAATCAATGAAATACATCCTTCTGGACTCCAGGTCTCTTTTATGATTTACTTTATGATTTACTTTAGCATCTTGTGTAATACATGGTATTCATCCTTTTCTACAAGTGGTTCTCACACGCTTTGATTTTGGCAGGACTTTGCATTCTCAGGAATTACAGAAGGTCACAGAGAGCTCCACTTTATGGAGGTTACTGTCTCTTGATATTCTTCACAGTATAAATGAAAATTCAGCAATGGGCTAAGTGCAGGAGACAGCACACCTTCTCGTAGCTGTTAGATGGTGTCATCACACATTATGTATCCTCTAGAAAACTCTGTAGTTCACTGTTGAGGTAATGAGAGTATAAAGAGCGAATAATGTCGACTATTATTATGAAAATAGGTTCAGCTTTACAGATCCTCTGAAAGTGTTTAGCAGACCACAGCCTGGGCCCCCCTCCGAGAACTGCCAGTACAGAAGTTTTACTACAAAACACACAGCTACAAGTCTTGGTGACCTTATGAAGTGAAACATCTCTCAAAACATTTTTGATTCACTCACATTGTGATTTGGGCCCAAATAGTACTTACTCTGTAATTCAAAGCTATGAGCATTATTTTTCCAGTCCTATAACTTAAAATCCTATATATTTTCTCTTAATATGGACTACTCTGACTTAATACGTGTAGCATTCTGTAGACAAGAACACTGCTTATGGTTAGTATGTTATTATTATTGTGAATCTGAGATGAAATATTGACTTTGTAGTCAATATTTCACAAAGCTATAATCCACAGTCATGGGAATATCTGTGTAGGTCTATTTGCTAAAATGCCCAGTAACAGCAGTGGCTTTGGTTTCAACATATTGAGAAAAATGGATCTAGTTTTCACTTCTAGTTTTGAAAGTGTTTTTATTTTTATGTATTAACCTTACAGGTTCATGGTTCTGTTCACTTGCTTCCATTATCCAAATTACCTTAGAGGATGGGATTAAAATGATTTTAAAATATTGATTCATTTTATTTCCTGTATGTAACATGGTAATAATAAGTATATAAAAAACATGATGCAGCTGTGTTCATTGCTAAGGAAGGGGGGGATCAACTGAAATTAAGGTGACACTAGACAATAATGACAGAGTAGAAAAATGCAACCTTTCATCAACCTAATGTAGTTCATCTTTAGTATATAAAAGGAATGTAAACTTTAAACCACTTGAACCCATCAGTCTTTATGCCACTAAAGTTCAGCAAAAGAGGGCTTTTCATGGTAGCCTATAAAACTAAATGTCCAAGCACTGAAATCCTATTAGAGTTCTTAACATATAGAATTTATTTGCCTCTTATATTTGGGTAAAAATAATATGGTAAGCTTAGAATATGCATTTCAGAATTGCCCGGTAATATCACTATGGAGCATCTTTTAATGGTACATAAATGATTTCATGACCATAACAAAATGATTTCTATTTCTTTCATTGTTTATCCCCAAATAAAAACATGAAGTCCTTTTTTAATGTGTAGTTAGAAGTGTTGGTTGGACATAAAATTTATACACAAATGTGTATGTGATCTCACACACATAAAGAGAGAGCAATGTTAATTAAAACTATATACCAGCACACATATAACATGCCATCACATGGGCAAACAATTCCACACATGCATGTACACACATATATATGCGCTGAATTGCTTTCCCTTATATCAACTGCACAGCCATCAGTTTAGATAATTCCCCATTCCACACTATCTTCAGGAGATCAAACACTCAGGTACCATCCTTTGGACATCATCAACCACCTCTCTTGTCAGAGAAAGGCAAGATGAAACCTTCATTTTAATGAGACTTTCCATCTAGGACAAAGGACACACCTTTTTCCAGAGTATAGGCTATGACTTTCAAGTAACTACTATACCTTGCTGAACAAAAGATCTAATTCCAGTCCAGAGATATACATGTTGACATATAATGTATCACTCTGAGCAAGATAGCAGTTTTGCAAGTAAATCTAATGTACTTCAGAGGCCACCTACCATGTTGGCAGAAGGGCAGATGTGCTTTGCAATAGGAGTCCATTATTTGAACAAAATGAACATTTTATTTTAAAAATGAATGAACATGTTCAGTGTTTCACATGTTTTCCTAGTAGACCTCAGTTTTTTTCAGCAGAACTTAGGGAAGCTGCTTCAAGAGAAGTTGATCTGGTCCAAGAATAATATCCTACGATGCGTATTTGTATCCAAAGTGGTTTACACAGGTGTGAGCAAGTGGTGTGTTTGTAAAAATTTATTCAATAGGCCACTTTTTTCCAGTACATGAGTTGCTGTTTAATTGGTGTCTCTAGAAAATCTGCAATTGGACAGCAGGGAGAACATCGTCCTCTCCCGATGTGTCCACTTAGAAGCTCCCTTCGTCTATCCCATTAGGAATTTAATCAAGATTGAGAGAATCCCTACAGTGGGGATGGAACAAATTGGCTGAACTTTAGGGTCTGAGATGCTGGTATTTCAGTTCCTTTTGAATCAAAGACAATTGTGATATTTTGTTCTTCCCTTAATTAAATCATAAATGTAGTGTTTTCCACATTCAAAATATATTAGACATTTGACATTCTGAGGGACAGACCAAGACTTTCCAGATCTCACTAACACTGAAACTTGTCACTGTCCCTACAACTGTTTCATTGTTTTCTTAAATCACTTTAGTACCACATCACCTGAGATTGATGCGTATTTTGGGCACCACAGTTTAACTGCTGCCTAAGGTTTACAATCATACTTCTGAAAGCAACATGAACTAATGCATATAGGGTAGGACATCCAGGGCAGCAGTGCAGCGTTGGCATGTGGCTACTGGATGGCTCACTGGGTCCCTCACTGACTTAGCTACTGGCCCTAATCTAGCCTTTCTGTAAAGGCACTACAAGTGGATGTCTCAGAAGGTTTGAATAATACATACTGAGATATTCAAGAGTCCTTGTTAATCATCAAGAACCGCAAGTGCTGAAATTTATGTTGATGCCAAGCACTCTATGAAAATGCCAAAAGTAGTTACAAATATATGTTATGCTACAAAGACAAGGTGTACCTGTAAATAATTCTTGAATAAGATAACGATCAATTGTTATAAGCATTGCAAGGGAGGTATTTATTCACCAGCTAGGAGACTTACATGGGGAAATGCTGGCCAGTAGATACCCATTGAACATCGCCTCTCTGGCCCCCATCCTACATGCCTAATGCTTTTCCAAGTAAACAAAATCAAGATTCACCATTATTTGGAAATAAAATCTCTATCTCAGACCTAACAGGATATTCCTGAGTTCCCTATTTTAGTTTACTGAAATAATTTCCCAGTCAGTCATACTTTGACATAGTTTCATATTAATTGGTTTCCAGGTAAAATTCTTATTTAGAAACATTCATCTTTTGCATGCGATCAGGAGTCTTTGCACATTTTTGTTTTCTAGCAACTATCAAATTCAGTTATTTACATTTGCCTTCAGAAATGTGTTTTAAAACAGTGTGACAGCCTTCTCCACCGAAGGAAATGTGGCTAAAGACAAAAAAATGTCTTCTTGCCCTCTGTGGAAGATGAGGTGGGACCTGGGTGTGGGCTGGAGAAAGGTTTCTTTTAATTGTCTTTGTTTTCATGGTTTCTTCCGAGGAGGTAAATGGGAAGGAATGGGACAGTGCGTGTTACTGCTCGCAACTCGTCTAAACACACTGCGCTGCTTTGCCCTTCAGAACCATTCTCTCACAGTTTTCCTGCATTTCCCCAGGGCTTAATTTTGATTTCTCACAGAACTTAAAAATTCCTTTCATTATCACCAAGAGTTGAGACCCTGTCCTGCCTTGCCTCCTGTCACATGGTCCTCCTTCGAGGCCCCAGATGGAAGTTTTTGCCAGTCGCCATATCTAGACCTGGCCTGTCTGGTTCTGTCTGTGTGGAGGAGCTGCACCCCTGCCCTTCCTGCACAGCGTGGACCATGCCCCTTGGCACCTGGTCCCTCTGATTCACTGTGTCTCTGTGTCACTCCTGTTCATCCCCTAAGCACCCCAGAGAGGCTGTGAGATTCGCAGGAGTATAAATTGGGTTAAACAAGTGCATGATTCTGGAACGGGTCCACCGTGTGTATCCCCTCGTTTTGGTGCTTTGTGGGCCTGCAGGGCTTTGGAAGCAAATTGGTGCTGGGGCAACTTCCACTTAATTTGCTCAGTGGTTAAATTGATCTATTTCTTTTATTTGATCGGATCTCTAGGAACCAAATCATTTGCATTGATTTATTGACTGGTGCTATGTTTTCACCATTAGTTTTGATCACTTTCAGCTGTTAATATTGGATAATTCAATCAAGATTGATTGGCCTTACCATTGAAGGCAGAAAGTTAATCACCTAGGACACAGAAGTAGGGCATTGCTAACCTAGCATCGGTTGGACCATTATTTTCCCTCTCTCTCCCCCGCTTTCTCTTCCCTCCTCTCTTCTGTCTCTCCTCTTGCCTCTTGCCTTTCTCCTCTCTCCCTCAAGAAGGTGTTTAGGCAAACAAGGGACTTTGTAATTTTATGGCACTTATAATCCAAAGGTGATATACTCTTACTTTGCTTTTTAATAAAGCTACATCTGGAAATTAAGCATTCATACAGAGAGATAAGCATGAGTATCACAAGGAATTCATTTGGGCTAAATGAGTAAATGCATTTTCAATTGGCCGTTTTGTACCAATAAGTGCCTAATCGGCGTGTGCATGCTTGGAGGCACAACCTGGTCTCACCTTTTTCTAAATTTGTCCCTCACTGCTTCACCGTGTGTCCTGGTAGTCAAATTGCCCAAAAGCAAGTGGTTCATATGACCGAAGTCAGGGCTGCAGAGGTGATTGCAATAAGCAGAAACCACTTTATTTGCATTTGAATCGTTCTTACCGTACCCAGCTCAGTTTTAAAATATTCTCCATCCATTAATTTCTTGATGTCCCTATCAGTGGCTGGTTTTTGCTATTAGAAGGGAGTGCACTACCTCTTTGTTCTAGGACTCATTCCCTCCTCCAGCAGCCCTGTTGTTAGCGAGCTGCCATTACATTATTTTTTGTCTGGCCCAGAGTTGACGACAGATGGCCATCTCCGATCTGCCATCAGTGCAACTTTATGGAGCATCCAGCTAGGGTGTACTGAAGAGCACTGCGGCCAGTTCCACAGCCCCCTCCCTCCCCACCCCCTGGAAGTGCTCATCACCTCTGCCACATTCTGCTTTGGCTGGGCTTTGCTGGCCCTGCCATCTTCCGCATGGCCAAGACAGCCTGCTGCCACCGCTCAGGAAGATCTGCCTCCAACAGGAGTGAGAGACCGCAGGCAAGAGTGCCCTGCAAAGACTGTGCTGTGTCTCAGCGCCTTTGTAGTCACATCCTTTGGAGAGAGCTGGAAACCCAAATTTCTAGAACATTCTGCCATCCAGACAGGCACACACAACTCCTGCATGTGTTCCTACTTTAGATGTCTGTTCCATAAGGGAATCGATTTCCTCACATTAACCAAGATGAAGTGCCAAGAATAGACCCTTTGTGTTTACAAACTTTTATCTGACTGTTGGGAAACAGCACTTCCACATCCAACTGTTGTGACAATTAGGGCAAGAGAGATGGTAATCATGGACTTTAACTATCAATCCCCTGAAAAGAGCAAAGAATTCATTCCAGCATCTTCTCCATGCATGGACATGGTGATCCCTTGGACCGCCGCCTGCAATGAGCTGCTCTGTGCATTTGGGGAAAGATTGATAGGCTGCCCTTGATCGGGTTTGCTAAGGCAAGGCAGCTTCAGAGCCAAACATGTATTTTAAGAGGAATTCACATTTGTATCCTTTATTGTTATATTTGCAGCGAATCTACAGCTCGTAACAGGCTCTGCCCTGCAGCTATGAAGGAGTAAGTTCCCCTTATTGGAGAGAGAGCAGTGTTCTGTAAAAGGCGGAGGTAGGGTAGGCGAGATGAATGGTGCTTAAAAGCCCTGCTCGCGGTGCTGTCATTTAGAACTGCAACTCCGAGGCTCTAAAAGGGAGTGAAAGGCAGGGTAAACGAGTCCCTTTCAAACCTGGGTGAAATTTCAAACTGCCTAAAATAACAGGTCCCCTTCACTGATAACTTCATTGAATGAGTAAGCGGATAACTCACTAAGCAGGAGCTGCTTTCGAATAGGAGGGGAAGGTTCTTAGGGTGAAAGTTTTTGCTTTCCCAACCGGGATCTGGGGGCCTGGGCTCTTCTCCCCCTCCCACATAGATGCATCTCCTTAGCTGGCAGAAAACCACTGCTCCCTGAACACCTGAGGCACCTGTCAAAGATTTCCTGTTTTACATCACCCAAACTTAATTTTGTAATTGTCTGACTGACACCACCAAGCACATCTGCTAAGCTTGTGTGCCTTCTAGACTTATAAAAACTACTGTGATACCATTAAATATCAGCAGTGTGCTGTGCGGTGCTTTGGGTTTATAAGGGTGAAAGGTCATTGTGCAGGAAAATGGAACGGTATATTGCTGTGAGACAGGCACCAAGACCTCACTCCCATACTCAGTTATAATTCATGACAGTACTGGTGGGAAGCCCTTATCCCTCCGTGGAGTTAATGCGTCTCCACTGAAGCTTGCTGAGAGCACCCTGCATCCCCTCCACCATCTGTGCACCACTTCTAAGCATGTGTGTGTGTGTGTGTGTGTCTCTCTCCCCGACTCTCCACCCTGAGGTCTCTTGCTACTGTTTGTAAAGGTGGTTCTCCAAACCAAACCAGGGTTGTCATTTGCCATTTAATGTCTCACTTCGAAAATGCCAGTTACAAAACAGAAGCAGCAATTGCCATATACCCGTTGATGAAGCTGAGAGCCTGTGTGTGATGCCAATCGCCAGGTAGTGAAAGGTGCTGTGGCCCGAGCCATGGGAGGCCAGGGATACAACACAAAGTGTATATAAATATACAGGTTCACCCTGTTCCGGAACTGAGTTCAGTGTCCAACAAGTGGATCCATAGTGAGACCATGATCCTGAGAAATGTCTGTCTGCTCTGTCCATTGACCTGGGCCAGCCACTGGTGTGAGTGCCATCCCAGGCCCCACACGTGGCCCCATCTGCGATATGATGCCACCCTCTCTGAGGACCGGAACTAACTACCTGGCCTGTGCAGAGCTTCACTGAAAACAGCTGGGGTGAATAGCGGTGGCAGAAGGAAGGAGATGGCCCAGGCTCCTTGGGCCTGTGTCCCTCCCTCCTTCACCTGCCTCACCCCTATTTTCTGCCTGGGAGCCCAGAAGGGAATGGGACATGCAGGGGATGTGTGTTAAAAATGGGCTGAAAACTGTGCCTTATTATTCGTGGCTGACCCCAGATTACTCTGTAACGTTTTCTAATACATGCCCTTCCCACGGTCTGATGTCAGTACCCCTTTTGAAAAGATAAATCAAATCCAGGCCTGAAATACCAGCATAGGAATTTAAGAGATGTGATGCCATAGGGGACCTACTGTGTTATAAACTCCGGAATGGCCTTTTGATGCACAGATTCAAGCTAATTCCAAAGAGGCTTCCGAAGGACTGCGGTGTGCTGAGGGGTCACACAGAGGCAGTGGCACCCACTCCTAAGGCAGCCTGGTGTGTAATTGGCTCCGCATCCGTCCCGATGTCTGGGTGGTATTAGTCACGTCACCTCGCTCATCCTCCCAAGGAAAAGTAGGGCAGGAACAGCGGTGCTCACTGTCCAGGTTTTCTTGGGTGAAAGATCACTTTGAGATGACACAGCTGAGTAGTCAGCCTGAAATCCTGGTTGGTATTTTATTAATTTTGCACCAAGATAAATCCTGAAATTCTGACAAACTCCATGACAGGTGAAATTCCTTCTTGCAGAATCTTCTCAGCAAGAGGCTGCTCATTTCGTTCTGTTCCGAGGCAGGCAACAGGAGGGCAGCTTTATAATCAGCCCTCAAAGGACCCCCAGCCGCCCCAGAGTCTCCGGCTGATTGAATAACTCCTGGGCCTCTTCCCCTAGGCCTCCATCAGCGGGGGTCCTGTGGAAAGCAATCTCCCGCAGACTGGCACTGAAGTGAGCTTTAAACCACCATTTTCTGCTCTCCAGAGGAGCCTGGAGTACTAAAAGATAGATGGACTGCAGATATTTTATGAGAAACTGTCAGAAGAAGAGCAGAGTAAATGTTTTTTTCTTCTTCTTCTTTGAGTCACACACTACATCACTGTTGAATGTCTCCCAGCATCTTTTTACATTTAAAGTAAGAAATTAATTGGTTGCTAACCTTTAATCCCCCCTCCCTCTTCTTCGTTGTCTTCCTCTGTTTTTTTTTTTTCTTAAATATTCACACAGAGGCCCTTTGCTTAACCACAGTTGCAGAAAATCAGTACCATTTGCAATGAAATATTTATAATGACAGAATGAAAAATTGGATTCATTTTCTGGACTGTAGCCGAACAGTCTGCAACTTTGCGCGGCATTGTTTAGCATCTCACATTCCTCCCTTTCTCGTTGGAGTCATTTTTGAAAACATACCACATGCACACTTACCTCTGCGCTGGAGGGATGCCTACCAAAACATAGAGCCTGGTTCCACCCTGCAAAAACATAGAGGAGAAGAGAGTATATTTGTGCTTGTGCTGTTCTGTTGGGGGCAGGCGTATGCGGCCTGTAAAAGGGTTGAAAGGATGTGAACTCAGTCAGAGGAAGAGCTGGGAGAAGTTTACAATGGCTGCAGGAGGCAGTGGGGCCTGCACCGTGGAGCGATCTGCATGCCATGGGACCTTGGGGCAGATTTATAGGCAGATGGAAGGCAGAAAGGAGGCGTGCAAATATATGTTGGATGTCATCACGCACCTTCCTTTTTCCCTTTAGTGTTTCCTGGGTAAGCTTTCTTTCCCATGTGACCTTCGTGTTCAGAGCTACGTTCCTTCTAACGGGTTGATTATTGTGTTTTTTAAGAGATGAGAGACGGAGGATTTTGCTAGGACAGCCCATCATTGTATTTGAAACAAGACTTTTTCATAAGTACAAGAGACACAGTACATTTGTTCTTAGTACTGGACCCGATTTGATTTGTAGCAAGGTGCCTAGGAAGCAAATGTTGGTCCATGGAACAAGTTTCCAGGTTCCACTCCAAAATGCACCCGCCTGTTTCTTCTCCTACCGTGAAAGTGCACAGCAAGGGATTATGCCGCCTAAAGGAATACAAGCAGGCTCCCAGCCCGGTCCTCTGTGTTAACCTTGTATATGCCCCCTTCTGGAAAACTGGACTTAGTTAGTTTGGTGGTGTTTTTTGGGGGGGGATTTTTCAGAAGTGAAAACAGTTTCTAGTAGATTCAAGCACGAATAAAATAGTCTTAAATTGAAATCTTCAAGGTTTCATTCACTGAATCTGCATCTCTTGCTTTGCCAATTCCACAAGATCAATAAACCGTATTTTATTATATAATAAAGACTGCCAGTAATTTAATTAGATCCTTCACTCTTTCTGAGCATGAATACAAACTTACCTTCACCAACCTATTCTAGTCCTTGGCTATTGAGAAGCTTTCCGCACTGTAAGACTGTTGTATAAGAGGAGTATAGAATGCATTCCAATACTTGTTTATCCTAGGAGTGTCGTGACTCACGGCATCCTGCATTTTTACTTTAACTTTCACATCTATTGTGTCAGTTTGTCACCCAACTTGGACTGCTGCCACAGCTCTGTCCTCTGGGCAGCAGCAAGAAGCGCACTGAAAAGTTTCAAAAGATAACTGGATGAAGTCTTTTAAACCTTGGGACATAGACCTTGGACTTCTCCTAGGACTGTTTCCTGTAACCCATCAATGGGTCACCATTTTGGGGGTTTCTGAATGCTTCCTCTATTCTCTTTGAAGCAAAATTTAGCACAAATTGGTAAGATCCCTGGATGGAAGGAGGCCATTCCTTATCGAGATCTCTCAGGATCACACAGGGTGGCCCAACCTGTGTGTGACACTGAGTTTCTTAGAAGCTTGGCATTTTTACGCAGGCTTCTAGATGTGTCTTTTCATTGCATGTCCTGCCTAAAAAGTGATTTTGAGAAATTGGCTGACAGTTCAGCATGAAATGATGTGTGTTCTGACACAAATTGTTGTGTAGCATAGGAATTTAGCCTGAAGTTATTTGACTGTAGCACTTCCACGATTCTCTGATTCACCAGAGAAAAAAGAAGTTTCCTTAAACATGCATGTTTTAGGATCTGCCAGTAACTTTGCTGCAGTGCAGATTTATTAGATTGTTTCCACTTAACCCTTATTATTGCTTGTTTTCTTGAAAACCGAGGTTAAGGGGGACAGTTTTTGACATTAGTTTTTCAACAACTTAGGTGAGTCTGAAATATATACCAGAGTAAATGGAAGCTGTAAGAGCAGAGTGTTCAGAACCAATCTCCTCTGCAGCCAGGAAAGGAACATTGAATAGCATTCATTTATGTGCTGCCAGATGTATTTCTGCATGTGACATGGCTTGCCCAACTGCTTTGAATGACTTTCTGTGTTATTAAGCAGACTCACAAGAGCAACAGGCCTCCTGACAGAAGTAAAGAGCCCTGTGACACAAGTCCTGGGTGAGGGAAAGTTGCCCCACCAACCATGTCATCGGAAAGAGACACACCACAATGCAGACTTTATTTTCATATGTGTACTAATGACTCTCTGGGAATATTTCCCTTCCTCTTGTCCAGCTCCTTCTGTGTTGTGGCTGGTTTGCATTTGTATTTGAAGTGCCAGCCGGTTTAATGAAGTTATTCTTTTGTAAATTTTGCAACACCTAAGCAAGCATGAGGGCTTTAAATTAGAATAAGTGCCACTTCTGTGTGGCAGGTTCCTTTGAGGACTGATTAGAATAAGGCCCCCTGTCGCCTGGTCCTTTCTGCAAGGCAGCGTTGCCGTGTGCACTTGTTTACCGCGCACCTCTGAATTTACATGAGTGTGCGCTGGGCCTGCTGCCTGGCCCTCTGCTAGTCAAGGCTGTCTTGTTGCCAGGATCATGTTAAATACTTCATTTTAAGGAGTTATTTTTTGTAATTATATTGCTTTATTGTAATGAATTCAAATTAACTTGGAGTAGCAAATTGTATAAGGGTGTGAAGGTGACAGATGACCCTCTCCATAGCTACAGCACATCTTTGTACAGGGGAATGACAGGGCTGTTGCTCCAGGAGCACGAGATGCTACATGGAGTGAGGGACCTGTCCCCTCGAGGACCTAGAAGCAAAGCAGAGAAGGTACCCAGGAAGTGGAGAGGGAAATGGGAGCTCCTGTGTGACTTTCTGAAATAAGCAGAAGCCCTTCCTGGGGGAGCAGAGGTGGGAACAGTGTTGCCATTTTAAACCCTAAAACACTCTGAGAGGAAATGGTGGACAAGAGAGAATACAAACCTATCTTAAGACAAGCTGCAAGCCAGATGTGATGGCACACGCCTGTAAACCCAGCACTTAAGAAGCTGAGGCAGGAGGATCACCATGAGTTCAAGGCCAGCCTGGGCTACATACATGGCAAGACCCTATCTCCAAAAAAAAAAGGGCGGGGGGCAAGCTTCAGTAGAGAATAAGTAACATACTTAATCATTCCTGATTTATTCCTTTCCACTTTTTTTTTTTTCAATACTAGGAATTGAACCCAGGGTTTCACACATGTCAGGCAAGCATTCTGCCACTGAGATATATCCCTTTTTATATTTAATGTTTTTGGAGATGATATGGATAAGTTGCCCAGGCTGGTCTTGAACCTACTCTCTCAGCCTTCCCAGTAGCTTGGACTAGTTATTGACATGTGCCCATGGCTAGCTTTCTGCTTCCTGCTCTTGGTGCCTATATGAATTTGCTGACAAACAGGGACATTTGCACAGGGCAGGGAAGAACAGCAATAGTTCAAGAAAAGAGACCTAAAACTCTATCATACACAAAACATAGAGGGAAGAGCTTAAGAAAAACAAACAAGTAGGGAAATAGTGTGAGTGTGAAGTTTTCTCTGCCCTTTAAAGCAGAACTTTTTATTTAAAGTGAGAGACCAACCAAGTTGAACTGTGAAAGATTTACATTTTGAAAGGACTTCCTTGCTTTTAAAATAAGGGATACTTGGGACTCCAAATTGCATTTCTCAGGCTGGAATATTCCAGAAGGACAGAAAGAAGGAAAGCAAATACTAGGGACTTCATGTGCAGAACCTATGAACACATGTAACTCAGTTCTGTTTGACACAGTACACCCATTTCCTTAGGCATGGAATACACATGGCCATATGTGTGCCCACATACACACACACACACACACAGCACATGGCTCATGCTTAATGCAGTCTAACTGTGGGAACCAGTGTGTGTGTTATCCTTTGACAGCTTTATTTTTACGTGTATTTACTAAAGCAAATACTCTAGAAGTCAAGCATTTTGTTGTTTAAGGTAGGGAAAGATGTTTTCTGTTCATCCTAATGATTTATACCATGTTTGACTTACTCTTCATGTGAGCTTGCCTCCTGCAAAGTGTGGCAATGTTTTTAATAACAGAAATAATACACTACAAGGAAGTGGCATTTCTTTTGCTTTTTGCCCAAGTTCAATAAACTACTTTTCATAATTATTAGAATTCAGTTGTAAGGAATCCTGTTCCTATCAAGTGGAAAAACAATCTCTACTCCTTCCTTGCCCTACAAAGGTTACCCTTTGAATGTAAGTCACGGTGCCCTGTGCCTCTCCCATTCTAATCAGATGACCTTTGGAATCTGATAGACCAGAGTGTAAATCCTAAGCCTGCCAGTCAGTTTTTAAATCAGTGTCCTGCTCCAACATCATTCTGTCCCTAACTAAATTTCAATGGATTTCACACATACAAGTGCAGTCAGTGGTGCAAGTGGGTTCTTGTAAAACACCCCAGCCTGACTGCGGGACCTTGAGCCAGGCAGTGTGAGTATGGTTCATTCCGGTAACAGAATCTTTTAAAGAACACATTCCAGCATTCAAAATCTAAGAGAAAAGGGAAGAGAGGGAATTTGAGCTGTTTATAAGAGGACGATTCTGAGCAATTATCAATTTAAGCTCCCATTATTTGCCACTGCTTACTACACCCGGCTGTTAAATATTTAGCAGGAGTTTGCGTTTGCCTGGGAAAGGGAAGCCTGAATACACCACAGCATCAGGAGCCAGTGTTGCGCCCCGAGAGCCCCACCGTGAAGAAATGTGTACCCGGCCGAGGTGAACACAGTGCAGTGTCAGGCAAGCCTTCTCTCCTTCTTGCTTCCACAGATTTATTTCTCTTCAAGGTATCTAAAATTAGAGCACGAAGAAAGGGCACTGTTCGTGGATGTAAAATTGTAAGGAGGTCATTCTTAACCTTGTTTACAGATGTTCTAGTTTAGAAAGCGCCAGTGTGATAAATTAAACATTACAGGGGAAAAAAATTAAAGCTTTGCAACAACTGGCACATGGACACATCTGTCTGGGAGGCACTGACTTAATCCCTGAATATCTTATTAGACAGTACTGCCTATCCAAGCCTCCTGTCCCACAGTAAGCTGGGATCTTGCAGATTCCAGAATGGGAGCGGGATCCTTATGCCCCGGCCCCTCTCAGTGTGCTTTGCTGGCTTTATGTAGTTTGATTTAAATTCGTTACTGACTCCTCGCAGGTAAGCAGAGAGCTCAACTTATTATTGTCTTCAAGAAATCAACTGTGTACTTTTAATACATCCCTCAGTGGCTGTTTTGCTTCTTTTGTTTAGCTTGTTCTTCCAATTTGGCTTTTTTTTGGACTCTCAGTATTGTAGTACATGCTATTGTCATCCAAAAAGGGAAATTTTTGAGCCTGTCCAGTATGCAAAACAGATAGGGGTCAGCTGACAACTAAAATGTTACTGCTGTTTTTAAATTCTTCATTGGAAAGGGAGTTGTTACTGTGTTAATGTTTCCTATATATGTCCTTGTTGCGCAATTTGTCCTCTTTGAAGAGTGGATCAAGTGGTTTGTTTTATTTCTCTATAATGCTGAATTGTTAAAATAGTAGGAGTTGTTCCACATTCACAGCGTGGATGCAGCATTAAGTACCTAGTCTTTACTCAGACTTCTGAGGACAAGTCTCAGCTAATTAGCTTGGTGTTCTTGCTAGACTGTAAATGCATTAACGACTTTTCTGGGACTCTCAGCTTCCCTTGTGTTCTTTTCTTTGTTCACTCCCTTCTTCCGTCTCTCCTCGCCAGGCCAGTACAGCTCCCCTGGGGACACAGAAGATGAAAGGCCCTTGCTCTGTGTCCCATAGAACTCTCTCTTCTGGTAAATGGTGTAGTCCATGCAGTGAGTATCCTGCATGCTTGTAGCTGGCCCAGCCCAGCCCAGGGACTGGAACACACCGTCACATGAACTCCTTCATACCTCAAGCCAATTCAACTGCTAGACTAGCCAAAAGACTCTGAAATCAGGCTAAAATGCTGGGACTTCATGCCCTTGTCCCCAAAATGAGTCACTACACCAGATCCTGCTAGCTGCGCCTTCCCCCACGGTGGAGACTATGTCTTTACTGCTCTAGTGTTTATAGATTCGGGTACTCCTGCCATGGAACCTAGACCAGCAAACTGAGAGTGGTGGCGCTATTGTTCTTTAAAGGTTCGTATTTGTTTCCAAGACCCTTAACACTCATTTCTAGGGTTAATACTTGACTCCTTTTATATATTATTAAATTTCAAATATTCCTAAGGCTGCATTGGCTAACTACTACTCAAATATACTCTCTTTGCTCACTGGTGGTATGTGGAAAGGCTCCATAAACTGTTCAGTGAGTGGACATTTCTGGAAAGATTTGGTTCCTCGTGCAGTTCTATTTTGTATGTATCTCAAAGAGTCTTTTCCACAATCTGGACAATTGCCCACATGCTATGTAATATAGTCCCTGCGGTACATATGTGTCCCTTTGCAGTGCTTTCATTTTATTTTCTTAGTACGGAAGAAGCCTCATAGGTTGAAGATTAAGTAGCATATTTAGGCTAGATATCAGGGCCGGGAATATAGCTCAGTGGAATAAGTGCTTGCCTGCCAAGCACAAGGTCCTGAGTTCAATCCCTGGTACTACCAAAAGAAAAAAAGTAATAAGCTAGGTATGGCTCCATGTGTTTGTGGTGCAAAGAAAATACAAAACAATGATATGTTTCACCTATATCCATCTGTTCCTGATCTTGACCTCTAGGGTAATATTTTTAAGCTTGTCATGTCCATAATGACATGGCCTAGTGATAGTACTCAACTCAATGGATTCCCCAGACTTACATTTCTCCTACCTCTTAGAATTCTTCCCACTGAAACTTCAAATTCCTTGAATGCAGAACACTCCAGTTCTGTGCATCATATTCTCACACACAAATGTTTTCTAAACAGTAAAGGTTAGTAGTCCCCAACAGAGTGATTTTTTTACCCACCATGGCATATGTGGCAATATCTGAGTTTGGTCATCGCAGCTGTGGAGGTGCTACTAGCATGTTGCCTGATACAGAACAGGGAGGCTGCTGAACATCCCACAATCTCTAGACTAGCCCCCCAGAATCGTGAGTTGTCTAATACCATATGGTACTAGTGCTGTTGTTAAGAAATGTCTCAAACTATTCCAAGTGTTCCCCAATATCAGTAGTGGTGAGGTGAGGAAATGAACTAGAAGGCAAGGCCTATTGGATTTCTTGAATCTGTTTCATCTGCTTCTCTCTGAAACCCAGCCTGAGAGTGTCATGTGTTTTGTGTACTAACTTGGAGATAGTTTACTTGATTGCCTTGCAGGTTACTTTGGATAAATTAGAATAACCTTATACTATGCCTACATGAGCGTGGCTTCTGAACAGAAACTCATGGACAAACCAGTGTTCACACACTGCGGGATTGTATCAAATCCTACTTTCTGTGCTTAACGTAAATACCAGAGGATGACAACAAAAAAATGTGCTTTGGTAAGATTTATTAGAATATGAAATTGTTTCCTATGGGAGGTGTGATAGCAACTTCATTGCCAGAATCATTGATAAGTGTCCTGGAGCATAAACTTTGTAAAACAATTCAATTCTCTTTCTGTGAAGGAACAAACTTAACCTAATTGTCCTTTTCTGTCCTTAATAGCTTATGCTTTGCTGATCACTTCTGATGATGCCATTTCACCTTTTTCTTTAATATAGCTTAGTGTCACTCAGAAAATGCTTTGAGATGTCAGCCCAAGCCCCTGTGAACTGTTAAATGTCAAAAGAAAAAGCATCAGTGTCTCTATAAGTTCATGGTGATGACATTACTCTATGAAAAAATAAAGAGGGAAATGCTGTCAGTGCAAACATGATCATAAATGCGACATTCAAGGCATTAAAGAAAGGGACAAAAGCATATCATGACAGTCACTTCCAGAGATGCCATTACCATGTCATAATAAAAGAGTTGAACCTCATCCTAATAAATTCTTCAAATGCAAAAATTATGAGTCAGATTTCTTGAGTATGAGAAACCCAGTATGTGTATGTTCTTTCTGGTTTTTGATTCTCAAAGCACTTTGGGATAAATAAATAAATATATATATATATATATTTATCTTTTAAAGAATATCCATTAAACTGTGTCTCCCCAAAAGTGCATCTCTACATATAGATCCTTGATATTTACCAAGCAAGGTCTACAAAGCTCCATGACCCCAAGTTTCCTCAGCCAGGAAAGGTATTGCATATTAATAAGTCAGTAAGTTCTCAAAGTCCATACAATTAGAAAAGTATTCATAATTTTCAGTTAGTTGGAAGTGACACACTGTACCTCTTGAGTTACCATTAGAGATGCTCTACAATTTATATTAATGATACAATTAACATACTGTTGCATTTATAGTCAACCCTGGAGTTTCCACTGCCCACAGCAATACCTTTCCTGGCTGTGGAAACCTGGCTGCGGTCATTGTGCTTTTGTAGACCTTGCTTGTTAAGCATCAGGTATCTATATGTAGACATGCACATTTGGGGAGACACAGTTTACTGGACATTCTTTAAAAGACAGATTTATGTCATTGTCCCAAAGTGCTTTGAGAATCAAAAACAGAAAAAACATACACATAATGGGTTTCATATCCAAGACATCTGACTCATAATTTGTACATTTGAAGAATTTACTAGAATGAGGTTCAACTTGTGGACTTACTAACATCATCAACTCCTTGGCCTTATTAAAATGCTTAAGGGGCCACCCTTTGCCTTTGTGACGGTTTTGTCTCTTGCATGGAGGAAATAACCCAGACTCCTGTCATCAGCTGTACACACTGTTACAGTTATTTTACTAGCAGAAGAAGTTGAGAATGAAAATGAGAGAGGGTAGAAATGTAAAAATCTTGATTAGAAAGTATAATTTAATAGAACATGTATTGAACCAAATGTATTGATTAATGTAGGAGATATAGTACTTATATTGATTCAAACCAGAGATTTAGTACTAAAAGCTCTAAGCCAAAAAGCTGTTGCAGATTGCTACAAAAGTCAGTTTAATGCCGTCCTTGAGAATGCCTTCACAAAGAAATTCTTCTAGTGTTTGAGGACTAGGTAGAATGCGGTATATGTCAGTCTGATCCCGAAGGGTTTTATTTTGTACTCTAATAGCTGTTACGAGCCTACATTATATCCAAGGAGTAATTTTCCTTAGGGGTGGCCGGCTTGCTTTGTGTCAATATTCTAGCATTTTAAGTCACGTACAGTATATGCTTCTGGGAACAGGGAAGGAACCAGCCAGACTCATAATGGTCTGCATTCATTAATAAAGGCGGCAGCTTCTGTCCCTCCATTGCCCACTACAGGGATGCCTCTTTGGCCTTCAGGGACCCGTGCAGACACATTTAAAGAAAGCTTTATTTTGAGTGGGCAAGAGATGAAATGCAGGACTCGCAGGCATTTCCTAAGTCAGCCATATGCCCAAGCACAGGGTGACCTTAAGGGGTCAAAGAAGAATGCAGGTCAAAAGACTTATTATCCAGCCTGTTGGAAACCAATTGCTTTTGTTTAAAAAAAAATAAAAAATAAAAAAAGCAGTAGTGCTTAAAGGCGGATGGTAATATAGAACTCTGTTTGCAGCCTATAAACTGCCCGACTGTATGCGAACTGAAATATGCTTCTTGAAAAATAAGAGCATACTGATTATCCTCAGTGTTTACAGATAAAGGTCCAACCCAACTGATAAAAGGAAGGGTAATATAATTAGTTAATCAGTGATGATTGATTACGGATGTTTGTGTTCTTCAACTAAAGAAAAAACAACATGCTGCCACAGTGCTGTCACCATCTGTTGAAAAGATCAGCCACATTTAGTCTTTCTATTTCTTTATTTCTTCTTGCCTTGTGTTGTGTCTAAACCTCAATTGCCTGCTATTTCATCTGGTTGGAAAACATCTCATTTAAATTGAATATATAACCGCAGTTTACATCTGAGATTCTAATGGCACAGTGAATTAGTGGAAAGCTGGTTATTTATTTATTTTTCATTTCTTTTTTAGAAAAAAGCATTCTGGCACCCCTATTTTAGTTCTCAAAGCTTGTCAGAATTTGTTTGAAACAAAAGACTATAAATAGACAAGCCCTGGTAAAAATGATTAATGTCTCTGAATCAATAGATTTCACAAAACTCCCATTCAAAAGCTGTTTTTATTTTTATTACCACAGCCACTTAGCATTTTGTTGATGCCAGAGGAGGGTTACAGAGCACAGACAGACGTGATCTCTGCCAAAGAATTGGAAAACTCAGCGCAATCTGTGGCACTGCTTTTGGGGGTGGAAATTGAATTTTTCAATCCTGGGAGGGGAGATGGCCCCCACCTCTGCTCCATGCTTTCCCTCAGAGTTAACTTCATTGAAGTTACATGGCCTCCACGGGTCCCAAAATTCATCGCCTCCCAGGTGCAAAAATTCAAATTCACATCAAGATTGCAGGAAACTAGGGTTGTACCAAGATGGCAAGGTGAACTGTTTTGGATGGTCCTGCGTTTTTATTATTATTTTAAAAATATTTTTCTTGGATTGCATTTAAAATAGGATTAAACCGTTTGGCCAGCGAATGTGGTCAGCCCTCAGAAAGAAAGAGGCTGAATTAATCATTTGTTAGAGTGCCAAGCCCAAAATGAGAATTCCAGTCTTGTAAAATGGAAGGCATCTCATATTTTAAAAGAAATGCATGGTGCTAGAAGAGAATTTTTAAGACCCTCATCTGTTTTTTAGCTTTCTAAGCTTAATTTCACATTTGCAGATGAAAAAAAAAACTTGAGAACACATTCCTTCCAAATGGGGCCCTTTACAGTAAAGAAAGTGTTTTTTGAAACCTAGCTATTAAGGTATGTACCTAGACAGAGCATCTTTTAGGCTTTAAGGTAGATTGTGGATTTGATTTTTTTAAACACAAACCCCCCTCGTGTAAAACAACTGTTCATAACTGGGATTAATGGTTTGTAATTTTCAGTTACTTAGACATGGGGTCTCCAGGAGATGGCTTTTTGCAGAGTAGAATATGGCTCTCTGTGGGATTACCGAAGTTTTCTTCTCTCCCACTTCCTTTGCTGTCATCACCCCCCACCTCTTCCGATGTTGCACTGATGTTCTCCTCGATTATGTAAAACACTTTCCCTGCATTGGAACAGATATTTTTTCTCATAACCTGTCATTGCATTAAAGTACTTAGGGGACTGTGAATTGCTGTGTAAAATTGGTGAGATTACCCACTGCTTTGTTCTTGTGGAGTGGTTTCCTCTAGACATAAAGAGCTAAAACTCCTGCACAGGCAAGGCTCTTGCTGAAGCTTGGACAACGGGCTTTCTGCTCTCTGCTCCTGTGTGTTTGTGCCCTCGGGGTCTCAGGACTGGCTCTGTGGTATGGCCAGTGGCCAGGGCCAGAGCAAGCTATGCCTCCCAGCCAACCTTCTCTTCTTGCGCAGAGCTTCTGGTGTCTACCTTTTATCTTTCTGCTTGCTTCTTGGCTCTCTTTCCAAAGAAAGGATGCCTGTGATTTTTAAAAACACAAAAATCACCAAGTGTTCTCTCAGGCAACTTATTGTTTCTCTTCTGAGAGGATCTCTGGTGCCCTCTGAAGACTAACTTCACATCTGTTTTCTCCAACACCAAGCCAAAAGATCAGCCCAGTGACTCCCTTGCTTCAGAATGTGAAATTAGGTCCTTGGTATTTTCAGTGAACTTGAGATGAAACATCCCCAGGGACCCCCAAAGGTGGGGAGGACAGCCCGTGAGGATTCATCAGCGTCATCTAGACTTCTATCTAGCACCAGCACAAATGCTCCATTCCCCAACAACCTCTGGGAATTACTGGTGGACAGCCAGGCCTCCAAAGACCATGCCATGGCCCTCAGAGTACAAAAAAAGAGACTAAGATATGGGAGGTGAAAGGGATCTTAGTGCTATGTGGAATTTCTCCACAGAAGACCTTGTGCCTTTGTCATTTTTCACGCCACATTTTGCATTTCGAGGCTACTTATATCAGGGCTCTAATCTTTTTGTGTAAACTAGTGGGTCACAAGCTCTGCTCTTGTCCTTCTTGCAAAAGATTTACGTTCTTATCTCTTACATGCAAAACTTAACTTCCTTTGTAGAAGTGACTTCAATCTGTTGCAGTAAGTGACGTTTATGTGTTTGTTCATTTCTTTGTACTTCAGAAGATACTAGTATGGCTTCAGTTTAGGAGGAAGGTATCCAAGACACGACTATTGCCAACCATTATGGACAGCTGCAACTTGTTTTGCAATATCTCAATATAGGCACATGTAAAAACACTAGGAAGATAGCAGTGTATCTTCCTTTATTAATCCCCAGAGTCCTTTACAATATGGAGTTGAGGCACATGTAAAAACACTAGGAAGATAGCAGTGTATCTTCCTTTATTAATCCCCAGAGTCCTTTACAATATGGAGTGTCCATTGTTAAGCATTATTTAAAAATAATGTGATTGATACTCATGCACACACACACTTGTGCACACACACATGCATACACACACGTAGATATTTAAGGCTGTTAAAAATTTAAAGAATGGGCTTTATTCACATTAAATGACTTCAAGATAAGAAAAGTGTTAAATTGATTTCTTCTGTACACTGTTGTAAAAAAAAAGTCATACACCTCTTGTCATTGTCCTATAATTTAAGTAAGTAGTGTCATACCATCTTGTATTTCTTTTTTGTAAGTTTTTGGATTCTTTTAAAAGTTTTTTTTTTATAATATAATACTTGACTTTGGGAGAGCAAAAGGTATGAGATACTTTGTATTTGAATAGTTGAACTTTTTTATTGTTTATAAATCTCTCTGGCCAAAGTTCAGTTGATTTTTAAGGAAGTAGAAAGGCTTTTTGTTTTCATCAGTATTTCAGGTATGCCTTCGGAAAACTACATTTCAGACATTTAAAATCAATACACAAATAAAATAGTTGGCATCAAATAGTTTACTCCTGAATGTACTTGAGGCTAGCCCTACCACGGAGAGAAGCATCTCTTTCTCTGAGCTAATCAGAGCAGGCTATGTTTTAAATAAGGGAGAAGGAAATAAACTTTCCTCATCAGTAATGCTTCTCCTCACTTTTTTCTTTTCCTTTTTGGCTTCAGCCCCACTGGGGGTCATGGCAGAGTCTCCCCAGTCCTGGCAGCCCACCATTGACCACAGTTCTTACGGTGGGGCGGAGGGCAGATTGCCATTTCCGATTTCCTTCCCAATGAGCTCAGCCTACAGCAGACAAGGGAAGAACTGGGCCCTGCACACGCCTCCCAGGCCTTCCCTAATGCAGTTGCCCCAGGTGGGCAAGCTTCAGCTGCCACACCTTGGCTCATCAGCGTGTGTCCCCTAAGCAGGCCATTGGCTATTTGCAGTCAGGGATGACATCATAGCAAGGATTTCAGGTGAACTCCTCTGCTCCATGTGCTCCATGGCCTCTCTCTACTCACAAAACCAGGTCTCAACTCCTTAGCGAGGTTGATAAGCCCTATCATCAACTTGCTCTTCACTGTGCTCCATCTTTCATTTTCAGAGTGTCTGGATTCAGGACACTCCAGGAGATATCCACCAATCTGAACAAGTTACACATCCTCATACCTACCTGCACGCACACGCCTTATTACAAGGCCATTACGCATGCAGGTCCTTCGGCTGCCGTGCCTTCCTTGGAGTCCTGTTTAGGTTTCCAGCCTCTGTGACAGCGTCAGTGTGCTGCCCCTACAGCAAAGGCATCCCTCATGGCTCTGCAGGGCTGGTGCAGCCCGGGCATCTCTGCCTTCCTTTTCAACACACTCTTTAGCACGCTGTTTGACCATCAGGAGTCCATACAACTTCGTTTTAAGGCCTGAAGACAGGGACCGTGCTGTCTCTTCCATAGCCCTTGCTCATCTCTCAGTCACACAGTTGGCCGAACCCTTACTGAGCACTACGCACTGAGCCGGGTAATGAGACAAGCATCCCACAGATGGCTCAGAAGGGTGAGCACCTGAAGGGACACCAGAGTCCCTGCCCTAGACCAGGAGCTGGGCCTGTGGGCGACCACAAGACAGGATGCAAAATGAGTGCAGCACAAGGCAGCAGGACATCAGAGAAGGCAGAGACAAGTTTTAAGTCAGATGAGCATGGAAGCCATGGGATTTCAAGGTTGGCCCCCAAGATTCTGATTCGATGGTACAAAGGGAACATGGACAAACATGCATGGTGGGAGAAAGCCAGGGTGACTGGGTGGGACTGGGCTACCTCCAGGCGCAGGCTCCAGAGGAATGCCCCAGAGGAACGGCCTATGGCTGTGCTCCATGCTGGACGTTACTTTCCCATAGGCCTCCCTGTGTCTGCAGCCTGCCTACCTACTTTGCATCTGCTGGGCTGGATGTAGGTCCTGAGTTACCCAGGTGTTCCAGTCCCCATCTCATACTTTGGAAAAGGGGTGCTCACTTCTACAGGTTCATGCTAGTAGGCACAGGGAGGGGAGTATCAAACTGCAACAGACTGTGTCCACAGAGGAACATAACATCCAGAATTAGAAGGGCACTGCAGGCTGCTGTGACCTGGCCCTGAGCCAAGGGACTGCTACAACTCCCAACCCACCCTCAGCGGAGAGCCCAGGGTGCTTCCTGAGCTCCCATCATTAGCCAAGTGGCTCTGGTCTTTAGTGTCTGCACCCAGGGACAGATAGAGCCCCACTGCCAAGATGTTCCCCATCTAAGGGGGATTGGGACCAAGGCAGGTATAATCTGTGGGAATGATTCACAGCTGAGCAAACTGTCAAATGAGTGAGGCCCTGAGCCTTTGAAAATGGGTCATGATTTGATAACTAGAGATAGTGGGAGGAGGGAGAGAAGACTAGGAAGGAATGGCAGAGGCAGAGAAAAGGAAAGTGCCACCCACATCTTGCTTCTCAGAGGCTCCTGACCCTGTGTCCCCACACACACTAGTGTACTTGCAGGTGGCAGCTTCACTGCACCTGTGTCAGAGCCCCAGTGGGGTTCAGGAGCTGCCTGTGTCTGAGCACACACAGAACCTCTCCATCAATGTACAGAGACGTGGTTTGCCTATGCTCATCTGTCCATTTGCTCTGCTCTATGTTTGCTCTGATGAAAGTAAAATCACTCAAATTTTTCTCCCTCTGCTTTTTTCTTTGCAGAATCATACGATGACCCAACACAGCAGTTAGTGCAAGTGCGGCCTCTCAAGGAGAATTACTTTTGTGGCACAAAAAGGGAACATGTTTTACTCTTTGCACGAAACTTTCATTGTTAATGTATATTATTCAGAAACATTGTATTGTACCATAAAACTTGTATTATCAAAACTGTTGGATGTTCATGTGTTTGAACTTTTGAGCACCAGATAGACTCCTTGTATATAAAGTGTTGCACATGTATTATGTGGTCTGATACTAAAATGGTCTTATAAAGACGAGTGGACTTGGGCCCTATTCAGACAAGATTCACAAAAAAAAAGAAAAAAGAAAAGAAAAAAAAAGGGAACAAAATGGCTTAAGAGAAAGTATTTTCAAGGAAGACAGATTAAAAACAACTGTTACTCATGGGACTATGGTTGGACTTCCTTTTATTTCCACTTAAGCCTAGAATTTCTCTTTTGGTATATCAACGGTTAAAATCCAAGACTATTTTTTATTGCTGAAGATTCTTGCAAACCATGAAGAGATGTTCTCAGAACAGAACCCCACCGCTGGATAAGGCCCGTATATATATTTGTAAGCCTTGCAGTCCGACAGGTAGCATCACTATATATGCAATAGTTGTTATGTAGACTGTCAAAGAATTTTTTTTTCTGGATACATTTGAAGCTTTGAGTGTTCAAGGTTTTCCTTAATGATTTCACACAGCCAAATTCTTGAATCAGTTGAACTAACCTGTATGTTACTGTTATTAATGTTTACTCTGCGGTCTGAACCTGGAGATTACTGGAATTGTTTTCCAAGAGGAAATAAATTCAGTTTACCATTAGGTATGAGTGTTTTTGTGTGTTTTCTTTTTCTAGTTCATCCATCATCTTAAAAAATCTTAATTTGCTGCATCCTTGGATGTGTAGTCTACTCTTGAGCACATCCCAGGCATAACCTCAATCATTTTTAACCTTTTCACACTGGACCAAAGGCGCCAGGGAGGAAATTCATCATCCTATCCAGGGAAGGGACTGGACCCGTGTACTTCTACTCTCAGTGACACTAACAGGGTTCTGACATCACAGATGGATGTGATGGCTGTTTTCTGCATAATTTGCAGCCCAATTCATGTCATGCTGTGCAGATCTGAACTCCAAGTAGATGGCTGCAATTTGAGAGGCAGTCTGGCTTATGTGTACTTAAGAAGCAGCATTGTTCAGAAGAGCAGGGAGAGGGGTTGTTAGCTCTGGTTCTGGCCCTGCCTCCCAGTGGGGTCTTCTCCAGTTACTTCACCTCTGGCCTCCACTCGCCCAGCCAAGGAAGGTGGCAGAACTTGATCATCAGCCTTCACATGGGCCTGCGGTGGCTCTGCAACATGACTGTTGCCACAGCCTCTCACGAGTAGGTGAATAAGTAGGAGCTCTAATTTCACAGCCTTTGTATATTAGCTTGAAAGAAAAGAATAGCACCATGTCAGTTGAACCCCCATATATATGCTTAGTTAAAATTTGTAAGTGTGGACTGGATATTCATGGGCAACTTTGATCTAAATCATGCTTTGAAGAATTATCCCACTGAGTCTTTAAATTCAGAAGACCTTCAAGCACAATTCTAAACCTTGAAACAGGCAAAAATCCTCACAGCACTTTTATAGTAGGGAAGCTACAGGTATAGCATGGACCCACTGACTTCATCGTGACCACTTGTCACCGGGGACCTGTCTGTGAAACAGAAATCACCAGCAGAAGGCACAGCCCTCACACCATGGTTCTCAGATGTTACCTGCTTGAGGGAACCCCTGGACAGCTGGGTACCTCATGTGGTGCTGGAGCTCATCTCCCAGAGTTGCTGATGTGGTGGAGCTCACTAACGTGTCTCTCTAGCAGCTCCTAGGCAGTGCTGATTCTACCTCATTCCCAAGTGAGTCGGATGCACCACATGTGAACAAGCAAGCAAAGAAGTGGCACATTACACTGTTCACTTTGTTTCCAGCATTAAAAGTGAAATTTGGTCAAGTTTTAAGGTCCTTCACAAATAAGTTCTTCCTACTGATTAAAGTATGTATATTTGCCAGAATGTTTCATGTGTGTATTTAGCATTTTAATACTAAAATCTACAGCTATACATTTCACAATGGATTACCAGCATGCTATTTAATTAAAAAGCTTTTTCACCCGCTACATAAATAATGAAGTATGCTGAGAATATGTAAGTACATCCATAATTAAAATACTCAGCTATATTTTTAAAAAAATTAAGATCTCTGGCCTATTCAGGATTTTGCATTTAAAATGAAATAACCACACTTGATAATGATTTTTTAAAAGCTCTAAAACTTCAAGTTATTAGTGAGTGGGTTATATTTTACTAAAAGTAAGCTGCTCTGTTACAGAAACCAGATGATGGTGGTTTGTAAGGGATGGATCCCACGATGTTTTTAACAGCATTGCCTCTTGGAGATTTCTCGAAAACACTAGGAGTTGGAAATCCTAGGAAGCAAGAGAGGCTGAGCTTATCATCCTGAGAGGTACACACAGCTGGCCATTGAGCTATTTAAACACGGCATGGTTCAGCCTCCTCCTGACAAAACTGGGAGACCAGGATGGAGACCATCATTTGCTCCTTGTTGTAAGTTGATCTGCCAGTGACCACGAGATGGCCCATGTTTGGCAAGTCTGTCCTCCCAGCCAGTCATTCTTTGGATCATAAATACTGAACAGTACTTGAAACAATCACTCCTGCCTTTGGCTGGTTACCTTGTTTATGCCCTACCTCATTGTCCAAGCATATAATAGGCAATTTAAGCAAAGATTAACAACACATTAGTTGGGAAATCAGAATGGTATAAAGTCAGAGGGGAGAAAATCCACCAAGGATTTTCAGTTTTGTTTTGAGTGCATGTTAGCATCAACTCAGAGCTGCTTGGTAGCAAAGGGAGAGAAAAAATAACAAGAAAAGAAGGAATATGCTGGTTCCTCAAGCGAATGTTTTCCTAGAATTTAATTCCAAGGGAAATTTCTCCGATGCCTTATATCTGGATAGATGTCCGGTATAATGTCCACCTTCCTGACCATAACTTTATGACTTGATGCAGTGGCTCCATGGGGAGGAATACTACTGTGTGTACAAGAACAGGCCAGGGGTGGTTCTGTGTACCCTGCACTGCATAGGACAGGTCCCCACAGCACAGCACTGTCAAGCCCCAATGTCTGTATTATGAGGTTAAGAAACTGGTCTAATGGAAAGTTCTGCATTTTCCAAGGGCCTACGCCCTCTTTACACTGAAACCACTGGGGGCCTTTAAGAAATTCCACTGCCTGAGTCTCAGCTGAGAGCTTCTGAGTTTAATTGGCCTAAAGAGCAGATGACCACAGGGTGGCCACACATAAAACACATGGCCAAGCTCACTCTCCGCAGAATGTACTGGAATTAAGACTAGAACTCTGAAAATGATATCCAAGGACCAGAAAAGTGGCCAACTGGCTGCCTAATGACTACTTGGTCAACAGTGATATAGCAAGTAGGGAAAGAGAGAAGAAGGGGAAAAGACTGTGAAACCCTGCACACTTACCCCGAGGGCAGGGCTTACTAACTCGGATGGTGTGAATTCTGGCCCAGAAGGATCTCTGGCCTCCTGGAGAGTGAATGTCCAACTCACCCACCCCAGCTGGGTCTGGAGACAGAGCAGGCTGCTGGTACCAGATTGCCTGGGTCTCAGGAGGAGCCAGCAGCCCAGGTGGTTGTCTGCTGTGGTCCAATTTCCAAAGCTGGCAATCTATTCTTTTTTAAATTCCAAGTCCACTGCCCCTCACTGTGTGGACCATATGAGATAGACTTTCCGGCCAGGTCTGACTCTTGGCTTTCCAGTTCTAACCTCTGGCATCAACTATTGTTTTCTTTCTACTTCTCATCCCAGCCTTTTTAAAGTGATGTTTTAAAAGAATAATATGACCTTTGCATAGAAAAGTTTGAATGGTGCCTTATTTTAAATTAGCATGATAGGCAGCTTTGAAGTCACCTCATGACCTTCCTATTCATCTTGCTTAAGGCTGAATAGGAAGCAAATAGATGTGCTCTATCTAATTGCCCCCTTGTCCTGGATATTGAGATTTCAGATTATTTTAAGTGAAGCAAGCTAAGAAATAATAGAAAGTTAATATTCTCAGATGCAAATCAGGTCTGCTATATTCTATGTTGCTGTTGGAGGCCAGATTTGTATACTTTGGAAATCGCACAAACGGATGATAGAGGTGAAACTCCATCTTGAAAATTGATGAGCATAACCGGTGTTTTAGCCTAAATGGAAGATGATGGCACCGAAGATCTTCTGGGGGCCCCAGCCGGGCTGAGCGAGGCTTCTTTGAGCGACTCTGAGCCTGTTCCAGAACTGGGACAGGACTCCAGCGAACCTTCATGTTCTACTCTGCGGAGCGCAGCAGCCTTAACTTTGTGTCTGCTCATGCCTGTTGGGTGCAGCATTGTAGCACCCTGGAGGAAGGAAGTTTTGAAATCCAGATCCCATTCCAGAACACCTGCAAACACTTCTCCACTTAGCTGCAGCAGGCCGGAGCCTCTCGCCACCTCCCTTGCATAGAGGAAGCTTCCACCAAAGGTACTGCAAACTGGAGTTCAAGAAAGAGGGATGATTTGGGGTAAAATGGCCCAGTGTGAGTTTCTGGCAGAATTGCAAAGCTCAGGTTTGGTTGGCACCACATTCCTGGGTGAGAGCCCCCCCAAGACTGAGGAATAGCCATGACCATCTCTGCCAGATTCCTCTGTAATGAAGTCAGCTGTCAACTCCTTGGGGGGAAAGACACAGAGCCCCTTTATTTCCAAGCAGGTGTTGCAGCATATTAAAGGTTGAATTCCATCTTGTGCTCACATCCTGAATGAGCCAGTTTGCAGGCAAAGCTTGGTTCTTTTAGCAAAGAGAGAAACTTGGCAATGGTAGAGGCTGAGTACTTAAATGGCAATCAACTTTTGGCTCATATCAATTAATTCCTTCATGGACTCCTGCCTAAGTATAGCATCTTGAATTCCCAGCTGCAGAGGCTATGAAAAACAAGCCTGAACAACACATGCCACCATCTAAGGGAGGGCACCCCCGCAAAACGATGGGCAATGCCACCTCTGGGCAACCTCAGATGCCGTTTAGGCCTTTTTGAAAGAATACACATGCCCATTTCTCTAGGTGGAAAAATCTTCATAAAAACTTCTACTTTAAAGTGAAACCTCTCTGAAGGACATTAAACTCCTCTTGGCTTTAAAACATGTGGGTCCAAAGTGACCATGGGATGTGGAAGCAGAATGGGAACTAGGAAATTAATAATGGACCCAGAAAAACCTGTTCAAAACACGTCTTCCTGTTGTGGACCCTACCACAGAGTCGTGTCCATCTCTGCCGCATGAGCACGGAAGCTGGTGGTGAGTATGCCCGGTACACTGAGTTCGGCCGGTTCTTCACCTGCAGCTGCAGATAGTGCAGTTCTGGCCACAACATCTATCTGGTGGTGTGAATTCTCAAGTGTCTCATAATCCAGGAAAGCACTCCTGAATTAACAGTATAATGGTGTGATAGCATGAAGGGGTCACTGATGAACATCAAGGTGATGGGACAGGGGCCAACTCTTTTCTCCTCCTCCTGTGTATAACACAACATGGACTGGTTTCTCTCTCTACTCTTCTTTCTTGAGCTGGAGAAGGAATTTAGTTCCCTTATTCAGACAGCAAAAGTTCTGATTTTCTTAGGGTTGTGTATCATCCAAGGGGATAGCCACAAGCTATTTAAACATGCTGCTCTTATAATGAATTTAAGTTAAAATTACAACTGGGTTCTTCAGCATCACCATAGGAATATTTCAAGTGCTCAATTGCCAGGTGAGGCAACTCTGAAGCAGCACAGATCTAGAACATTCTCTTCATCATGGGATGGGTTGTTGGTCAGAGGTGGGCTTACTCCCCCCTGCCTGCCTGCCTTAACCTATATTCTGCCACTTTCTCAGCTCCTTCGATGTCTTCCTCCTGTCTGCATAGCTCTGTCTTCAAATGGGCAAAGATTTCATTAAAAAAAAAGAGTCCTTTGCTTATCCTTGAAACCTCCTCACAAGACTATTTAACTTCTCTCCTTCGTTTTCTTCCAGACTTCTCCACTTCGATGTCAGCCCCCACATCCTCGGCTTCCTGACCTTTGACTCACCCGCCTGTCTCCTCCATTGGTCACCTGCATCCTTCTACTGAAAGTTCACTCTCCGAGGTCGCCAGGAACCACCTCACACCCAGCATCTGTGGGGTTTTCTTTGTCTTCTCCTTGTTCATTCTCCTCTGCCTTTCAGTTCAGCCAGTCGGTCACCAGCGCCCAGCAGCTCCTATGTTCTTGCTTGGCAACATTTGCTACACTGATTCCTCCTTGCCCTTTCCAACAGCCGGGCCCACGGGAGACCTTTTCATCTACTCGCCTCTGGCCTCCCGCTAATCCATCTTCTATATGGCCACCATGTTAATCTTTATAAAACGCTTATTTCACATCATTTCCTCATTCAATAAACACCCAGAGTAATGTAGTGAAAGGGAGCATGGTTTACACAGAGTTTGGGTCTCTCCCTGCCACTCACTAGTGATGAAACCTACACCAAATTAGTTTTCTGAGTTGCTTTTTCCCTTCTTTAATGGGAAGATAAACATTCTTTAGGATACTGTAGAATTTTTGCTAATATGACCATCAGTGGCTAGAAAAACCTGAAGCATATTATTTGTCCTGCATAGCAAAGTGATCATGTTAAGTGTTATATTTGTCTGATTCAGTCTTTCATTATACCAGTTGTAGAATCACTGCCTTATCTCTATTGTACCTCCTTCCCTCTGTTTCCCCTGTATCACTCCTACGTAATTGGAAAAGCATGCTTTTTACCATGGCTCCTGCTTGTGAGGACCTGGAGTCTTTCATCTTCCAATGAAAGCTGAATGCTCCTTTGAATAACCTGCCCAACCCTACCTACCATTCTCCTTTGCATGTCTAGTTCACTCCTATTTTCATCATTCACTCTTATCTATCCCCACCCTTTGACACTCTTCCTTCTTCCTCTCCTCTTGCCTCTGCCCTGTGCTGTCTTCCCACCCAAGATCATGTCTCTCTCCCTCCATAAACCCATTCTAATCTGCCCTCTTACCTCATTTCTCTGTGCCCATTGTATGTACAACCTAGCCTAGCCGTTCCTGTTTGCCTTTAAAACTAGGATACTAGTTTGACTCCCTACCTTGTAGAATGTAAAGATTGTAAAGCTTTAGAAGTTAGAAAGTCTGCTCTAATTTTAAGTGATTTTGCTTCATGAATGTGCAATAAGACACATGGATGACTCAGCAGTTTGGCTGTAGTCCTCAGTTTATCTAAATTTGTCATGCAGGGGCACTTGGCTTCTCTGTGCCCATACAAAGGGTAGGAGGTACAGTGAGGTCCCTGCTTTCTAGAAATATGGAATGACAGTGTTCCTTGGTATAACTTGATTGGTATCCTGATAACAGACCAATACATTTAAAGATCAGAAACTCTGGTGTTTCCCCTTGGGACTGCAGGGTTCCCTGGGAGCTGTGGCAGCTGCTGCTATTGCTACTGCCACCCAGCATCATGAAAGAGGACGGGAATGTGTATTCATAGCCAAGGAAAAGGCTAAGACTTAAAATTGAAACTAAGATTTCTTTTGAATGCATTTCTTTTGCATCATCATTAGGGTGAAAAATCGTGAAGACAAACCATCCTGAGTGACAGACATTCTGTCCTAACAACTGCCCTGGGACAATCAACCCAAGGCTGAGAATCAGCCTTTCCTCTATGTTCAACAATTGTCACTGATCTCATGAACAAGGTGTGAAGCTAGGTGAGGAAGGCCTTCTGGGACCCAGATTGCACAGACTCAATTTGTAGCCACAATATGTGGAGTTGCCACAAGATACAGAGATGCATTCCAAAATGCCCCCTTCTCTGGTCTGTTCAACAGCAGCCATTTCAATCTTGCTGCTTCCAAGTAGTCAGAAGTGTGCTACCGAACAGGAAAATCCACTAGATGTGGTCCACACCAGGCTGCACGATATTTCCTATCCCTCATGGAATCTTGCAGTAGGAATGGATCATGCTACCCAGAATCAAAACGAAGGCTAGAACAATATTCAAAACTAAATCTGAAATGGTACCAGATACATATGTAAATCTGCACTGTAGCCCATTCCTTTCTTAAAGCAACAAAGATGTTGACTGTGATTACAGATAATAAGAGCTTTCTTTCTGATGAAATGAGCATATACTGCACCAAGCATACAATATATTCCCATGACAAATATATTTACACTCTACTCAGAACATGGAGAGAAAAGAAAATGTCAATAGTTGACAGCTTCTTGGCCTATGGGGTGTAATCCAGGAGCATAATAAATTCATTTAAGCTCATGTTGAATAAATGCATGTTAGGCCCGTGCATTTTTTTTGGCCTTTCCAACACATTGTTTGAATACAATGTCACATTGCTCTGTGCAGCACAATTCTTGTGCTGCTGTCGGCAGAGACGGAGCACGCTAACCTTTTGGGTCAAACCTGGAGTAATTTTCCCTAATGAGTAAAGATAGGAACAAAAACAGGATGCTGTAGAGGAAAACACCTGATTGCCAAATGTTGGTCGAGAGCTATTTTACCCCAGGAACAGCCCTTGAGCATGTTGGTTGATGGGAGGTTGTGAAATTCGAAAGAAGATCTTCATCTTCTTCCACAGATCATCGTGCTGATAAAGCGATAAGCATAGTAAAGGGAAAACTCACATAAAGGGCCACCTCTATTCAAAAGCTGGATCAGATCATCTTTTGAAAGGCTGGTTCTCTCTTCTCCCTATCAATCTACTTCTAATTGCAGCCAAATTGGATGTGAAGATATGCTCCTTATCCCTGGCAGATCTCATAAGCTATCAGACAGTTCAGACTTTGTGTGTGAAAGCATGACATATTGGTTAGGACTGAAAATAGCATGTTGCTGGTAGTTCAAGTATATAAGAAATACTACACCCTACTGTTTTTGTAAATGCCGGAGTTCCATTGAGTTGAGACAGATGGTAGCAGGCAAAGATGCAATCTTATCATCAAAAGCTAAAATATGTCAAAAATGTGTGAGCAAGCAAAATATAGCAGATTACTAGCTTCACATGTCATGACAGCTTGCAAAACATGTTAGCATGTTGACGCTCCAGTTATGTAAATAAAGGAATGATAAACAAAGCAGCAGCAAGAGGCATGAGAGCTTGCATACCGATGGTCCCTTCAGTGCAATTTGGGGAACAGAACAAGTCCTATGGCCAAGAAGAGCTCAGATGGACCTTTGGAAGAAGTCTCTAGAATCATACGTGAGGATCCACGTTTCTTCCATGAATAACAAGTCTCTATGTGATCCCTGAAGGCCAATTAATTAAATTGCAGGAGGCATTCAGACTTTCCAGAAAGAACTGTGAGGGTTATAGTAAGAGCCACCATGCCAGTTAGCTCAAAGAAAGAAAAGGGTACGTGTTATCTTGGGATAACAACTTGTACCCAAGGCTTTCTGTATATATCAATCTCAGCCCAAGGATATTCTTTGACCATGTGGCTGGTTTCTTAGTCTTATGACTGATTCTGGTCAGGGTTGCAGGGACTAAAGATACTGTTAATCATGATGGGGTAGAGAGATGGAGGTGCAGGTAATACTTTTTATTGAGCACCTCTTATGGACCCAGTATTGTGCTACTGTCATAAAATTGGACATCTCAGTTTCTTGTGATGGAGAGATCACTGTGACTAGTCCATGCCTGTGGAAGTTTAATTTCAACCTTTTCCTAACTTTGTATAGCCTGAGAATCCAGAGATGGGAAGGAGGTAGTAATGGTTTGGTCTTTCATTCTTGTTCTAGCATCGGCACCTCTGGCAGAAGGGTCTCCCTGTGACACAGGTTGTATCACCCCACACTGTATTGCAGTATGGCTCTGCTTCTCAATTTCCATATGGAATTTATCAGAGAACGGCCAGTCCAGGATTACCCAAGAATGCTGCCTTTTAGAAATATTTTGTTCTGCTGCCTGAGTCAGACAGTGAGGGTCAGAGTGTCTGCTCACATCACAAAAGATGATCACTACATGTCTAGAGTAAGACAAGAGAAGAATGTGCATTGCACTTGAGGAGGGGCCAGTGCGCCTGGGCTCTACCTTGAAGAAGAAAGAACCAGAGTCAGCAGGGAGACCAGTCCTGAAGCCACCAACTGAGGCCTCAAGCCCAGAAGAGTTGAACACGTTTCTCAGTTTAATAATCCTGTTTTGGTTTGATTTTATTTTGTTGTCATTAAGGACTGAACAACATAAACCTCTTCTGCTCTCTTCTCCACATTTCAGTCAAGGCACATGTCCCACTAATGCTCCCGGCAAGGGCACCACTCCTGGGGTACAGAAGCAGGACTGTCCTCTAGTTCTGGACTTGTGCAGGGTAAAATCAGGGCACATGGACAGGAGCTGGAAGATAAGGGATCCGCTGGCACCTGGGTTACCCACAGTCAAAGGCTCTCCAACAGAAACACCCCTAGGGAGGAGGGTGACAGGAGGGTGGCTCAGGAGACAGTGACATGGTTAAAATGGCAGCAGCTCGGCTTCCAGGGGACATGGGGACACCAGCTGCTCGTGTCCTTCAGTGAGCTGGGGTGTAATGACTGCTCCCGTGGAGGGCCCACCTCATACCACCAGCCTCCCCTTCCCTCCTCTCCGCCCTTTGCAGTCTCCCATGTTTTCCTCTGGGCCCAACAAGAGCAGGCTTTGCTAATTTGTTCCCGGATGGTAAATTAGCTGTAACTTTTGGTCCTTTCACCACAGCAGACATGTGAACTCTCAGTCTCTGTCCCAAGAGGCCTCCAGGAATGGTTTTATACAACATCCTCTAATTGAAGGATAAACTCTGGTGCGAGGTGTTAAAATAATAATTGCCAAGTTCAAACTGCGTGTGTGTCTTCCTAAAGCACACAACTGCCACCAGAAATGCCCATTGGAAAGATGAGGAAAACATCCCATTGTAAAGGACTCAGAAAGGTCAGGCAAGTTGCCCAAGGTCTCCTAGGCAGAGTGTAGGCATGGTTCAGAGTCGAAGATTATATGGAAAGAAAAAGATGAGAAAATGTATGTCTGTATGACATACATTATGCATCACTTCAAGACCAAATGCAGAATTGTGTTCCTACAGACATACTATCTCTAAACATTTATCAATTACTCTCCAATCTGGCATTCCAATAAGATAGATAATCATTTACAAGGCAATAAGACCCTTTGCTTTCTCTACAACTATCATTTTATGATTTAAAAAATAAAAAGCTGACTCAGGGTTGGCACCTGCTAAGTACTGTATGATATATGCAATTCACACTTCCTCTTAAAATTGAACCAGGTGAACTCTGACAGGAAGTAATGAGTGTAATAAGCCAAAGGGAATACCTAGGTTTAAGCAACCACATGCTTCAGTCATCAATAGCAGAGCAGAAGCAAGAGCCCCCACTTTATATCTCACTTGGCTGGCCTGTTCTTAAGCGCACCTGAGTGGATTTTCTCCCATAGGTGGAGTTGATACAGAAAAATCTTTGGGAGACATTTGTTTTATTTGTGGTTCTGAGTATGGAACCTAAGGACACTTCACCACGGAGTATACCCCAGCATTGTTTTTAATTTTTATTCTGAGATGGGGTCCTGCCAAGTTGCCCTTGCTGACCTCAAACTTGAGATCTTCCTGCCTTTGCCTGCCAAGCAGCTAGGATTATAGGTATGCACTACCGTGCCTGGCTGGAGTAGCCTTTTCATATGACAAAGAAAGTTCTAGGCCAAGTGAAATCTGAGGGAAGATAAGCGGGTGGGTTAGCTTGTAGGCAAAGATACTGGGAGGCAGTGTGCTGGGGTCCTGAGCTCTGGTTCTGCTCTGTGACTTTGAACAGAAGGAATGAGCCCTGTGGGCTTAAAATTTGCTTCTAAAGTGAAAGAAAGATCTTTGGGTTGATCTGCCTGGGTATAATATCCAAAGACCTGGTAATTCTGTCTCAATTCAGGCCAGTAGCACAAACTGGTTTTTGAGATGGACACAGAGGACTGGGACAGGAGATTGATCTCAAGGAGTACAGACAAGTAGGCCAACAGACCAGCAGCTTTGAAGAGTCCTCAGAGAATTAACTCTTAGGGGTTAAAATCCTAGACACCACACCGGTCTCACAACAGCAGCAGGACAAGATATAGAGACAGAGTTCTGGGAGAAAGAAGAGAGAAATCAGGTTAAAGTAAGCAGGCTCACAGGTTCTGTGAGCAAAACCTTGTCCTTGGAAAAGAGACTAAATACTAAGTCCTACCCAAGGACAAGCCAGCCTGCCTACAATTATGGCAGTGCTGGAGCTTGGAAAGGGCATCAGTCACCTGTAGGGATGATGACCAGGACAAAGGCAAAAGAAACAAAGCCAGGACTGATTAGTTCCCACGTCTGAAAATACCTGACATGTCTTCACTGACCAGTATTGGAAGACACAGCTGCACATTAGCCATACAAATCTCCAGATCTTAATTTCACTTTCGTTGTTTTGTTGTGTTTTTGTTGCATCTCTGAAAACCCAGAACCATTACAAACATATTATGATAATTAATGGAGTTTGAAAATGTCACCACTCAGGACATGAGCCACAGTTCTTATGCCTGGGTAAAGCTAAGAAGCTAAAGCCTGAACACTCACATGTGAGTAGCAGGTCGTAGTGCCACTTCACAGACCTTAGAGGCACAGAGAATATGGAGTGTCATCACTTTTCTCATCACTGATTGGGTCATTTGCATGAACACCTGTTTGGTTTACATCTAAAATGTCCCACCAAAGTCTCAGATGTTCAGGGGTGAGACTTTTGGAAGGTGGTTGGCTCATGAGGGCTCCCACTTCAACACTAGATTAATTCATTGACAAGATCACAATTTAATTGCATTATTGGGAGATAATGGAAACAGGAGGTGGAAACTCCTTGAAGGAAGGAGATTGTGGGAGTGTGACCTGGCACAGTATTTTCAGCATCTTTCTCTCTGGCCTCTCTCTCTCTCTCTCTCTCTCTCTCTCTCTCTCTGTCTCTCTCTCTGTCTCTCTCTCTGTCTCTCTCTCTGTCTCTCCCTCCCTCCCTCTCTCTCTCTGTTTTCTGGCAGCCATGGCTTGAGCACTTTTCTCCACATGCCCTTCTGCATGACGCTCTGCCTCACCACAGACCAGAGACAACAGAGGCACATGACCATGGACTGAAACCTCTGCAATTGTAAGCCAAAGTAGATGTTTCCTTCTCTAAGGTGATTTGCTCAGACAGCATGCTGCAGCAAGGAAAAGCTTACCCGCACAGCAGCCTGTCTTCCACGGAGAGGGAGAAATAACAATTATACTTAGTCCACTGCAGCAGCCTAACAAAGTTATCCAGTGAGATTATTGAATAATCTTCTTAGATAAGTACCTAATTTCTCAAGACAAAATCATCAGAATTCCTCTTCCTTATTTCTCATAAAGATGGCCTCTGAAGCCTGAAATTAGAAAAGGATGTAGGGGAAATACGGCTGTGCATGTAGATTTGATGCAGTAGTGCCACCGATTGGGCTAGGGCTACCTCAGCTGGGGAAGCAGCCAAATAGGGGCTGGAGTTGGTCTCTGGTGCTCTCTGATCTGTCCATCCTGAGCATCCAGTGGATTCCATGTCCCCTACTACATGCCAGGTTTGTGCCTGTATGCAGACCAGCTCCCTGCGGAGACTCCCAAGACTACTTGGGGGAAGCCAGATGGAGGCTGTGCTTTTGTTTCAGAGCAACCAAAAGCTCTGCTTTAAGGAGATATTAAGTTCTTCCCAGCCTGAAATAGAGCTCATACTATTTTTTTTCCTCTGCTACTTCTTTGCGTTGTTCTAAGCTTGCAATGAACCCAAGGGAGCAGGCCAGGTATTTGACTGGCATATACAATGCTCCCCAAGTGTATCAATCAAATAATACCTCACAATCTCTCTATTTTTCTTTCTTTCTTAATGAGTATAATAACACTGCTTTCTTCACCTAGCATGCAAGCTCCAAAAGTAGGGGCTACATAGTCTACTTATGTGTGTAACAGAAAACCAATTGGATTAGCCATAGGGGTGGCCCTGTATGATCATTCCTATCTATAGTGCTGTATAAGTAGATTCCACAGGTCATGATTTTAAAACCACCCCCAAATTACTTGATACTAGTAAAATTCAGAGAAAGTGACTTTTCAATAAACTGATATTCACAGCTTTGTAAGCTGCCTTCTAAATGGGTCACCAAAAATAAATCCTCTGAAGGAAGAGTCGCTGAAGGATAAACGATGTCAGCCTTTCTCCTTGGCGATGCTGGCTTTCCTCCAGCCAGGTCCAAGTGACCTCAATTACTTACCACAAGTCATCTTAGTTAAATAAAATTGGTCTGCAGCTTGGGCGGCTGGGGCCCCATCCAGGAAAGCCGCGGCACGGAGCGGGAATGAGTACAGAACCTGCTGTAACCTACCTAGATCGTATCCAAGCTCCCGGCAAGAAGGAAATGCCACCACCATCTGCCTCTGTTTGTGATGACCTGGGAATAAATAAAAATTAACCTTGGCCCTTCAGTGAATAATGGAGCTTATCAACACTTCCTTCGTGTCCCTGATGACTATTGTGAAACAAGTTTACAACGAATTTTGGAGGGACAGGGCAGGAGGGTCATTGTTCTAAATGGCTCTTTACCGGGCATGGTGCTTCCTGTCTACTTTTCTGGTATTATGTGCCACCATGCACTTTGGACCCTGTGTTGGAAATAGTGAAAAATAAGGAAATGACATGTTTTGAACCCAGCAGGAGCTCAACAAATCATCGGGGAACAACAGAGAGACAAAGAAGAAGAAAAAGAAGAATAAAGGACAGAAAGAGGGAAAGAAGAGAGCCAGAGGGAGGGAGAGAATGAACACTGTCATCTTGAGATTGTTAGTGGTCATCGATGGGCAAGGTGGGTGCTTAAGGGGCTGTCCCTGACCTCTAACTCATTGTCAATACATAGACCAGTTTCTATACTAGCTGCCTGACACACATTATTTTCTTCAAAGCTCAGAGTAACTCCATGACATGTGAATTGCTATTTTGCAGGTGAGACTACACTCTCTAAAAACTTAAAAAAAAAAACAAAACATACTCCAGACCCTCAGCTAGTGAGTAGAGACGCCACAACTGAAACCACAAAGTGGTTGACTCTAAAATCGGAGCTCTTTCCACCCGTCTGCCCTGATTCTCGGTGGGAATGCCACTGGACACTGGGGAGAAAACTATTAGTAGCCATTTAACTTTATTTTGAACTAGCAAGCTAGTCACTTAGCAAGGCCCTGAAGAAATGGAACAAGGTAGATGCATGTTTTGATTGGGTTAGGAGATGGGCGAGGAAGGAGGTGGGGAGGGCTCTGGAAAAGCAGAAGGGAAATGGCTGTAGATTATGGGACACTAATTTAAGCTTTATTGGTTCTGGCATTTGCTGGACCTCTGAGTACAAGCAGCTCTCCTCAGGAAAAAAACCACACTGCCACAGGTGCTTTAGCATCGCATTTAGGTTGTCTTATCAGGGGCAGAACCGACCCAAGCCCTCAGCCCTGAGAATGCACAAGTAGAAAAAGCTTCGGTGTATGTTTCTCATGACCTGGTTTGGGCTGGAGCTCAGCCTGTTTTACCAGATTTTTATAGTATGCGTATCATGCAGAAAAGGTAAAGAAGAAGGAAAAAGTTGTTTTGATCAGATTAGGCTACAGAACGTGCCTCCAGAAGAAATAGAAGGAGAATTATAAGTTTACCTCTGTGGTCAAAATCAGGAGGAACCAGAATCCCTGGGGTTCTGATATCAAAACTTGGCATTAATTTTCTCTTTCAAATGATGGTTCTAAATAAATATGTGTGAATAGTACTCTCAGAAATGTGAGTCAGCTGCAGCGACTTGTTGGCTGCAATATAATTGGAAGCTTGGAGAGCTGAACCAGCTATTTCTGAAACTTCTTTTGTTTTGTTTCACTAACATTATTTTCAACAAAGAGGGAGACATCCCTTACATCCCGACATATGGTACCTTCTATTTATAACCAGATTAACAATTCATTCACACCTTGATTGAATCCTGCTTTATTGAGATGTCACAACATATTCTCACAGCCGGCAAAGGGAAAGACTTACAAATGATAATATTATGACAAGCAAGACACCTAAAAGTAAATGAATCATAATTGATGACAATTAGAAAGAGTTCAGCATAAACACAGAATTATAGCCGTGATGGTGAGCAGGATTTTTCTCTTGCATAGAGAGGATCACTGTGGAGAAAATTTGCTCTTTCACTGAGAAGCTGAGGCCCATTCAAATCTGCTCATTGGTAGCTTATTTTCTTACGGATTGGTGAAGCACCTTCAAGGTTTGAAGTTTTTAGCATATGTTTATATTCCTGGTCCACAACCTCACTGACACCCATTATTTTAGAAGGATAGGACTTCTGGGTCCTTCTGTAAGTTGGCCAAAGTGTGGGTATCATCTTTGTCACCTTCTACTCACCCAGAATCAATCAGTAAGACTTAACAATTGTGCACTCTCTATATTTGCTGACTCATCCGTCCTGTTGCCACTGTAGGCTGAGTCAATATTGTTTCATCTGAGAGCTTTCACTTCACCATGGGCTGATGCCTCCAATCAATTACCCAGAGTAATCTTTCTAATGTGCTTAAAATTTCTCCATGGCTCCCAACTGCTCTCAGAATAAGGGTTCAAGGCCTAGGTCCTATGACTTTGCCTGAGACCAGTATGCACAGCAATGGGGAGCAGACTGCAGGACAAGGCCTGATTCCACTGGACAGGTGCCCTTGGGAGGTCATTTAGCTTCTCCACTGCTCAGTTTTATCCTCTACAGAATGAAGGACCTCATAGTATCTGTCTTACAAGAATTAGCTGTAGTCTTCTTGAGCAGGGTCGGCCTTCTTGCCAGCTCAGCTTAGCACATAACAACATGTCTTCCTTCTGTCGCTTCCACTGCAGCCCCGAAACCTGCTCCTCTGCTCTTTCAAGGTTGCGTTCTTCCACTGCACACCCCCAGGCCTCACCGTGGGTGTTAGGTGTTCCTTCTGACTGGATTGCCCTCATCAGCTCCTCCGCCCGCCTGTGCTCACGCATTCTGCCTGAGTAACTCCAAGTCTGTTTCCATGTCACCTCCTCAGGAAAGGCTTCCTTGACTACTCCTGTCCCCAGGGCCAGGTCAGACCACTTTGAAAAACATTTATCTATGCTCTTTACTTTGGTTGCCTTGAACATGGCAGGAAAAAAAAATGTGTTTATTTTTTCTAGATAACGCTTATCTCTTCCTCACTAGTCAAAGCTCTATCGGGGACACGGATTGAGTTTATCTTGTTGACTGTTATGTCCCCTGGACCTTAATTTGTTGGATGAACAAATCTACTTCAGACCACCTCCCTCATTAACAGGTAACATTAGTTGTCCTCCTAATCCCAGGAAGCAGTGACTATATTAATGCCTGTGGCAAAAGGTCTTTGCAGATGGGAGTAGGGATCTCAAGACGGGGAGATCGTCAAGGGCTCTCTGGGTGGGCCCCATGGAAACACGGGAGTCCTTCAGAGTGGAAGAAGGAGGCAGGAGGGCCACTGCTGGAGTGATGTGATGTGAGAAAGACTCAGTTGGCCATTTCTGTCTTTGAAGATGTTGAGAGTGCCGCCCTCTGAGGAACGTGGGCAGCCACCAGAGACAGGAAGAGCAAGGTTGTGGATTCTCCACACCCTCTGCAGGAGGATCCAGCCCTGCCAATGCCTTGATTCGAGCCCTGTGAGACCCACTTCTGAATTCTGACCTCCAGAACTATAAGATAATAAATGTGTGTTGTTCCAAACCACCAAGTTTGTAATCTGTTATGGAAGCAGTAGGAAACGAACACGTTTACCCAAGGTCAACTAGCAGTGGCAAAGCCAGGGCCAGGGTGTAAGTGACTGTACCTCCCAGACCCCTCTGCTTGCTACCACACTACCCTGCCCCTGCCTCTCAGGCCTTGTTGATTTCCAATTTGCTGTCATCTTCTTTAGCACAGGAAGAAATCATTAGCGATGCAGCTGCTTACATGCGACAGTATGTGCAGGAAGCACGGACACACAGATGCGAGTGTGTGAGAGAAGGTGTATGGGATTACAGAGCTCCGAGTGGCCTCATAATAGAACCCCAGGGGAGGGCCGGGGGCCCAGGCCAGTGACACGCACGCCCGTCTTCCTCTGTCTGTGCGGCACAAAGCCTGACAAGGTCTCACTCATGTTTCAAAGGGCTCGTTCTTTTCAGAGCTATTTGTTATTGTCTCTGCCATCACAAGTTTAAAAAAGGAAAGTTAATTAAATATGGAACAAGACCGAGCAACATCTTTTAAACCATCATGTCATTAGAACTGGAATCCTCAGAGAGCTGCTTAAAAGGGGTTTGAGAACAATGACTGTTCAATCAGATATTTATGGGCATAGTTATGTAAACACACTCTTTATTGTCTATGTATATTTAATATAATTATCAGTTTTGTAGTTGGACCCTCCAGAGACCCAACAAATCACAGTGTTGCTTTGAAAATGTCAGCAGAAAAGACAATTATATTGCTAGCAAATATTCATAAATTATATTAAAAAGTCCTGTGGAAATGTCCCCTATGTTGCAGAATCCTTCACAGTAACTGAATAATCCTTTTTATTTCTTTGATTTAAGGGCCATTTTAGAAGCAAGAAGGTTCTTTGTGAAAGCTTAAAGGCAAAGAAACAGGCCGGCCCTAGGAAACAAAAGCATAAGCTTTCCAGAAAATTCAGAGTCCGCTCATTGTTCTCCTGTGGCTGGCTCACACTCACCGGTTTGTATGTCCACACATCCATACAGGTAGTTACGTGTAAACACCTGCTCACATCACTAATGTGCAAATTTTATTTCTTAAAATATCCCCATTAAAAAGAGAAGATAAATTCCATCTGTTTGCTCTTTTACTACCTACTTAGAGCCATAATTCTTTCCTATGGCATTTTTCCTTAGAAACTATTTATAGTATTTCCCATTTTTCCTCTCTTATCATTTTTTTCTCATTATGCACGAGCAGAAATAAGTGGAGAATTGGGAAACTTCTCAGTAAATTAAATTGCACCAGGCTCTTGCTAAACCAATATGAGAAGTGTAGGTTGATAAACACCTAGTAAGCATTCACAAATCACTTCTATTGCAAGATATACAATCTGAAAATCAACATCTTAATTAGCAGCTAATGACATTTGGAGAGAAAGGTTAATGTTTAAGTGCACAAAAGCAGTATGGTTTTAAAAAAATTTGGATTTTTCTGCTTTATAAAAAATAAAGAAGGAAAGAAAAGATATCCAGTGATTTTATTGGGTGTTATAAATATACATGTATTGGCAATTTGAAGCATCTTAATTATGTAAAGCCTGTATTGATATGCTACCTTTCATCTCTAGAGTTCAAAGCACTTTGCCTGTATCTAATTTATCCTCAAAATACCCCTTTGAGGGTAGGTATCCACAGGCAAAATGAAGTGGAGAGTTGAGGCACTTACCTACATAATTCAAACCCAAACCCTTGTTAATAAGGAGTAAGTGGAGAATCTGAGGGATTGAGTTTTCCAATTGGCTTTCTATGTAGATCAAACTTCTAGACACTGAGCCATTTCAGTGCTATGTGGTCCCTAGGGAGATCAGTCAGGAAAGCAACAGTATGGCAATCAGTCACCTCAGTTTTAAAGGCTGATCCCAGGTAAGTTATAAGACACCTCCCCCCCCGCCACCATGGGGCACTAAGTGAAGACTCTTTCATTCCTTACCCATTCCACTCCAGTTCTGCTCAATCACAGAAGCCAACCCTGCCCTCATCCACCTTGGCAGAACCAGATGTTCAACTCTGACAAACAACATACCCTGCTCAGGCTGTTCTGACCTGTGGACACACTCCCCAGAAAAGAGCTTAAAAACTTCATGCTTTGCTCAGCTCAGGGACGTCCTAATCTGCTGGGCAGCCTGCCGTGTCACTCTCCTGCCCAATAAAGACTCTTCTCGTGTCAGAATGTCTGGTCTGGTTCTGTGTGGGTCTCAGCCCAATCATTTATTGTTTGGTGCCAAAAACCTGGGAGGGATGCCAAGGCTCCAGCCAGTCCCTCCCAACCGGGGACCCCTCCCCAGGTCCATGACCGACCATCTCTGAAGCGGACCATGAGCCTCGGACTTGCCACATTGCTGACCTTCTCAAACACAGATACTTCTCACCACGCATAAGTTTCCTCTTCATGTCTTCCCCTCCCTGTCCTTGCCCCTCCTGTTTCCCTCCTTATTGACTCTCTCTCTGCCTCTTTTTCTCTTGCTTGCTAATATTCTTCCCTTCCCTTTTTCCCAGAGTTCTTTGGCCCCTCCGAATCTACCACCTACTTCATTGCTTGCCTCTTTCTGTCCTTCTGCTGCCTGATTGCTGATGAGCATGACAGACCCCTCACCCACCCTTGGCAACCCCTGGGCAACTTTCTCAACTGGGTCAACTCTGAATTCCTTCGGAGCACTTATGCCCTCTTTGACCCGGGCCACATCCATCTTTTTTCCTTCCTCCTCCTCATTCTTCTCTTCCTGACTTAAACCTTCCTCTTCTCTTCTCTCCCTGAAGACCCGTCTGTCACACCTCTCATATGACTCATTCTCTGGGCTTCATGCCCCCGGCCCTTATGGCCTCTCCCAAAACTGTGTTGACATGTCCAGCTGCTCCTTCCCTTCTCATGACCCGCTCCCTGACTGGAGATGTCTACTCAGGGGGCCTGGGTCTCTTGTCCAAGTTGGGGCTTCTCTTGGTTGACAGTGGTCTTCAGTCTCCTCATTCCCGGTTCTCTCATCTCTGTTATGGTCATCATGGGCAACACCTTCCCTCTACCCTCCTTTGCCCATTTCTGAAATCTGTTCTCCACAGCCCCCTCAGCCTCCCTGATCTCAAAGTCAAATGCCTCACCTTCCTCTGCCAAACCACCTGGCCACAATACAAACTAGATAATGGATCTATGTGGCCACCCAAGGGTACTCTCGACTTCAATGTCTTGCAGGGCTTAGACAATTACTGTTGCCACAATGATAAATGGTCTGAGGTGCCTTATGTCCATGCTTTCTTCACCCTCTGTAACAAGCCTCAATTCTATCTTTCCTGTAGCCCCCAGGAGATTCTGCTGGACAAATCCCCCACCTCATGATGCCACTTCTCTGACAATCCTTCCCAAACTTCCTCCTTCTCCGAGCTGCTTGATGACCCACCCCTTGGGTGACCATCGGCCCCTCCCCAGGACAATCCCACGCCCCCCCATCATATGGCCCCACTGTGGGGCCGACTCCAACACCAACCCTGCCAACTCAGCCAGTGGCCCAATCTCCTTCCCTCTGCCCTCCTTTGCCCATTTCTGAGACTTCTCCTCCCACTTCCCCACCTGCCTCCCACACCCACTCCAAAACTGCTTCATTGGCTGCTCTGCTTGCTCTTCCCCTCCCACCCCCATCCAGGCTTTTCCCTCTGAGACAAATGGCAGGAACAGAGAGACTCATCTATGTCTATCAACCTTGGTCTCTTCCTGATCTTTCTTAGAGATAAAAAGAATCTCAACTCTTTCACTTCTGACTCTTCCTTGTACATCGAAGAGTTAAAAATTTGCTCGCACAAAAGAAAAATGTCAACTCCTCACAGCAGCTCTCAAGCCTCAGCCTGCCAAACAGTCTGCTTGGCCCCCAACCAACGAGCAGCCTCCAGGGCCCTTCTTCAAATGCGGACCAGTGGGCCAGTGGGTGCGATCATGTCCTAACCCCCAACTGCCCCTGGGACCCTGCCCACAATGTAAACGAACTGGTCACTGGAAGGTAGATGATTGCCCCTTCCTACAATGGGAGGGGTCCCCTGTCTCCACCCAACAGCCCAAACCTCAACCATCCCCGATAGATCTTCTTGGTTTGGCTGGAGATGACTGACGGGGCCCAGGACTCGAAACCCCCACCGACGAGGCAGACGAGATCCTGCTGTCATCTGAGGAGCCCAGGGTAAAGGTCCAGGTGGTGAAATGCTGGATCTGTGCCTCCTTATTGGATGTCCCAATAATGACTATCCCATGGTATCACAATTCCACCACCCAATGCACAAACCAACCCCCAGTTTGCCAACCCCCTGGGCTTTGACTGCCCCCCAGGGCTGACCTCACCTGCCATGGGTCAGTCAGCTCCCCTGACTCCCTCCCTTGCCGTCACACTGTAGCCCCGCCTCGTATTCTCGGCTCCAGCTGTCCCCTCCATCACCTCACTTCTTCCTGTGCGAGTCTTCCCTCTCTGCCTGCCTCCCTCTAACATGATCTGTCTCCCAGTTCTCCCCCTCCCCAGTCTACATAGCTGTACAGATGGGGAATTCACGGACCAATTCCTCTACTCACCTGGGCACCCCTGACATTGATCGTGCTGACCAGGTGGCCAGCACTTTCTCCTTGATATATTCCCAGCTAGACCCGCTTGCCAGAGTCATCCTCCAAAACAGACAGGACCAGACCTGCTCACTGCCAAGAAAAGGAGGAACCTGCCTCTTCCTAGGAGAAACATGCTGCATCTACGCCAACATCAACTATCTGGGCAAGCCTCCTCCCTTGGCTGCTCCCGCTGTTAGGACCCCTTGCTGCCTTTTGTGCTCTTCTCCTTGCAGCACCCTGTTTTCTCCCTCATTCGCCACACAGTTCAAAAATTAACCCCAAATGTTAACCTTATGCTTCTTTCAGATTTCCAATTCCAGCTTGTCCCAACTGATCACCTAGACAGAATAACTATGCCCCTCCTCAGCAGGAAGTAGCTACCAACAAGACACTTTGCCCCATACCTATTAGATCAAGTCTGGAATGATAACTCATAAGACAATGCCCCCACCCCTGTGGGGGATTGATGAAAGACTCTTCCTTCACTACCTGTTCCACTCCAGTTCCCCTTGATCACAAAAGCCAACCCCACCCTCATCTGCCTTGGCAGAAAAAGTTCAACTCTGGAGAACAACTCACACAACTTGGGCTGCTCTGGCGGATGGACACCCCCTTGAAAACGTTCTGGCCTGTGGACACCATGCTCAGAAAAGAATTTAAAAACCCCATGCTTTGCTCAGCTCGGGAATGTCCTAGTCTGCTGGGTAGCCTGCCCTGTCACTCTCCCACCCAATAAAGACTCTTCTCACGTCAGAATGTCTGGTCTGGTTCTGTGTGGGTCTCGGCCCAATTATTTATCTATCCCAAGCTATATTCAACCTGGTCTGTACCCAGCTCCGGCCAGTTGTGGGTCTCTGTCACCCCTCCCTCACCCAAGGGGATGGCTTCCAGGGTGGCCTCTGCCACCTGCATTTCTCCTTCTTCTTCTCACCTGAAACCCTCTTGTCTCCTTGTGAACACCAGCCCACTCCTTCCTTTCCCTGGAAATCTCCCTTGATGAGAGGCAAAAGGACACCATTCTGTTTTTGTTGTGCTTGTTTCATTTTTTGGACACATTAGGTTGGCTTGCTGATAATTTTACTTTAGCCTCTTGGGCAGATATTACATTTTGTAATTTCCATTTTAATGGCATGAGCTTCTGCCAGCTTTGCCTTCACCAAAATACCCAGGGGTGCCTGGAGTGAATTTTCTGTCTGTTTCTACTGGGTGACTCTTATTCACCTGTTTCCAAGGGCAGGATACTGGCCCCTTGCCAGGTGACCACCACCCTCTCCTGAGGAGGGCATACCATTGCCATTTGTTTCCTACAGTCTCCCAACAGTTAATGAGATTTTCTTGTAGATTTGGGGAAAGGAGTACACTGCAAACTAGAGTTAGAGCACTGCACAGGCTGTGTCCATCACAGGTCCATTCGCCGCCCTCCCTGTGTCACTGCCTCAGGCCTGCACTCCACCACCCCACTTGGAGAGCTCCTCACCTCCTCAGGCCTCTCCTCCATGGCCCTCAGCCTGCAGAACAAGGAGGATGTTTTTGCCCCATTCCACTTTGAGCCCACCTCCTGATTCCTCATTTCCTGTCCCCGTATGCAGCTCTTCCCAGAAGGATTCCCAGTGGAAATTTTATTTCTTTCAGGGGAAATTCCAGCTTGACCTTTGGGGTGCAGCTGGCCCTATGCCCTTCCCCTGAAGATAAGATACAACTTCCAGCCAAGAGGGCATTTCCTGACTCCTTGCTCAGTTCAGGCCCTTTTCAGTTTTTCCTATCAGTTTCAAAGGGAACCCCCAGGTTTTGTGTCCTTCACACATTGCCTCTCAGCACTGTAGCCCCAGACACATTTTTGCAAATAAAAACACCAAATTCCAAAGAAAATCCAACATCCAGAAAAGGTATAGTCTGCATTGATAGCTAGAAAAGAGACATTTTCTCTTGTAAAAACCTGCCTCTATTCCATCCACAACTCCATTTCCAGAGCCCCCAGAGGTGGGGCACACAGTGGGATATCACATACCTCCAAGTGGTAGGAAGATGACTCTCTTAGATGCGATAAGGATTTGAATAAAAGAGAAAGAGAGCACGTGTCTGCTAACCAGAGACCAGGTATATGCCTGCTGCAGTTTTGGATTGAAATGTGCTCCAAAGTCCCCACGTTAAATTCTTGGTCCCCAGCTTGGTGCTATTGAGAAGTGGTAGAAGTTTTAAGAGGTAGAGTCTAGTGAGAAGAAGTGAGGCCATTGGGGGCATGCACTTGAAATGGATTGTGGGACCCAGCCCCTTTCTGTTTCTCTCTTTTGCTTCCCAGCTCCCAATAAGATAAGCAGCATTGTCTTGCTATATGCTCTCTACCATGATATTCTGCCTCACCACAGGCCCCAAAGCAGTGGAGCCTATGTACCATGGACTGAACCTTTGAGAAAGCCAAAATAAACCTTTCCTCTATTTAAATTTATTACTAAAGTATTTTGATGTAGTAATGGAATGCTGATTAACACAATACCCAAATGTTATTGGTAGATTAATCTTTGCAAATTGACTACACAGCAACAAAGGTATCTTGGTTTTGTATACTGTGTTCCTCTTAACAGTTCAACTTATTTTTATATCTATTATCATAGTCATTGCCACAACTGAGCTATGATTAGTTATCATTTTCCACACTTTATAAGTGCATAACGTTGCATCATTTGTGCAAGACCACTGAATGAATCAGTGGTGGATCCTTTGAAAAAGAAAAGTCTCTAGGTTGTCATTCTGGCTACTCACCTTTTTCCTGCAGGAATTTAGCCCAGTGAAGCTTAGTTATCTATACTTGTATTTTATGATTACATTTATCTCTATCTACCCACACATTGTGGGCTATCTTTAATCTATCCTTATCCCAAGGGCCTAGAAAAGAATTGACACTCTAATCCTCCATGAAATGTTCACTGAATGAATGTTGAGTGCTAATGTGTTTGCTCTTATGGCCAATGAGATCAGAACTCAGCTCATCTTCATCTTCTTACTAAAGGTGCAGTCCCGGGTTGGCATTTTGCCTCGTGTTTTATTCACCAACGCCCCACTTGTTGTATTCATTACTGAGGAAGGCTGGAATGTGTTTTAGAGCAGAAGGATATAATCTATTTAGCCCTGAATGCTCACAGTGTGGTTTGAGTCTCTTTGTATCATTTGTGGATTCTGGGCATAGATACGGATGAAGAGGAAGGCAAAAGAAATAAAGAATAGCAAAAGTAACCAGGAAGAAGAATCGAGAGTATGGGGATCAGAACAGAGAGGGTAGGCGTAGTTGCCCCCGGTTGGGAAGGCAGCTGCCACCACAATCACCACTGGTGTCTTATGGCCACATAGGTGATTCTCTGATCTAAAAGACAAATGGGTCCCAGATGGCCCACCACAAGTTAGTGACTCTCAGAGGTGACCAAAGGTTGGTTTTAATTAGGCCTGGACCTTTTTAGGGTTCACCAAGATCCACTCATTGTGAGAAGATGTTTGGGCTACAAGTGATTAGTCATTTGGTTATTTTCTGATCCAAAATCTGATCTACTGTTGTGTTCTCTTAGACCTTCTGCCTTCTGTAAGTAGCAAAATTTACGACTGGAAAGGTAAAGAAACTGCCTTGGATACATCTTGAAGGGTTTAAAAAGAAAGTCATAGAAGAGTAAGACGTCCCCAGGACTGGGGCAGGAACCTCGCCCACAGATGTCCAATGCTCACCTGGCCCCAGTCCTGCTTCTGCACCATGTGAACCACCTGTGTGCACAATTCCTCATTAGCCTGAATCAGGGTAGTGGAGGAAGCCAATGCACAGCAGTGATGTGCAACAGCCCAAGTTTGACAGCAGATTGAAAACATTTAGAGGAGACTGTAAGTGTTGATGCCTCCCATCTAGTGCTTCTGAAACAGGACAGAGCTTTCAGAATTTTAGTTCCATGTCACACATTTTACAATTCTAATAACCCCCTCACAAGACCATACACAATATATATTCTTATCTCCACTTGGTTACTAGAAATGGTGTTCAGTTTCTAGTAAAAATAAATAGCAAATAGGTGGTCTCAAAGCTAGGGTTTGAGACCAATCTGTCTCCAGTTTGTGCTTTACCACCTCAAATAGGGTGGTGTGTGTGTGTGTGTGTGTGTGTGTGTGTGTGTGTGTGTGTGTGCTGAGACAGGGACTCATTATGTAGCCCAGGCTAGCCTTGAATTCACAGAGATGGTCCTACCTCAGCTTCCCGAGTGAACGTTGGGATGACAGGCACGCGCTACCACACCCAGCAACCAGGCTGTTTTCTTAGGGCAACCAGTTGCTGCTTCTCCTTCTCTACTTCCTCCTCTTCTTTTCACTTTTCTCCTTCCATTGGTTTTCTGTTATCCTTCTCTTCTTTCTTCTTTTTAATTTTTGGCCTACTGGATGTGCCACCTTTCATAGAGAAAGTTTGTCTCCTAGGCACAGCTTTACATGATAGACAAACATAGAATCATCACACTCCTCATGTGAGGCCTGATGACTTAGCCATATAGATATTTTTATCTAAATAAAAATACATACAGGACCCGATGGAAATAAGACGAAGGAAACAGAAAAATCATTGCTATAGGAAATAGGTGATGCTCAGGCTCAAAGCAACATGCCAGGGAGGCAAAGTGGGGGCAGTTCACTCTGAGAATCTGTGCGTTTCCTCCGTTTCTGGAGGAAAGGAAGCAAAAGTGTTCTACCGTTAATTCCTCTGTGCAGTTTTGACTGCGCAGATTTCCGGACTTGCTGCCTGACCTGGTGATGAGGTGTCACCATGCGGAGAGTGAGCGCTCCGTGATGCCCCCATGAAGGGCCGGGCCGCTGGTACTCCGCTCCACAGAGCGGAGCGCTGTGCTCTGTGTTGTAGGAGCATTTGGCACAGTGAGAGCACCGGTGGATAGACTGCTGCTGTAGTACACAATATCATCATCCTTGTAGCAGCAGAGTGTGTTGTTACATGTACAGGGCGTTAGAAAGGGCCTGAAACTGGAATTGGTGGTGAACATGGCCTCGCAGAGCTTGGGGAGCCTGGGAGGGACTCGGAGTCATCTGATGGAGGCGTGTGTGCATGTGCATGTGGATACATGTGTGTGCCTGGCTGGGTGCATGTATATGTCTGTGTGATATGTGTGTGTTCCTAAGACCAAGTGATGAAGGGCAAGAGGTCAAAATTGAGCAGAGAAAATGAAAATACAGGGACCGCACATACTTCTGGGAAGGCGAGGCCTCTGGAGAATTCAGAAGTACGGAGTGCTCCAAGGAAAGGATGGCTCTAGGGCCCTTCCGGGCTACATCTTCAGTAAAAATGTCAGTAAATTGTCTATTTCAACAAGGATCAGATAAACACTGGCCTTGAATTCTCCACACAAAGCTAAAGATACTTTGAATCTGAATTTATCCAGATAATTTTCTTTAAGACTTCCTTTTCACACCCAGAAGGGAAGGACTAGTAAAAATCCATGAAGCACCAGGGTTTGTAGGGTGGTTTCAACCAAAACAGGAGATCACTGGTGAGAGAAAGTTTTGTTTAAATATAAACCATGCTGATGAACTTTGGTTATAGTAAAGCCACCTGTCCCACTTTAATTATCTCCCCAAAGCAATCAAGCAGAAAGCTCCTTTCAAGCAGATGGAGAAAGAGAACTAGAGTTGGCTTGGGATTACACTCATGCACTGCATAACAATGACCCAGTCAGTGATGGACATATACTACAGTGGGCCCCTAAGATAATGGTGCAGCTGAAAATTCCTATTTTCTACTGCCACCGTGGCTATTGTGATAGAACACAAAACATTATCTAGGTTATGCGCTAATGCTGCATAAAATAAACCTACTGTGCTGCCAGGATTATAATGTATGACACATATAAGGGTGTACAGCACATAATACTTGAAAGTGATAATAAACAACTACATTACTACTTTATATATTTACTATGTTATCTGTTTTAACATCATATTTCTACTTATAAAATGTTTACCATCAAAACAAAGTGTGTACAGTATTAGAAACAGCCTCCCACATCGTAAGCATACCATGTCTTGATTGTATAACTTTCTGTTGTCCTTGATACAGTCTCATAGAATACACACACACACACACACACATACACACACACACACACACACACACACACACACACCATAAAGCCTAAATGTGTAGGAGGCCATACCCACTAGGTTCACATACGGATACTCTATGGTGTTCACACAGCAATAAAACACCCAATACATTCCCTAAAACATATGCCTGTTATTGAGTAATGTGTGGCTTTCTTGTCTCCATCTATGGGTCATCACACAGGATGCCCAATCTCTCCTCAAGGGAGGGGAGCTTCTCAGCCTCACTTCCTGTGTGACCAGATAAGAATATGGTACTTATTACTGTCTTTCCCGTGTCTAATTTTGCTTTTATCTTATCTTTCTTAAATCTTTTTATCGGAAAAAGCTGCCATCTAGAATTTTATTTCTTCCTTTATTCAAGAAAAATACATTCAACCTTGCCCTCTTTTTCAATTAATCATTTCCAACACCATTCATCAACCAAAACTTTTACTGGACCGTGTCTCTCTTTGTTACTGCTAAGGCTGTCCTGTACAGAGATGCCCTTCTTTGAAGAATTCCTGGCACCAAACAGTAGCAGGGTAATGTGGGATGGAGCCTGTCTCGGACGTGAGCCTGGTAGCTACAGGATCTCAGTGCAGTGCTGGCTACGCCACTGCTTGATGTAAGAACCTATGACAGATCACTTCGCACTCATCTGGGTTTCAGTGTCTTCTAAGGCAGTTGAACTCAATAAGTCCTGAGTCTCTCCTAGCCCCATGATTCTATAAATCACGTAGATTTTTCTGGTGTCTTCACAATGTGGAAAATCAGCCTTCTCACTGCCCCAGTGTCATAAATGATGACATTTCAGATGGGTAATGAAAAATAACGGTCAGGCAAAAAAATGTGAACAAGCTTCTTGAGTCCAAACTTCCAAGCAATGTGCCTTCTGAGAAAGGGGATTTAGTAATCCTCAAGACTTCCCTTTCCCCAAAGAGGCCCATCCACAGCCTGACCCCTGGATTTGTCAGCTGTTTGTAAAACTAACACTGTTATTCCCAGATTATCTTTGAATCTCCTTTACACATAACTGAGGACATAAGAGAACATTTTGCTCAAGAAAAGTTTTTTTTTTTTTTTTGGAACCTGCTTTGCAAACCTACGTAGGAACTCTGGAATAGACAGCCCATGTGCAAGATGGCAAAGAAGTTCCACGGGGCGGGCCTACTGTGACCGGCAAGAGCCAGCTGGTTATGCTGGGAAGGAAGATGCATGTAGACCATGATCAGGCAGCAATGTCTGCCATGGCCATATGAAAGGCGAGCGGTGCGAGCACATGTGCCAGCTCTGTGTCATTTCTTCCTCTGGAATGGATAATGGAAAAAACTTTAGGGCTCACTAAATACCAGTCTCACATTCTCCAGACTAAAAAAAGAGAAGAAAATATGCAGAGGAAAGTCCTGAAATGTGTTCCTGAAGGAGAGGGAGGCCAAGGACATACAGTATACACTTGGCAGCTGAGGATGGATGTCTGGGAAGCAGAATAATAACACAATGTACAGCAGGACTCCCATCCAGGCCGTGGCTCAGTATCGAATAGTTAATAAACAAAGGACAATGTGAAGCTAGAAAATAAGACTGGATTTTGGAAGCCAAGAGAAACAAATAAACAACAAACAAACAAACAAACAAACAGCTCGGCCATGTTTACCAGAGGCCAGAGAAACTAAGGAAAATGTAATTTTACTAGTGCCAACAAGAACAGGGCTCCCAGTGAAATTATGGGTGCTTAACAGATGTGGAGCCATCAATAGATGTGGGACCACCATCGTGTTGGGGCTGCCTCTACTGGGAGAGGAGCCTGTGGTGGTTTCCAGGCTCTGGGCTACAACCGTGAGGGTTCCCACCCAGTGAATGTGTGCTACTCGAGACAGAGTTGCAACAAGCCCTTAAAAGAGGTCCAGTGTTCGAAGTTGGGATTGAGGTGATATTTGAATTTGTTATCCTCGGTAATAATGAAACCAGCATTTCAAAGCTAGCGTAGGCCTTTCCCAGTGACAATTCTGCTCTTCTCCCCTTGTTCTAAGGCCTGTGTACATGGAGCCTCGTCTTCTGCATGGGGAAGACTATGAGTTTTTCAGTGACTTATCTTCTCTTTTTACGGTTCAAGTGTGATGAATCACCTACTTTTTTGTTTTATTCTAGCCACCAGTTTATCTTTCCTTTACTTCTAACAGGCCTCTCTTCCTGCTTTGCGGTTGGCCATAGTGAAAAGCTTTACTCCTTTTATGGTTGGAGAAAAGGTGAAATCAAGATCAGCTTCTGCTTCTAGGCCTTGCTGCAACCCACCCCCTCTAGAAGTCTGTCCCAGTGGTAGCTGCCTTCAGAACAATGCAAGAGGCGCCTCTGTTTTTCTCTAACTGGTGAGTGGCGGGTCACAAGCAGGCTCTTTGGAGAATAAGGGAATACTGAGCCAGGGTGTTTCACCCAAACTGAGTCCACTTGACTTCATTCTGAGCAGACATTCTAACTGTTAAAAGTGTGGACAGATAACCTTGCTCAAGGGAAAGGTACAGCCTGGTTTTTAGTTTTGGTTATAGCCTGCTTCCTAATATCAAGGGAGTGTCATTTGCTGAATTTAAAGTCAAAGCATCAGCATGCTTCCAAGTTTGACTTCATTTAGGAGGTACTGACTGATTGCTATGTGCCAGGTGCTCGGTGATCTCCAAGGAATACGAAATAAAAGACATTGTCCTCTGGGAGTTTAAACATTTTCTTTAATGTACATGTGTTGTGTTTTTAAATTAGTACATGTGGGTTTGTTAATGCATGTAGATGGGTTCTGGGCTAAGCACTGGCAAGAAGTAATGAATGTGACACACAGTCTTTTCCTGGGAATCATTAGACATGAACAAATCACTGTAACAAACTGCGCTGACCTAGTGGGGAGGAAAAGGGCAAGAACTTTAATGCCAGTAGAGAGGGTGCTGCACAGGAAGGAGCACATTCAAGGCCAACAAGGGAAGCCGCCCTGGGTTGCAGGGGTGTTTGGTCCAAAGGCTATGGTGTGGACTGGAGGACCCTGGTGTGTAGGTAACCAGATGCCTTGGTTACCGGGAGAATCACCTCTTTCTCATTCCACCTGGTCTTTTTCATCAAATTAGCCTGTCCTTCCTTTCCCGTTTGATTTCTCCTTGAATCCAGCAAACACAAAGTGTCACCTGGAAGTTATTTTTGCCTACCCAGTCCACTTCTCTCAGGTATCTGGAAGTTTTGCAAAGAACTATTAGGCAATTTTGTGATCGTTTTTTTGCCTCTCCCTTCCTTCCGTTTTCCCCAGTGTCTCTCTAGTGGTAAGTAAAGGTGCAGAGTCTGGAATGACAATATCTAATTCCAGGGAATGAGTTTATGGACAATTGCACCTCACAGTAGCTAAGGAGTGTTTGTCTGCAGCTCCACATCAGAAAACCCATGTATCTCTCAGTTTATATAGCAAATTTCAAACAATCTAAGATTTATTCTGTTTTTGCCTCCAAGACAATAATCCCATTGTTCTGTTGTATCTGGTGAGAGGGGTTTTATTTCTGTAGTTAGTGCTTTGGGGCATTTCTTGGATGTGTGATACTGTTATCAGAGCATTTTTATTGTGGCTGGCAAACATTTGTATGGGTCTATCTGGAAAAGAATTTCTCCGAAAGAATCTTATTTTTCTCAGTGTATGTAGTTTATTGTTTTGAACCCCATGTTTCTGCTGTGACCTAAATTGTTTTCTGAAGCGTGAAGAATTGGGACAGGAACTTATTTTACTTAGCATTTTGGTATTTTTTTTGGACATTTCTTTTTCAGGGCAGTTTTGATCTAGTATACTGGAGATCACGTCCCAAATTTTGCTATCGTGGGCATATAGTTCATATCCTGCCTTCTGGTTTTAACAGACCCTACTATGAGTGGGTCTAAAAAGTGGATTTGCTGGAAACTTACAAAAGGACACTGGGACAACCTCTCTGAGAGTTAATATAGCACATGCAAATGGGGGGGAAGGCTTGAAAGGGGGAAGCAAATCAGTGACTGCATTAAAACACCAAGTTACTGCTTTAAAGATGGGGGCAGCTGCCTTCTGGTAGCTGGCTATGTTTTAATTTGTTCCAGTAAATCAAACAACTAGAGGAAATCACAACATGAAGAAGGTAGAAGTTTGATCGTTATTATGCAAACAAATGCCATCATAAGAATACATGTTAAGAAAAAGTCCCAAACTCTATACACAGGAAGGAAAAATATTGGAAGGAAACAATCCAATATACTGACAGACACGTAGCTGTGGATGATGTATTCTTTATATATATATATATATTTTTTCCATTTTTGAAAACTTTCTTTCATGTACATGTACTGGTATATTTTAGAGATTATATGTGTATGAGTATGTCTATTTGTTAATTCATTTAGCTGGGATTCATGCCAGACACTGGTGCACTGGTGTAGCAAATATATATATGACACATATATATCCCTATATAATCTTGCTAAGCATGTCCTTAATTATTTCATGTTTTGGGTACCATTAAAAACTGAATTTCAATTTTTATTTTATTTTCCAGTTGTTCATGACTAGCATATAGGAATATAATTAGTTTTTCTATGACCTTGAATCATTTCACTTTATGAAATTCATTTATTAGACCTAGTATATTTCCTTCCTTTCTTACTTTTTTCCTGTTTTGGCAAAGTCCTTAGGATTTCCTATGTGTATGATCACAGAATCATCAAAATGAAGATTTTTATTTCTTCCCTTCCCACATATATGTGAATGACTAATAATCACAGGAAAAGATTCTCAAAACCACGAGTGATTACTAGGAGGTACCGTGGTAGAAACTTTAGAAAGGCTAACTTTAAAAAGAGACTGACAACAAGTACTGGTGAGGATCTGGGGCAGCTGAAACCTCATTTGCTGACAAGAATACTATGGTCACTTTTATATCTTTTTATTTCTTGTTGCAATGTGAAGTTCAAATACAAAGCTAAACTGAAGTGGTGAAAGTGGACATCATTGCTTGTTTCTAAACTTAGGGGAAGGCATTTGGTTTCCTACCAGATAAATCAATAGCCGTAGGTTTTAGGATAGATATTCCTTGTCAGTGCAAGAAGGTTTTCTCCTCCTAGTATCTTACCAGTTTTCATTATGAATATGTGTTAAAGTTTGTCGGAAACTTTCTAAGTATCTATTGAAATGTTTTTTAAATATTTTTAAAACACATGAATTAACTTGGTGGATTATTGAATATTAAATTAGCTTTTAAATCCCATTTATTTACCATTCTTCCTCCTTTCAGAAGTCTGTTGTATTTAATTTGGTACATTTGAATGTTTTTTTTTTCATTTCTATATTTTTCATGGATATTGATTTGTAATTTTTAATAAAGGTTTTCAACATGGTTTCAATACCAGATTAATTCTAGAGCCCTGCCCCCCATAAAATTGTATTATTTCTGCCATGAAAAACCATCTGGACCTGTGGGACAGCTCTAGATCCAGAAGGCTTTTTGTAACAGAAATAATACAAATTTTATTAATTCAATATTGATATTTTCTATTTCTTCATATCTCTATTCTTGAATTTGTGTCTTTAAGGAATGTTTTATTTAATTCATATTGTTGAATTATTGAAATAAAATTATATTTCCTTGCTGTTATGATGTCAGTAAGACTTGTACTTTTTTCTTTTGTTTCTTCCTATTTCTTTTGCATTTCATACAATCTTTGTAATTTCTACCTTCTATTTGTTTTTCTTATAATTTATCTTTCCTTTTCTGTGTTCCCAAGATGAAAGCTTCATTTGTAGATTTTGCATTTTTCTTTTCTATGAAAGAAGAATTATAGCTTCATTATAACTTTCAAAATATTTTAAAAGTTTCCCTGTGATTTCTACCTTTGCCCATAAAGATATTTACAAATAAGCTGTTTCAACTGCAAGCAGTTGGACTTTTCTTAAAATATTACTATTGTTGCCAGATTCTCTTTTTTTGTATAGCTAGAGTGTCAATTATTGAGAAGTATATTCAAGTCATTAACTGTGATTCTGAATTTATCTATTTCTCAGTCAAGTTTTACTTCCTTAAATTGAAGCTCTGTTATGAGATGCATAAATATTTATATATATCTATATTTTCTGGATGTATTCACTTTTTTGCCATTTTGGAGATTTTTCCTTCCTCTCTAGCAATATGCTTTATTTTGAAGTCTACTTTGTTTACTAAAATAGCCACATCTATTTTCTTATGTTTAGCATGATTCTTTTTCTACTGTTTAAATTTATTTGTATATATTTAAAGATAATTTCTTACAGTTAAGCCCTTCTAATTCATTCTGACAATCATTCTCTTGATTAGAATTCATGATTAATTTACATTTGGTAATAGTTAATTTTAGGTCTGTCATTTTCCTACTTGTTTCCTTCATTTTGTCTTGCCTACATTTTTGTTTGTCCTTCCTTTTATACATTCTTTTGAGCTAATTAAATAATTTTAGCACTTTTAAAATTTTTCTATTGACTTTCTAGCTGCATCAAGCTACATTTTAACTTGCTTTTTATAGCGATTATTTTAAGGGTTGCAATGTATGTCCTTAACTTATGTCTCTCTTCTCAGAGTTCATTCATACTGAAGTATTTCAAGGGAAATATAGTAACCTTGCAACATTGTATTTCCATTTCTCTTCCCTTCATCTTTACGGTTATTGTTGTTACTTGAATATGATACCTATATATGTTGTTAACGTAAAAATACAGATCTATAAATTTTGTTTAATATGCCTTGTGTCTTTCAGAGAAATCCAAAGAAGTAAAATCGGGTGTGTGTACATATTTAGTTCTTTTACTCACACATCTCCCAGTTTTGATGTCCATTTTTTCTTCCTATAGCCCTCTGTGGTGATCTGATACTGTGTCCCTTTGGTCTCAAAACCTTCTTCAATAGTTTTCAGGCAATGAATTATCGTAGTTTTGTTTATCTGGTAATGCCTTAATTTCTCTTTCAGTTTTGAAGGATGAATACTTTGGACAAATAATTCTTGGTTGCCAGGGTTTTCTCTCTCTCCAGAAATTGAAATAAGCCATTCTAATGTCCTGTGGCCTTCATTATTCTGATGTGAAGTAGGTCATTAATCATGTCGTTGTTCTTTTACTTGCAACATGCCTCTTCACTTTGACTATGATGGTTTATTCTGGCAGAGGTTTGTAGAGTTACCTGAATCTTTAATGTTTTCCACAAAATTTGGGAAATGTTAGCTCATTTTTAAATACTTTCCTACTCTTCTTTCCTTACACCTGCTTGTGTTGCCTGATACAAAAGTGATCTCTATGTTCTGTTCACTATTTATCAGTCTTTTTCCTTTGTACTTCAGGTGGAGAATTTCCATTTAATCATTTTGTTTTCATTCATCGATTCTTTCTCCTGATGCCTCAGTCTGCCTTTAAACCCATCTGGTGAATTTTCAATTGTTGTGAGTAAATTCTTCATTTTCATTCTGATACTTTTTAGTCCTCCTTTTCTTTATTTTGATAGTTGTCATTTCTCTGTTGAGATTTCCTAATGGCTCATTTATAAAGATCATTCTCTTAAAATTCTTTGAGCATATTTATTACAATGGGTTTGAGATCTTCTTCTGCTGAATCCAACATCTGGGCCCTATTAGAGGCACTTTCTATTGACTTTTTCTTTCTTTCTGAGTATAGCTCACATAGTTATGCATTTTAGTGTGCTCGGTAATTTTTGTTTGGAGAGGAGACATTGTAGAAAATGTTATGTAATAAGCAGAGTCCTGTTAGATTCTTTTGAGCATTGTTTCATTAGGCAGGTAATTTGCTTAGACACCAACTGGAAACTCTGTCTTCCTATTGTGTGTAGCTCTTGCTACTTCCTCGTGGTTTCTGTGGCTCCCAGGTGCCGGACACCCCTTGGGGAAATCAGAGAACTCAGTTGGTGAAGCTCTATCTTCAAAGGGAAGAAGTCTTCCAGGTCTTTGCCTGTTTTCCTTGTGCTTTCGTCACATTTTCCTGCACCTACACACAGAAGAACTTACAATAATGATTGGGGTTTTGACCCTTTCTCATCTTCCTTATAGCTCCACCCCTTAAAATTTCCCTGTTCTCTGTTCTGTCACCTTGGACATGTAAGGTGATTAGTGCTTTTCTTTGTTCCAGCCTGGGGTGTGGAGAAACATTTTAAGACAAGATGACACCAGTTACAATTTTCATTCTTCCAGATACAATTTTTTTTTAAGTAAACCCTCCTCTGGTTTCTTTTGGCTTTGAGGTATGTTCTCATCCCTATAGCTGTTTAAAAATATTTTTATGGATTTTATAATTATTATATGTAGGAGAGTTCATATAGCTATTGAACCCCCTCCTCCTTACTAGAAGTGCTCAGGTTTGTTTTTAGATTTTATCTCCTTTGTGTTACTATTAAGTACATGTGGGAAGGTGAATGCTTTGCTTATTATGGTATACCTAGGATTTAACACATAATAAATGCTTACAAAATATTAGCTATCTGATTAAATAAATATCCAGACTGCTACTGCAATCATGCATCTGATCCTTCAGTTCTTCAACTGTAACTCACAAATATTTGCTAGTTTTTTAACTTCATAGTCCAAACCGCTGAAGCTGTCCTTTAAGGAAAAAGTCTTAATGTTTGTTTTTAAAGGGTTTTTGGTCACATTTAGAAATAACAAGTGAGGAGACCATGTGTGTGACTGTAATGGAGGAGGGTATAAGGCAGCCACTTGTCTTTCTTTTCAACTATTAGGAAAAAGACCATGTCACCTGCGGGTACTCTAGTGCCCTTGGAGGCTCTCAGAAGCAAGGGGCTCCCACACATGAGGGATGTGGCCTGCCAACCACAGGCATTTTGCTCCTTCCTCCAGCCTTGCTGTCTCCCCAGACCCCATATCCTATTACTTCTCCAAGTGAAGAATGAGTCCATCCCCTCTACGATTTGATTCCTCCTTTGGACCAGCAGCTCAGCCCCCAACTATGACCACAATATCTAGGCACCAACCCATTGCAGACCCACATAAACCATATTTAGGCCAGCTGTTCATTAAACAAAAGCTAAAACCAAACCAAGGACCTTGCCTTTGTACAGGGTAGTCGGTGTCTCTTAGATTGCAGCTGCGCTTGCTCCGCGGTGATGGCTGTATTCCTGTTTTGGACACGCGACAATGATCTACCATGTGAATAATATCATTAGGGGACCTGGAATCCGAGGCAGTGCATCTACATTAAGTATAAGTGATTACTATTGCAGCTTTGTGCTTTTGGGTGTGACTGCTGTCTTGCTTTCTTCTTCGAGGTACTCACACGAAGAGTACTATAGATGCTGCTGTCTGCGTGTTGGGAATGTTATATATTTAAACAGTTTGCAGTTAATTAAGAGTATTGACTTGGAACTAAATCAGTGGTCTCACACAACATCTGTGCTCTCCTCCTATCTGTCTATGTATTTAGATGGCGTCTATCGCTGCGGTATCTAAGCGCTCAGAAAATCTAATTAGGCTAATTTCAGTTTCCTCTACAAGGGAGGAAGAGCTCCCTCTCTTCATCACCCTTGCTGCCAGAGTCTTCTGGAGGGGAGTCCTTATTATTCCTCGAAGAAAAAAGAAGTTGAAAGAGAGCCTGAAGCAACAAACAGCCTTTTGCACCTTACTTGAAAGTTGGGGTTTTGGCTCCTGGAAGTGTTTGCAGCTTGTAAACAGCACCAGAAAGGCAAAAGGGCGGTCGCTGCTGTAGGGTCTGTGAGCATGGACGAAGGACGAAGAACTCGGGGCATTTCCTTGCAGGATCTATGTGAAGGAGTGTGCTGGTGGTGGCTTGTGCTGGGCGGTGCAATGTCACTGTGGAGGCCATTGCTACCTGACAGATGCGTAGGTTTTGTGCATCAGAGAGACACAAAGGCGGTGTTCTCCTTCTCTGGCAATGAACGAGCGCTGCTCTCCCCGCCTGTGCGTCTCTGTTAGCATTCCGACATCTTAATTTCGGTCAGCACAGGGCTGCCTGATTTCATTGGTTTTCAATGCCTTGCCTGCAGCTAGAGGGATGGAGCCGGCCACAGCGCAGTCATTATGAGCTCCATTGTGCGGTTGTAGCACACACCGGCTACTCTTCAGGATTGAGTCCTCAGGAACAAATGCGTGCGCTCGCAGAGAATTGCAGCCACAGAGCAGAGTTTGTTAGGTGGAAATGAGAAAGGGGCCGAAATCACCCAATGTGTTTGCTCGATCTGGATCTGCTGCCCCTGGGATGGAGTGTGGAGGGCAAAGAAGAAGGTTAAAAAAAATCACTGCTATCCCAAGTTGTAGATTAAGAACAACACAACTGGTTAGTACCATGGTTTTGATATCAAAATAGTTTTTTTTTTAATTCATTCCTTAGAATTTAGAATGTTTAGATGATCCAAGTGAGTAGTGGGAATGTTTGGCTGGGAATGCTGAGATCAAGGTCATTTAAAAGATAAACAAGTGTTGGATGCAGTGATGAATTCCCCTAATTCAACCCCTACTTGGGAGGCTGAGGCAGGAGGATCACGAGTTGGAGGCCAGCTGGGACTATACCTTAAGTTCAAGGTCACACAGACAGACGTTATTCCAAAAAGAAAAACGGTAAAGAAAAGGAAGACAGAGAAGTGTTCCCTCGTTCTAGCAAGGAGCATCAGAAGGGTCTTGTTGATACGGTGGGGGTGGCGCAGAGGCTGATACCAGGTGGGGGGGTGGCAGTATTTGGGATTGTGACTCACTCCCAGGCTCCCTTTGTATCTGACAAGGCAAACCTCCAGGAACACGTCAAAGATCTGAGCAGGCAGCCACCATTAAAAAGAGTTTACACCTAAGGATGTGCCTGACAGCGAGAAGAAAATGATGCTGGTGGAAGCTTGCCCTTCACCCAAACAATTTCAGAATCCAAGCCTTGGGCTACAGCATCTTCTCAGAGTTTGCACTCAGATGGGAAAAAAAGGTGGAGACCTGCACATGCAGATGGCCACAAGGAAAAAGGGGAGCCCCGGCTCTGCCCACCTCCGTTCTCACAATCACTCAGCCCTGTAATGACAAGTTGAAAAATGTCTCTCTGAGGGGGTCCCATGTCACCCTTTTGCCCCTTTTTTGGGGGGGTACTGGGGATTGAACTGAGGACCTTGCACTTGCCAGGCAGGTGCTTATTCCACTGAGCTATATCCCCAGCCCCCTTTTGCCTTTTAAATGAGCTAAAAAATGGCTCATAATTAAGCTTTGGGCTGCCATCAATGGCCTTTGAGATCTGGAAAAGATAGCCTCACTTTGAGATTTCTCTGGGAGGGTATAGACTCTCTTTGAGGTGCTTATTTGCTCAAAAGTCCCTGAAGGAATACATTGTGTGCAGCTGCCACCATAAGCTGGTAAAACGTAGGCTAACCCAGCTCCTTTCTGTCAGAAACTTATCAGACCATCTTCTCTGTGTATCTGTAAAGCAGGTCACGCTTAGGTACTCCATTCAGTATTGGGGTGACATTGGGGCAATACTTAATGTGGGCCATAAATCCTGGAGACCATATAATAGTTCTTCTACTGTGTAATGCAACTACCATCTTATGTATTTAGGCTGCATAATAGTTTTGGAGTAATTCAATATGTCTCCTTCAAGAATAAGAAAAAGTGGCAGATGGGAAATGTGGCGGATAGGCACCTGAAGCCATAGGGAGACGGGGAGGGATTTGAAATGAGTTCAGGAATCAAGGGCACAGGAAGAGGCCAAATACATACTCTTCCCAGTGAGTTCTAAGTCACTTGAAAAACAATGAGAAGTGTGATGGCTAGAAGCCCAAAATACCACTACCACCCTGGTATGATGGGGAACAAGGCTTGGAGCTGCAGGCAACAAGAGCACAAGGTATAGAGACTCAGAAGCAGACTTTTGATAGATTTAGCGTTTCTGTTTTAATGTTGAGATCTGTGATCCATTACGACTTGAGTTTGGTGCATGGTGATAGACTTGGGTCTATTTTCAGTTTTCGGCAAGAGGCAAGCCAGTTTTTCCAGCCCCATTTATTAAACAGGCTATCTTTTTTCCAGTGAGCTTGGTTGGCCCCTTTGTCAAATATTAGGTGGCTGAGTGTGTTTTTCATTGTGGCCGCATCTTCCAGTCTGTTCCATTGATCCTCAGGTCTGTTTTTTAGCGAGTTCCAGGTTGATTTCATTACAGTAGCTTTGTAGTATAATTTCAGGTCAGGGATTGTGATTCCACCTGACTTGTACTTGTTGCCCAGAATTGCTTTTGCTATTCTGGGTCTCTTCTGGTTCCAGGTGAATTTAAGGCACATTTTGTCTAGATCTGTGAGGTATGCTAATGGTAGTTTAATGCGAATTGCATTGAATCTGTACAACAATTTTGGTAGTATGGCCATTTTCACAATGTTGGTTCTTCCTAACCATGAGCAGGGGATGTTTTTCCATTTATTGAAATCCTCTTCAGTCTCTTTCTTCAGAGTACTGTAGTTTTCATTGAATAAATCTTTCACATTCTTTGTTAGATTGATTCCTAAATATTTCAATTTCTTGGATGCTATTATAAAATCTTGAAGACATAAGAGTAGGCAGAGAGTTCATGAACAAAAATGGAACTGCAAGGGAAACACTTCAAAGAATCAATAACTGGGACCTCATCCTACTGAAAAGTTTTTGCACATCTAAAGAAATCACCAGCGAAGTAAAAAGAAAACCCACAAATTGGGAAAAAATCCTAGCTGGCTGTCCTTCAGACAAAGATCTTCTATCTAGAACATACAAAGAATTAAAAAACATGTACCTGTCCAAATTCAAAGACCCAATCCAGAAATGGGCATCTGAGATGAATACACACTTCTCAGATAAAGAAATACAAATGGCAAATAAATATATGAGAATATGTTCCACATCCTTAGACATTTGAGAAATACAAATAAAAACAACATTGAGATTTCATCTCTTCCCAGTAAGATTGGCCAGTATTAAGAAATCATCCAATAACAAAGGCTGGCGAGGCTGTGGAGAAATAGGGACTCTACTGCACTGCTGGTGGGATTGCAGACTGGTGCAACCACTGTGGAGATCGGTTTGGAGATTTCTCAGCAAACTAGGTCTAGAGGTTCCATTCAAACCAGCTATTCCCCTTCTGGGTATTTTCCCAGATCTGAAAACATCATATCACTGTGATATATGTACACCCATATTCATAGCAGCACAATTTGTAATAGCTAAATTGTGGAAGCAACCCAAATGTCCATCCACAGAGGACTGGATTAAAAAACTGTGGCATTTTTATATAATGGAATATTACTCAGCTATAAAGAGGGACAGTTTTGGGGCCTTTGTAGGCAAATGGTCACAATTAGACACCTTACTCATAAGTGAAATAAATCAGAGGTACATATACAAGCAATGTATTGTGTCACTGGTGTAAGACCTGAGGGTGGGAATATAAACTAAGAGGTGTGAAGGAAATGTGTTCAAAAGTAAAGAACAGATGGGATGAGGGAAAGGAGAAAAGGAAGAAAGAGGCAAATATGTATGTATGTATGTATGTATGTACATATGTGCAAGATGGCTAACATGGTTCCACTATTGTCTTATGTCACTTTATGGTAAGGAATAGTTCATGACTGGTTGTTTGATCAATGTTGTATGTCTGTATGTGTTCTCCTGAGCATACACTTTGAAGTTATCAATATGCAATGCAACAACTATTGTTGGTTTCCTGTTGCTTCGTCTATAATTCAATTTTGATTATACTGTTATTGTGCTACTTTGTGTCTCTTTGTTAATGCTTTCCTCTTTTTTGTTGATGTTGTTCTTTTTCTTTTACAGTTAAAAAAAAAAAAAGTAGACTTTTGAGTGGATCACGTTGGCTGTGGTCCACACGTGGGCATTGTCCTAGTAAGCAAGGGCCATGGGAAACAAAGCGGTGCTCCAGCTTCCTAGGACCGGCCCACTCTCAAGAACAGCGATATGGCTGGAAAATGCAATCATGTCCTTCTCTCCTTCCTATTCTCAGAAAATGGATTCTGCCATCTCCTAAGGAATAGTGAGGGACAGGATGAAAAAGGCCAGGAGTTTCCTCTAGGTGGAAGAAAGCCTCAAAAATTGGAAAGAAGCAGTCCTTCCCACCATTAGATTATTCCGGAAGGTAACTGCATATTTTCAAGATCTCTTAATTTTATACCTTCTTGAGGGGAGGTGATGTTGTCTAATTACCAACATTCGTAGAAGTTAAGCTGAGAAGTTGGGGTCCATATATTTTGTTAGGCCTGTTTTGGGGAAATATCTCATTGTTTACTGGGTTTAAAGTTGAACCAGGTTTAACTATTTCGCCCAGTATCATTCTTGGATTTCTGTTGCTTTGATATGTTCATTTTTATTCAAATTTTGGATTATGTTTATCTGGGTGACAGAAATAAAAACTCCATTCTAGATTTTGTCACCATGATCCTATTCAAAATTGTACTTACATAGAATTTTTAGGAGTTTTCACTATTCACTCGCTAATTGACCTATTCAATCCATTGTATGTGCATTGTACAATTCAGTAAGAAGTCAGTGAGGTATTTTTTTCCTTATGTACCAAGCAGTATACAAGACAGAAGGAAAACAAAGTCAATTTTATATACACCAAGGATACTAAGTGAGGGCCATGGTAGTCTTGAAAGAGCTTCGCTATTACATTAGCGTGCAGCATCCTTCTGCACTTTAATGAGTTTATTGCTTTAGACCCTTTCAGTCCTAGTATGTGCTGGGGTTTGCAGAATGGAGACATAAACATCTTGATTTTATTTCTCCATTTAAAGTACATATTATTAGACATGAAACTCTTCGATACTTACACATCCTCCAAACGATGTGTATAAGAATTCTCATAGCAGATTTATTTATAGTGGTCTCAACCTGGAAAGAATCCAAAGGTCCATCATTAGGTTAACGAAATTGAATGAGTCTGCAGTAAAAAGGAACAAATTTCTGATATATACAACACAGATTAATCTGAACCCTTTCTAATATTCTAAGCCCAAGAAGTCAGATTAAGAGTTTATACTATCTGATTCTACCCATGAGAAGTCTTAAAATTTGAAAAAATGAATTACAGCAGTAGAAATTAAAACAGTGGTGGCATCTGGAGGTAGGGCATGGGGAGACCAACTGCTAAGAGATGTGAGGAGATTTAGTGGAGAGGGAAGTGTTCTGTATTTTAATTGAGTGTTACTATAAAACTATCAGAGCTCACCAAATGCCACACTTGTTGTATGTGCATTTTATTACGTATGTTATACCTTAAAATGCAAAGATAAAGCTACAAATTGTACAAACCCATCAGGAAATATAAGCACAACCTATCAAAAATATTTTGAATCTTTATAGTCATTTGCACTGCATTAATATTTCCCAATAATAAGCCATGATGTAGGCTCACAAAATAAAGAATGTTTTTCTTGCTATTGCTAAGCTTAGTACTTTTGGAGAAAGCATTTCATTGTAGAAATGAAACAAAAGAGAAAAATAATGCTGCTTCTTAGATAATTGCCTTAATAGGTAGAGAAAGTGAGATTATAACAGAGACAGGGTGTGAGTCTTACACACCTTTATAGCCAATTTGTTTGCCCAGAAATTGGAGTGATAGTAATTACTTCTGTATGAGAACTTGCGAGTGCGTGTGTGGGTGTACCAAGCCACAGAGATAAATACAAGAAGAAAGAAGGGGAGCCATATTTGCATAATTTGAGAACTAGATGAAATTACATCAAGAGTGTCAAATTATAATCATTTATGAAAAGAAGATATATTATTGGTTGTTTCCATGTGTATTAATTGGCATTCAAGCCATCTGTATCACTTACTCATATATCTTTAATGGGGATCATAAATATCCCTCTGCCAGTTAGAAAAGAACCATATATCAGAAAAGATGACAATCTTGGGGGCTATTATTCAATGACTTGATATTAAAGACTGAATATTTTGTTCAGGTATTAGACTTTGACTTTAAACTTCTTTTCCAGTAATATACAATAACATATATAACTTAATGCTTTAATGGACTTTTTAAAAGCTCCTACAAAAAAGTCTACCTTCAGTATAGTGCATGCAGGTCTATAATGAAATTTCTTCCATAAGCCAGAGTTAGCTTTTGAACTTTTAATAATTTATCTTGTCCTAGAATACTGGTCAAATTTCAGTAGCCTGGAAATAAAAATAGGCAATGAGCCCATTCAGCTCTCACGCCACAGCTCTTTCTTGCACACAATTCTTGAAATTCGTAAAAGACTTCCAATCCTGATGGTGTCAACTAACTTTCATTTTGATAGTTGGGTCAGTGCATAACTATTCCCAGCACTACCGTAGCAGAACTATCCAAAAGTGTTTTGAAATGAAATTTCATGTTAAAAGAAAAGCAGGGGATGATTTGATTTGTTTTAGCTCACCTGGGAAAATAAGGGAGTGTCCCTTCATAGATACAGGAGACTAGAGATTATGACTATAGAGAAAATGTACACGAGTCTGGGCCCAGGAGACAGCCTATGTGTCTATGTCAAGCTGCTCCGGCTTCTGGGATTTCTTGTTACCTTCTAAGCTCACTAGGGTGCTGAGTTCAGACTTGGGGCTCGCAAGACCGTGGGTTAGTTTACAATGTGGCAGACAGAGTTAACCTTTCTCATGTTCAGAAGGAGAAATAAATATGCCCTTTATAAGATGAAAGCATAGCCTTAGCAGCCTTATCACCATGGTCTGAAATAATTTTCTCAAGTGTATTTTACAGCCAGCCAAACAGGCAACTGCAGACCAAGTGGCAGACCACCATTTCAAGCATCCTGGAGAGATAAGGGCCAGTACGTCCTCAGCCTGATTTCAGAACATCCACAAGTATGGTTTCCACAGTTCCTCAAGTTCACCTGCATGGGAGAGAGGGCTCGGCTCGGTCTTCAAGACCAAGGTTTCGGATTGGATGAGGAGTCTAGATTAATGAGCTCCCACTTTGAACACAGAGCCCCGAGATCAGTGGTACTGTTCCAGTGTGACAGGCTGCACACTGGATCACTTCTTAACCTTGCTGTACATTGGAATCACCCAGGGAGCTTTTAAAAAATTACTGATGTCCAGGCTCCACCCCTAGAGAGCTCATTTAATTGGTCCAGGGTGGAGCTTGGGCACCAGTAATTTTTTTAAAAGCTCCCTGGGTGATCTTAATGTGTACCAGGGTTGAAAACTACTGGTTTACAGCAACATAGTTGGAGCCGTAGAGCAGTAGCAAAAACGGGCCTGGAATTGAGTGCAGCAAAGAACAGGAATGTTGGGGGAGCTTATGTAACCCCAGGAAGCACCTGCGGCTGGGTTGTGGAGATGCAAACACACACTGGGCAGGGCTGTGTCCCCATGTTCGCAGGCACAGAGCAAGAAAGACTGAGGTCAGGACTGACCACAGGGGACAGTGGTAAAAACTGTCCCTCTGAGGGTTAGCATGGAAGGATGCAAAGCTTGTTGGTAAGGGGGAGCGAAGTATCCTTGGGCACTAGCCAAACAAAAGATAAAAGAATCAGACCTAGTTAACTACTGGAATTGAATCTTACATACGCTGGCTTATACCATTCCTTCATCAGATCCTCACGCTCACGCTGGGAGGGAGTTACGGCCTGAAATCACCTTCCATAGATGCGGAAGAGGGGATTCAAGGATGTTAAGGACACGGTTATCCTTAACATGTGTGTCTTGTGTCAAGCTGTTTTGGCTTCTGGGACTTCAAATGCAATAGTCTTATGGGGCACTGTCTGGGGCTTCATAATGCAACAGCCTTAGTCAGTCCTCACAGTGCAGCGCTGAAAAATAGACATTGTTGTTTCTTCCTTTTACAGATGCACAAGCAGAGGTTGAATTGTGTTATACCGCTTGCCCAAGAGCAAGTTACTGCTTATTAAGCGCTACAGCTGCTGGTATTGTTTTGGTCTCCTATTGCTGCTGTGACAACCTGCCACAAACACTGGGGCTTAAAATAACACAAATTCCATGTAAAGTCCAGGAAGGTCAGAAGTCTAAAACGGGTTGGCAGAACCCAGGCACCATGGCCCACATCTACAGAACCAGCTACTTAGGGCTGTGAGGCAGGAGAAACACTTGCACCCAGGAGTTTGAGGCCTGCCTGGGCAACACAGAAAATGTCCCTATCAAATTGTTTATTGTTTTAATGTTGATAGGGCTGCTTCCTTTTGATGGCTCTGAGGGAGAATTTATAATTTATTTTCTTACCTTTTCGAGCTTCCAGAGGTTGTTCGCATTCCTTCCTTCATGGTCCCTTCTTTAGGCGGCAGCACAAATGTGCAAATCTCTCACCTCTCTGGCCTCTGCTTCCATCACTACATCTTCTCTCACTCTGGCTCTCTAGCAGGCTTCTTTCCCTTGTGATTAGATAAGATCCACCCAGAAAACCCAAGATAAACTGTCTCAGCGTTCTTAATTCTACCTGAAAAATTCCTTTTGCTGTATAAGGTAGCGTAGTCCAGGTTCTGGAGATCAGGATGTGTTCATCTGTGTGCGTCCACGTGGCAGGGGGCTGAGGAGAGAGGCCCTGTCTTGGTTACTTTTTTCTCGTTGCTGAGACAAAATACCCAACACCCAAATTGAAGGAAGGAAAGGTTTATTTAGCTTACAGTTTGTGGAGGTTCAGTCCATACGTGGCTGGTGCTGAGGCAGAATGGCACATGGCAGAGGGCAAACTGTTCAGGGCAGCAGAGCACAGCAAAACCAACCAGCAAAAGGGAGGAATAGCTGCAAGCAGCCTCCCTCCTTCCCTTACATTGTAAACAGCCTACCCCCACTCAGGGGGTGTGTACCTCTCACACAATCTCCATGCCCTTCTCTTCCACAGGCTCAGGGTGTTTACAAAGTAAGCACCCCAGCTTCCTGCTGAATCACTCAGTTAAACCTCCAGACTCCCCAAGTTGACACAATGTATCAACCATCACAGGCCCAAACCCAGGTCTGAATCCAAAACCCTTAGTTCTTGAATGATACTCATCACACCATTGCTGCTTTTTCAGCACACACATGTGCATACCTAGAAATGAGATCTCTTGACCTAACCACAATAGGATCCTTCTTCCTTGCACCACTGTTAGATTCTTTCAGACAAAAATTCATGGCCTGAGTTGCTGGAATATTTGTCCTTATTTTTCTCATCAAGAACTTGGGTGTGTGGAAGTCCCAATGACCACAACGTTTGGGAAGAAGCTGAACCTAGCACAAAATCATGCTCGCTCTCCACCTACACACATGAAAAGAACATACTCTCGCCCCTACAGCCTGTGAATGCTTTGCCCTTTGAGCCTGGCCTGAACAACTTAGCAAGATCCTTTTTCAAAAAAATGCATACAAATGTGAAAAAGTAAAGAACACTGAAATTCGAGATTATCTTAGGTAAGCTGGATGGCCCTTTAAAAAGTTTTGAGGTCCTTAAAAGGGGATAGTTTAGTCCTTGGCCTCTTGCAAACACGTGGTGCCACTTCAGCCCATTTCTTTTACTAAGACTTCAGAGTCCCCCAAAATTCAGAAACAGCTTCTGCCACACATGGGTTGTTTTTAATGTTCCCGGTGGAATGACATCTGTGATCTCTCTTAAGCTGAGGGCTTGAAACAAGAGGAGAAGCTGACACAAGAGCTGCTTTCTGGCCTTGTTGAGCCATCAGTTCCCTCAATTCTCTGAGAAGCAGCCAGACCTCCCTTGAATAAATGCGGTGGAGTAATTTTGCCCTCTGCCAAAGTGGGAGTTATAATATTCAGAAGAATGTTAAATACCCTTTCCCTGACTGTCAGTAATTGTTCTTGGACTCACATAATGCAGACCTTGTAGGAGTGGGTTTAGATGAGGATACTTTAGACAGTGTTAAAGCCAACCGGAGTTTATCACATGGGCAGCGGAACAGTCACCAGCAGCCAATGTACCAAGGATGGTTAGAAACAAAGACTGAGGTACCTGAAGTGCTCACATTTATACTGTCTTATGGCCCATTTATTCTCTGCTTTTCATCCTTTGTTTCTTTCAAGACACTAAAATGGGGATTGTATTTGTGCTTGGCCCATGGTTGACCCCCAGTCAGTGTAAAAAGATAATAAGGCACAAATGTGGGAAGAGTCAAGAAATGCTGTAATTTTCATGAAAGTTTATGTAAATTACAAGTAGAGTTGACTGTACTCTACAACAATGCCTTGAAGGCACCCTGGCCACAAAAGTGGAGAAGACTTCTCTGTGGAAGATATTGGGGAATTCTGTGGGGGCGGTGTGTGAGGCTTTGAACAGTGCTGTATAAATAGTCAAACTTCTAGCAGACAAATATGGTGGTGCAGGCCTATAATTCCAGCAGTCTAGGAGGCTGAGGCAGAAGGCTGGCAAGTTCAAGCCCAGCCTGGGCAACTTAGCAAGAACCTGTCTCAAAATAGACAAATGAAGCACCACCTATACCACCAACAAAAATGGGCTTGGAAATTTAGCTCAGTGCAAAGGTTCCATTCTTAGTACTGCAAAATGATAACTATAATAATAAAACTTGAACTTCTAATCCCATCTTTCAGCCTTGTTTTGTGTGAGCCATTCTACCCATCTCTAAAGCTGTAGTTCATACTGGGCATCTTCCAGGTGATGGATTTTCAATCCACCTGAGGATTCTCACAGCACTTTAGTGGATCCTCTGTTCATTTGCTGGTGCTACCATGACAAAGCACCAGTCTCTGTGTGGCTTGAATCACAGAAGTTTATTTCCTCACAACTCTCAAGGCTGAAACTCCAAGCACAAGATGTTGGAAGGGTCTGTTTCTTCTGAGGCCTCTCTCCTTGGCTGGTGAATGATTGCCTTCTCCCTATGCCTTCTTCACCCAGTCTTTTCTCAGTACCTATGTCCAAATTCCTCATGCAGACACTAGCATATCAGATAAGGAATCACCCTACTGACCCCATTTAAGCTTGGTCACTCATAGTGATTCTACCTTTGAACAGTCACATTCTGAGCTAATGAAAGTCGAGACTTTAACCTATGAAATCTGGGAAACACAATTCACTCCTAATGTTCTCAGAGCATGTTGCTCTTTCACCCTGTGAGATAGCTGCTTATTTGCATATCATTTCTTCTCTAGTTAATGTGAGGCAAAGCAGGAAGGAGAGAGGGAGGGGAGAACGGAGAAAGGGAAGCAGGGCATGAGGAAGGCAGAAGCTAGATTAAACAGACACAACACACTATTTACAGGTTAAACAATCATGCAACTAAACAAAAGAGGCTGATGAGCTATAATACAATGTAGGACACAGTGAAATGTACGTAGCTCAGGAAGTCTTCGTACTTATCAGAGTTTCCCAACTGGAAAGACAATCTGCCAGAAGTCATGGATGTTCTCGTGGAGAACAGCTATTAGCAGAACTAGAGGAGGTTGCTTTTGTCAGATTCTGGGTGGCGTGTTTATGTCAGCCTAGATGTGGTCTATTTTACCTGGCACAGTCACCACAAGAAGATGTTCACTAATCAGAAGACTGCTCCCCAAGCTCCCTGACAACTCTCTGACTTCCTGCCTTTGTTCTGTTCCCTCTGGAGGTCTGTGCAAAGCAGGACATTTTTGTTGTTTCGTCCAACTGTGCAGCCTTGTGATGTGGGCCCCTCAAAGTCACCCTGCTCAGCTGGGCAGTGTTTCAAGGGATCAGGAAGCCATTTTCCATCCCAGGAGCCAGCCTCAAAGTTAGAAAGTTCTGTGGTTTGGTTTGGATCTTTCTCTTCCCTACAGAGAACTCAGTCTGCCAATCTCTACATACGTGTCGGCATAAATAGCAACAGATGTACCTTCAACATGTAAAAATCTCCATAAAATATAACAAACTCTGCTTTTCCATTTGGGATGAGTCATTAACCATATGTTTGTGATCCTCTTTCATTTGCAGATCTGAGGCACACATTTTACCTTGCAGGAGACCAAAAGTGATTTCTTTTTAGGAGGTTCCTTCCTGCCTCAAATATTGATTCAGCCAAACCTCGGTGTATTTCTGTGGATATCTTGAATCAGTGCATGGAAAATGTATGGAATTTTCTTTATGTGACCTGCATGGTGTGCCTGGGCTCTGCCCTTGGAAATGTTCCTGGCCAAAATATTTCAGACTTCTCTGTGGTGCTCTGTGTGTTATGCATGTGACCACTCAGAGCTGGCGTCTTGCAATGGAATATGCTGATTTCAAGTGAGTGTGTTTGGTTTCTGATACCTCAGAGAGAGAGAAATGTGGCATTCGGCAAGGCTGAGGGCAGGGACGATAGAAGTTGAGACATTAGTGGATGTCATTTTGTAGAGACATCTCTGTTTGCTTGATTTTTTTCTGTATGAAAGTCTTTTCTGGATTTAAGTCTCTGAGAAAAAAGTATCCTTGAAGAATTTTGCCTACTATCAACACTAGTATTTTCTTGGAATTAAAATTTTTTCTCTTGAAAGGACAGAACTTTTTATTATGAAAGATTTTGAAAATGTACAAAATGTACAAAATAGTATAGCACCATGGCGCAATAAATCTTCATGGCTTATACTCCAGATTCAACAATCATTGACATTTTTGTATATTTACCCTATTTATTCTATTTTCCCTTCCTTTTTAAAGTACTTTTAAAACCTCACATGTCATTTCACCCTTATGCATCTCCAAACACAAACATTTTCTCATGAATATACTATTGTCATAATTAATGAAATTAATGATAATTCCTTACTACCCCCTAACAAAGGGTGTGCATTCAAATTTCTTGAATCATTTCATATACCTCATTTCACAGTTCATCTATTCAAATATGGATCTCATTAATGTTCATGTGATGTATTTGAAAGTTGTATTCCTAAGTCTCTTTTATTTTCAAATAATCTTACTTGAGTTTCTCCAAAGTAGGACCTTCTGATAAGGACTTGGATGCAGGTGTTTTACTTTAGAAGTGGTTCTGGGAAGCAAATATGAGAGACTAAGAAAATCGATAGAAAGAAAGACCCAGAAAAGATGTGTTCTTGTGCTGTTTGTCACAGGGGGAGATTTAATGCTATCAGCAATGCTCTGAGGAACTGTGTCATGCATCCAGGATTGTCCCAGCAAAGTTGGGGAAAGCAGGTTATTTCTGCTTGACCCTCAGCCCTCTCTGGTTACTTTCGGGCAGCCTTGCTCATGGGTTTGGTGAAAAAAGGCTGGAGACAATGAAGCAGAGAGGTCCAGGTGACCAAGGTGGATGCTGCCACCAAAAGCTGGGATGGTCTGGGATGGTGCTGGGATTTTAGAGGTGGTCCAGGCATGTGTGGTATGGGTCAAGAGTCAGTGACAACCTCCTTTACCTTTACTTAATTACACTGACTCATGTAATTGAGTCTCTCTCTATATATATTAATTATAATATAATATAATATTTAATTATATCTGACCAGTGCCTAAACAATGATCCACAGTGGGGGCCCAACCCACTGTTTTGTTTTTGTAACCTGAAAGCTATTCCTCTCTCCTCCAAATTCCCCTTACTGGAAGTTGGATCTAAAGGGTTGAGGAGAGTCCATGCAGCCTGTTCCAGTACTTTAGAGGTGGTGCTCTTTCTACAGAGTCAGGGAGGCAGTTCCTGGGCGGTTGCTTTGGGAGAGGGGTTCCTTATGTCAGCTTAGCAGACTTAACAGTAAAAGGCACCTTGGAGATTCTTACTTTATGGGGAAGAAATTGGTGAGATCAAAGTGAGATCAATGACCATTCCTGCTGCCATGGACTGCTCACATTTTGTGTGTGTATGAATAACACTGTGTATTTCCTCCTTGCTCTGATCATTCCACTGAAATCTCCTCCATGTTCCACCTTCCTCAGTGCTCTTTCTGTTGTATGACTCCTAAGGACTCCTCTCAGTTATTTTATTTCGTGTCTCTGTGGCATTTCATATGTTTAACAACTGCACTTTCCATCTTAAAGTATCTGCTTTGCTTGTGTTCTCTGATCTCACTGTTCTAGTTCATCTCCAATCTTTCTGGTTAAAACTTCTCATTCACATCTACTTGCCTCTTAAATATAAATATTTGTCAAGACTTCAGGGGCACCTGTCAGATATAATATACTTTAAAAGAAAATTCCACACCAAATTAAAAGAAGTTTCTAGGAATCAATGTACATAATTCTGACACTTGTCACAATAGCACAGAATTAAGGGAAGTGAGCCGAGACAGTTCTGTGAATTTCTGATAAAGTTTTCCAACTGGAAGCGACAGGAATGAAGATGTGAGTGAGCCACAGAACACACAGCCCACATCACCGGAGTTGACGCCCTCCTCGTGGATCTGCAGTGGGCTCCAGTGGAACGGAGCAGCGCTTCAGAGTTCACAGGCTCCACATCGTCTTCTGAAGCTTGAGAGATGGGTTGAGAGGCCAGGTTCACACAGCTGGAAAACGTGAGACAATCTCCTAGGAAGTAACAACCAACCCTAGGCCAACAGCAGCAGACAGTAATTATTGAGCTGAGAAAATGTGTGCCAAAGAGAAAGAGACGAAGTTCCCAACAACACAACTCTGAGTGTACACCTACAAGAATTGAAGTGAGCACACTCTGGTTCTGTGCAGCAGCAGCCACAATAGCCAAGATACGGAAGCAACGCTGACGTTGACCATTTGCAGCAATATGCATGGACTGGAAGGCATTATGTTAAATGAGGTATGTTGTGCACAGCAGGACAAATACTGTCTGATTTCTCTTCCATGAGGCATTCAAAATGCACCATACATAGGAAGGGGATGGGAGCTATAGATAATGAAAAAAAGTTATACCAGATGTTCCAGAAATGCTGTACAATAACATCTAGTTAAGAGCAATATATTGTACACTTAAATATTTGTTGAGAATTAGTTCTTACATTAAGTTTTCTTAACACACACACACACACACACACACACACACACACACACAAACCAACCACCAAAAGACCCAAGAAAATTATTGGAAATGGTAGATATGTTCATTACCTTGACTATGGTGATGGTAATACAGGTACATACATTATATTCAAACTCACGAAATTGTATACATTAATTATGCGCAGTTTTTAAAATTCCAGTTATACCTCATTAGAGTTGGGGGGAAGAGTTACGAAAGTTTCTAGCCAAAAGGGGAACAAACAGAAGCCCAAATACTTGTTTCCTGTTTCTTTCCACTAAAGCCCTTGGTGGAGGGATTTCTCTTTATGTCTAAATTTATCCTGATCCTAGTTCTTGCTGCCACTTCTTTCAGAAATGAGTGAATGAAGTGATTTTTAATCTACAATGCCCAATCTTTCATAATAGAGCCTGTGGAATGAGACTAAGAAATTTGATCCTCTCTATATTGATAGTAAATTCAGAGCTAGTAAGTTCTATCCACTTCAGAGCAAGAATAGAAACAGAAGCCTGAGACCTAGAAAAATTATACAGTGAAAAAGGGAGAAAATGGAACTAATACAAATAAAAAGAGGTAAGAGATCAAAATACATAATTAGAAGTGAATTTTACACAAGAAGGCTCATTGAAAACATAGAACTCCAGCATATCCTTAAGAAAAGGATAAACTAACCTATAAACTAGAGATGGAAGAAGTAACCTAAAAGGAAATTGACATAGTTAAAAAAAAAAAAAAAGAGAAAAACAATGTTGTTATAGAAGTTGAAACTCTAGTATAAAAATCAAAGCACAAAATTACCACTAAAAGTTTTAATCTGGAAAGAATCATCTTTTCACAAAATCACTCAGAATGAAGAGAGAACAGTGGAAAGAAAATATTTAGGGAGGATGATAGCTCTGAGGATCAAATGGTGAAGGCTTAGCATGTAGTTTATGAGCCCAAAGGAGTCAGGAATGATAAACAAAGACACAAAAAGAGCAGGTATAGAGTGCAAAAGTACTTAGCCTGCGGCCTGAAACATGCTAAGTACGTGGTACTTATTATGTTCTTATGATAAACATTCAGTCAGAAGAAATATATAACAAACAATGGAAGCCATCAAACTAGTCCAGACTTCACATTAGCATTACTAGAAAATTCCAAGAGGGAAAACTCATGGATGGTCTTATAGTCCATAAACAGTAAGTTATTAGTTTTGTAAAGGCAAGAGAAAGACATATTCAAAGTAAGAATTTTGCAAGTATGTAATCAAAGAATAATTTGGGAAAGGTCATTTGTAGCAGTTTTCTTACAATGGAAAAGATGACCGAGGAGGACAGAGAAGTCATAGACATGAAGAATTGTTAGTAAATATGCCTTCCTTTGTTCCTTTCCTCTGCACCTGTGGGATCCTGAGGGAGCTGTGGACCTTTCCCAAAAACCAATTTTAAGGCCAGGAGTGGTGGCACATGCTATAATCCCACCCTTGGAGAGGTTGAGGCAAGAGGATCACTGGTCTCAGTGAGTCTAAGACCAGCCTGGGCCACAAAGTGAGTTCAAGGCTGGTCTGAGCTGCATAGTGAGACCCAGTCTCAAAAAGACAAAACAAAAACCAAAAAAACCCTATTTAAAAAATCAGTCTAAGTTTAAATAATTATGATTAATGTGATTACAAAATAAAAATCCAATGTTAAACTTATAATGAAGCAGATGTATACATATGAAAATAATCATTTGATATGGGCAAAAACTTTAAGCAAACAACACATACAAATACACACACACACACACACACACACACACACTAGGAAGCAGAAAAATTTGGAAGTGTGTTAATGCATATATTTTCTTATTTTTCTAGAAGCATGTGAAGACATGGTAACTTTGGTAAGTGTAAGCTATTCTATATAGCTGTTAAGCTGCATATATAATGTTCTAAAGTGATAACAAATTAAATAAATTCAGAATATTATGGAAAGATGAATCAAATTTGGAAAACTTTAAGTCTTTGGTATATCTAGACAATGAACATATGGTTGCTTATCATATTGATTCCTTAACTTTTCTATGCAATGAAAATTTTCCACAATAAATGCATGAATGATAATATAAATGAAACAAATAGTAAAAGCTAGGAAAAATTATAAAAGCTGCTCAGTGATTGTTTCAATAAAACAAAAAACCCTCAAAAGATGAGTAATGTAATTTTATTTCCACAAAATTCAAGTGCTCTTTAAAATAACAGTGTTCCAAATGTTCAATGACACGATATTTATTTGTTTGTTTGGTACCAGGAATCAAACTCTGGACCTTGTGCTTGCCAGGCAGATGCTGTGCCACTGAGCTACATTCCTGGCCCAGACACAATATTTATGTGTGACATCTAATCAGAAACATAAGACAGAGATGTACTAAATCAGCTTTCTCATTGCCAGACACAGTGCACAAGAGCCACAATTTAAAGGAGGAAATGTCTAATTTGGCTCATAGATTCAGGGAATGCAGCCCATAGTAATCTGGGGCAGAAGCATCTTGGCAAAAGGGTGTGCTAGAGCAAAGGTACTTAGTTCATGGCAGCAGAGAAGCATGGCAGTGAGCCAGAGAGGAACCAGTAGGGACCACATATACTACCCAAGTCATATCTCTGTGACCCACCCTGACATACCCAGAAGTGCTAGAAAGACAGCAGAAAAGAGAACAATGAGCAGACTACCCCAAATAAAAAGCCAATAGCATTAAATGTACATAGACTACTCCAATTAAAAGGCACTAACGGTCATTTAAATGAAAAAGCAAGACCAAACTATGTGCCGTCTAAGAAACAAATTTTAAATATAAAGCTAAGAACAGTATAAAAGGAAATGGAAAATGACAAGCAATGAAACATTAATCAGGAGAAAGCTCGAGTGGTTAAATTAATGTCAGATAAATAGACATCATAACAAAGAATATCAGATATAAAGGGCTATCACATAATGATGAAAGAGTCGGTTCTTCAAGAGTACATAAAAATCTCCAATGTATCATCACATAAAATCGAGCCTCAAGTGTGTATATATATTTACATCTATATCTATATCTATATGTATAAAATAGCCAATAGAACTAAACAGAAATAAACAAATTTATGGTCATGTTTGATGATTTCAACACTTTCTCTCAGTCACTGGTAGAAGAACTATAAAATCAGTAAGGATTAAAAAGATTTAACAAAGGTTATCAACAAATATAACCTAATTGACGCTTTATAAACATTAGACCCATGAGGAATAGAATGCACATTAATTTTAAAAATACATGGAGCACTCACTAAGACACATTTAGGAAATAAGTAAATTTAGTAAGTGCAAAAAGGATTGAAGTACTAGAGAGTATTAAATAATATATTTCTAAATAATTCACAGTCAAAGAAGAAACCACAAGGAAATTTAGAAAATATTTTTAACATAATAGTGATGCAACATATAATTTAGGCAAGGCAGTCAAAGCATATAGAAAAATAAATTTAGAACTAAAATATTTTAGTTTAGAAAAAAGAAAATCTTTAAATCATCTAGGTTTTCATGTTAACCTGGACAGAGAAAATTAATACCAAAGTAAATACAAGGAAGAAGACAATAAATAGCAGAAAAAATGAAATGGAAAAGGAAAAGTACAAAATTTGCTTATAATTTTAGAAGATGTTGACTTTTATTTTTGTTCTTAGAGTGATCCAGTTTTCTCAACAGGATGTACTACCAGTCTATATTTTCCCTAATTTGTGTGGGGAGCAATTACCACACGTTAGCTTCCTATATACATACCCAGCTAGTCTCTCTAAGCTACCATCTTGATCTTTGGTACTATGGCTGATAGCAAGTTCTGTTACTTTGCTGTTCTCTTACAAGCTTATGTGATTTTATTACCCTATATGCTTTTTACTAAACTACTACTGAGTTCCGAAGTAAATATAGCTAGAATTTGAGATTAATGTATAAATAGGAACGTGACAAATGATTTTATCTTTAAGAGTAAATATGTGTGAGTAAAGATAATAAAAACTAAATATACAAAAGATTATTTAAAGAGTTTCTCCAACAATATATAATGAAATGGGTTAAAACTATTTTTAAAAATGTAACACTGGTGAAGGAATAGAGACTGATTAGCACAATACAGTATACAGTACTGATACATAGTGTATGAAAAAGGAGTTTTAACTTAGTAAGGGCAAGAAGGATTAAAGTAAGCTGAGTGCTTATGTTAAATCTTACAACAAAATAAATTTCAGATGAATTGAAGATTTAATCTGAGTCATTCAACAAGTATGTTGTTGAATCCTTACTACACACCAACCCCTCTTTGGCTATTAACAATTTTTTGTTTAAAAGACAAAAAATTCCTACCTTGTGGAGCTGACAGTCTAGTGGGGAGAAAAGAGAGGACAAAGCAATCAGTAAGTGAAGTGTGTAGGACATAAGATGCTGGGCATCGCTGTGGAGAAAAACACAGCCAAGAATAGTCAGTGTTGCCCCAGCGGGAGGGTGTGTGGGACAAAACCTGAACGGGAAAGGGACATTTCTGCAGACTGGCAAAAGATGAGGGAGGAACGTTGTATTTTCATACAAGTAAAGGAATCATAAAGACAATACAAGAAAGTCTACTGACTATTTCCGTAACTTTGGAACAGGGAATAGTTTTTAAAGCACACTACAAGAGCAGCAAGTCACAGAGGAAAAATGGACCAAATTTAAGACTCCAAATCCAATCAAATTAAATGATGCTCTGGGTAGAAACAGCAATGTAGTGTCACACAAAGGGGATACATGCGGGGTGACAGTATAACTTCCTGTCTAAACCAGGTACTTTGGGGAGTGGAAAGTGGTACTACTTGTATTTTTGGCAGCAGAACAGATGTAAAGTCAATCTTTCCCAGGTAAACTGAGCTCTTATAAATGAGAGAATATCGCAAGAGAGAAGGACAACTCACAAATGACTGTAAGCGAGTCACCACATGAAATTATGCAATTATGTTAGGCCTCACTAATAACAAAAGGAAAACTAATTAAACAATAGGACATATTTTTGCTCATCTATTGGAAAGATAAAAATAGTGCTGATGCCTCTGACAGTGATGTGCTGGTGGTGTTTTAGAAAGGATATAAATTTGGTGAAGGACAACTAGGCAAACACATCAAATTAACCATGTCTATTTTATGTACATCACTGTACTTCCTGTTATATTAATACAGCCTAAGAAAATAATCAGACAAGTGGACACAGCTGTAATATCAGGATATTCAAAGTATGGCTTTTAGGAATGGCAAAACAATTGGAAACATACCAACTGTTCACCAATGGGGACTAATTTAAACAAATTGTTATGTATTCTTGCAATAAAATACCATGCAGCTATACTCTTTGAAGTAATGGTAGCTGTTGTAAAAAAAAAAAAAAAAAACAATCACACAATCAACATGTCCACATGATAGGAGTTTAATTATCTTTCATGTGAAGTACAAGATGAACTCTCTCCAATCTTTCAGCTCTGCTTGAAAATTTGCCAGGTCTTTCTTCCACCTCTTTTTTCTTATAAGGCTTAGCTCAGATGAGATAATGGTAGCCATCACATAGCCATACTGACTCTGCAGCAGTGTCCCTGAGTTCGCAGTCTCAGTATAGACACAGTCAGCTTTCTGAGTTATTGAAGGCAGCAGTTCAACTGAATGTTTTGCCAAGACCCAACAAGGAACTCTGCCTTTGAGACAGAGTTTTTCTGCCACCTGCCAATGGCAGTGGCCAATGGCCAAATGACATATATTTAAGGTTTTGATTATGGAAGCTGTCCACTTCAAAATGTCAGTTTCTTTAAAAGTGAATGCTAGCTGTTGCTGGAAAGAACACTAACAATGTATAATAACTCAAACAGGAAAGAAATGTCCTCGTCCGCACATAGGTCTAACACACACATCTTAAATGGTGTGCAGCTCTCCTCTCAGCAGTATTTCAAGGGCCTGTGAGCCTTTTAAGCTTGCGGTTTCTTCACGCCAAGTTTCATGGTCATCAGCAGAAAGACAGGAGAGAGAAGGTACACTTGCCTCTTGGTGCTCCCCTCCTGGAAGTCACCTGCATGCTTCTGTGCGTGTTCATCTTCGTTGTTGACTCGGATGGATGAAGAGACTCCTGGAGACGTGAGTGGGTCGGGAGGGCTCTGACCTCATGGGTGGCCTGACCCATTGACAACTTCATAGCCGAATGGGCTGTTAGGAGGCGGGACCCAGTTGGAGGAAGTGGGCAGTGAGGGGTGACCTTAGGCACTAGATATACTTGATTGAAAAATACAGTGAGTGTTTACTTTTTCAAGAAATCTAAACAATAAAAGACATGTTGCTATTATCTCCTTCAAAATACTCCACTTTTCTGTCTACACAGGAATACCATCATTCTTGCCACTTTCTCAAGCAGTTCTGGAAGTCCTCTTTGGTGAGTGTCTTTAAATGCACTGTCGGGCTGCCAGGCTATCCTGAATCCATTCGAAACCTTTATCTTTCATGGTCCTTTTGACCTTGGGGAAGAGGCAGCAGTTGCGCGGTGCTGGTTCTGGTGCATAAGGTGGATGAGGATGCACTGTAATACTAGCCTGCTTTGCCATTGGATGGCACTACTATCTTTATTAATATAGCAGTATCCTGAGAGGAAATCTGGTTTCTTCATATCAACAAGTTATTAAGATAATATTAAATATATAGTTGTAGTTATTCTTGAGTACACACGCACAGAGAGAGAGAGAGAGAAAGAGAGGTTTCAAACCAATGTTGGTAGCTATATCTGTATGGTTAGATTGAAATGCTTTTCCTGTCTTTTTTACTCACTTCATGTTTTTTCCCACCATGAGCCAATATTCATTCTGCAGTAAGAATAGACACAAACAACAAAAGCCATTTTAAAAATATACTTTTGCTGGTCCCTTTCCAGTGGGAGAAATTTTGCTACTTCCACGTTGGAATCGGTGTGCCAGTGGTTGGCCGCAGGAGCAGAGCGCGCAGGTGTCCCTGGCCTTCAGCGGGGAGGTGCGCGGGGGAGCGGAGGGAAGGCAAGGTGAGCACCTGCTCTGTTTTGCTCTGCCATCCTACCCTTTAGGCCGGATCCCATGGCACTAGGATCTATATTCCCCAGGGAAACAATCTCTTGAATTTGAAGTGAGAGAGAAGAAGAGGGCAAAGGTGGTAACAAGCAGAGCTGAAATTTTTAATAGGAAATGCCTCATGGAGTCTACAGAGGGAAAGAGAGAGAACTGTGTGTTTTAGGGTTGTTTGCAAATCAAACTCATTTTCCCTTCTAGGTCCATGCAATAATTACTTATTTCTGAGGAAAAGAATTTGTAGAATATTTCTGAAAAAGCCCAGTCTAGGCCACCAGGTAGTTGTTTACTTACAGGCTGATTCTTTCTTTAGCTCAGGCTAGTAGTGCATTCTGTGCGTGCAAGCTCCAAGGAGGAGTGAGACAGGAGTGCAGTGAATTTGCTCAATCCAGGGAGACGAGTTGAACCCTTGCTCTCCTCAGAGCCCTGGTACCTGCGTCAGGACCTAGTGGGCCATGGGTGCCGGCCAGTACACGATGATCATACTCAGGACTCTGACCAAGAAACTGTCTCTACCCCAACTGAGAATTTGTAATTATGAAGCATTTAATAAGGAGTAAGTCATTATCATGTGGAAGAAGTCAAACAATTCTGTGGGAAATGAAAGTCTTCCAAAGGCCTGTGACAAGACATCCCGAACACCTTCTCCTCTGCCATCTTTGCCCCGTCTTCTGACGACTGGCTTGTGAGACTATAATTCAAGGTTTTGTGACAAGGAGGTGCACAGATGGTGATAGCCCCGTACATCAGGGCTTCTCTGAATGTCCCACAATGTGCTCACCGAATTCACCCTCCGTCTATCAGCCTGCTGTGCTGTTTGGCTCAAGTAAAGGTGGACACTGATTACTCACTGTGAGGTAGAGGAGACAGCTCAAAACTTCTGCAACTGAGCCGTGGTCTACTTCATTATTATGCAAGAAATAGTTTCAGAACAACGTTTCCATCCTGTTCAGGATCGGCTATCTATCCTAAACCTCAGAGGCCCATGCTGCCAAACTCTTCTTTTGCACTCAGACAAACTCTGCTGGGGTTTGGGCAATGTTCCAAGGCAGCTATTCTCCATGCAGTGACTCAGTGATCCACGCTGCTTTGATCCTCTGGCTCTGCCAGGGCAGCATGAGTGCTCCATGATCACCACAGCAGGGAAGGGGGTGCTTGGAGAATTCGTACCTCCTTTTCTATGCATTAGTCCATAGGTGACGCACATTACTTCTAACTGTAGCCCACTGATGGGCACATGTCCCGTGCCCCCACCTCACTCATGAGGGTGTGAGAAATACAGCTGAGCCCTCTGAATACTTTGGAGCATTGCTGTCACTGACCTTCCTTTAACTTTCCTTTACTCTTCCCAAGGAGACGTTAGATTAGGTACAAGCAATACGGAGCAGCTGCCCTGGGCCGAATTCCTGCTGGCGTCTCAAGGCGGCCTGCTTTCCCGTGCTGGGTATATTTGTGACTTGTGTTTATTCAACACCCTTGATTTCACTTCCCCACTGCAGAACACAGTGGGGCCTCCATACCTTTGGGTTCTACATCTGCAAATTCAACCAGGTTTAAAGACTTTAACAAATAAAAGAATTGTGTCTGTATTGACCATGTACAGACTGTTTTCTGATCCTTGTTCTCTAAACAATACAGTATAAAAACTATCTGCAGGCATTTACATTGTATGATAAATACTTGAGAGACGACTGAGAGTATTCGGGGGATGTGTGTATGTTGCACACAAATTCTCCGCCTTTAAACAGAGTACCTCGTGGATCCATGGTCCAGGTCAACCCCATAAACAAGCTTCTAACAAAGGAACACCATTTTCTCATGCCACAATATTGAGACACAGCCATGTGGCAGGCTGGGATGGGATGGAAGAATTTCTATCTTCATGCTAGTTTGACCTAGCAAGAAAAATGCACAATTTGAGGTGCAATTATTCTTATACCTTAAGTAACAAACAGAATGAAGGATTCCAAGGGGGAGTCAGGAGAGAGGAACTCATGTTAGCAAGCCCAGGAAAGCTTCCAAGAGACAGAGCCATTTGAATGAGATGAGGACACTGGGAAGAGTGAAGAGCAGGGAAAAGGGGCCCAAAGCAGATCCTCAGTTTTGCTGGAAGCAGAAGCTCCCAGGGTGGAGTGGGTTGGGCTGCGCTGGGGACAAGGACAGCGGTAGGAAGACTGGAAAAGCAGGTGCTGCTCTGGCATAAAGGTCTGCCCGGCACTTCCCTGACAAAACCTTCCTGCTCCTGACCAATGTGACTCTAGAATGTGGAAATCAAGGTCTGCTTGGGAACTCATGGGTTCAATTCCCCCACTGCCGGGATCTCCTTAAATGCAAGGCTCAGAATCTTGGAGAACAGCAAAGAGCTCATTTGCTTCCTCTTGTCTAGAGCCAGCTGGCAAAGTATGGAGCAAGTGAAATCAATGCAGTGCAACTTGCCACGGGTCACCTCAACCCTCCAAAGTCCCTTCCATCTGCATCCATGGAAGCATCACATGTAGCGTCCCCTTGGCCACCTATCACTCTGTGCCTGGCTTTTGCCTGGGGAGGGGAGACCGCCAGACTTCTCACCTCTATGCACTCCTAAACTTCATAACCTGTTGGCTCCCAAGATTCCCCTGTCTGGGGTTTCAGGGCTTGGCAAGGAGGTGGAATTAAATATATGGCAGATGTATTCAGGGTCAAGGGGCTTTCGTTCTTTTGCTGATTTGCAGTTTCCCTGACAGTCTTTCTCTCTCCAAGTCCTCTGATTAGTTCCCATCCCATCACACTATGAGGTCCGAAAGTCTGAGAATTTAACTTCGAGCATATGACCAAACCTGGCAAGCCTGCCAGTGACAGGGTCCCAAGAACTACAAAAGATAGAATACAATGGCATCAGTAGCTGGTGACAGGAGAAACCAGTCACAGGAGAGTTTATCTCGGGAGGTGACAGGCAGTGATAGGTGCTGCAGAGTCTTAATGTCAACCAGTGTCTTGGCGGTTGAAGCTCAGCTCGCTTAGGGCTAGGATATTATCAACTTTGCTCAGACCCTGAGGAATAGATGTGTCTATTACTAGTCCAAGAAGCCTGGGACACTATCACAATAAATGCTATGCCACCTAGCAACAATGGCTGTAACCCCGAGATGAATTGTTTGAGGAATGGGTCATATCAGAGTGACTTTTAAATAGCTGTTCCTTTCAGCCTCCTGTTTGTCAGCGGGGCAACCGTTCCCAGCTTAAATGCCATTCTCTGTCCCTTAAGGGATATGAACTTAGGTTTCTGTGTGTCCAGAAAAGCATATGCTTCCTTGCCAGGCTTAGATCACATCATCAATTTGGTAATGGCAAATGACTACTACGTTTGCATATAGTACTTCTGCATAAAAGGGTAGGGTTTTTGACTGCCCTTGTCTTTAACAACCACTTCTCAGCCCCTGTTCTGTGATGGCAGAGACACATCCTTAACAGGAAATTATGCTCTGTAATATATTTATCTTGTACCTGTGTTATAGTTAAAATGGGGAAATATTAGGGTGCTAAAGAATGAGTTTTTCTCCTTCTATTGGCAAAAAACACTTTTAAACAAAGCAATTTTGGTCAGTATTAATGAAGGAATATTTCCAGGCCAAATAAAGATCCCCAAGCATGTGTGCATCTAATGTGTGGAGCCTATGTTATCTTGTATGGCAAAAGGGCCTTAACAGATGTGATTAAATCAAGAATCTCAAGATAGTTATTATCTGAATGGGTCCAGAATGTCATCACAACTATCCTTATAAGAAGGAGCAGAGGGAGCTTTCATTACAAAGATGGGACAGCAGTATGATTGTAGAACCAGACGAATTGAAGTGGTGCAGCCACAAGCCAAGGAATGCAGTGGCCCCAAGAAGCTAGAAAAGGCAAGGAAGAAATTCTTCCCTAAGATCACTGGAAGGAGCCAGCCCTCCTGACACCTCGATTTTAACCTGTTAAAATTGATTTCATGTATCTGGCCTCTAGAACTGTAAGAAAATACACTTGGCTTGTCTTAAACTACTTAAGTTGTATTAATCTCTCAGACCAGCCTCAGGAAACTAATATACCATTTCTCACCTGTGAGGCCTATCTTCTAAAAGGAGCTTTGGCTATGGAATTATATCCCATATTTTTTAATGGGTTAGTTTTTTTTTGAAATGGATATGTGAGCGGCTATCCATCAGACGTGCACCATTATAAAAGTGAAGACAGCCTACTTGGCTTGTTTAGAATTAAGTGTTTCTTTTTAAAACAGTGATGACATATGAGGCTCCCGGAGTTCAGGAACTCCCATGTGTGCAACAGAAGAAGCTCCAGTTAGAGCCACTCCTAGGGCTTTGAATAAGCAGGATGGATGGGGTCAGGCGCCCCCTGTGTGCTGCCATGGAAGTGAGTGCTGGGCATAATTTGGGGAGTCCTTGGATCCGTGTTAATAGCGACGGGAGTCTTGTAGCTGACCACAGTGCCCTCTGGAAGCTGAACAGGATGCCCATCTTCCTGCTGCCACACACATTCCTGAGATGGCTCCTTTTTGTGATATTTTTGTCTTCTAATCAGAACTGCCCTCAGAGTTCACTGAAATCTGATGTGCCTCTATAAACACGTTGGGAGTAGGATGTACACTATGATTTGCCTTGGGCCCCATGCACCCTAGGGATATTCTTGGATCCTCCATCCCTGGACTGCACACAATTGTTTGAGTTACGTAGGAGCAGGAGAATTTGCAAAGTTATCCACAAAGCATAGGGTCAGAGAGGAAGAATGTAGCAAAGACAGGGAACATTAGGAATGTGATCTCACTTGATCCTTATAATCCTCATATGCTGAGCAACATATCTCAGATTCATAGAGCCACAGAGGAGTGAAGAAATGTTGTTTCTTGCTCAAAATCACCCACTTTGGTGGCAAAGCTGTGCTTCCAGTCCAGACTGGATTGAGTCCAAGGTTCTTGTTTTTCACGACATGATTTTGAAGGCAGCACAGGTTCCTGAACAAAATGTTCCGGGCATTCCCAACTCCCTGAAGAGGAGGGGAAATCCATTCAGGACAGTGCTCCCAAATGACCAGAGACCAGAGAGTCTTGTTTTGAAAGGCAAAGCTTTTCTTTCAAATGGTGCTCTCTGCCCAGTTCATTCCTGAGGAATGGCCTTGGCACACAGGGCTGTGTGGCCTCTCGCAGGGCTGTCCACGTGGTTTCGCCCCACTGATAGCCCTGCCCCAGTGACACACGATCTCCAGCAGCTGTCTCAGAGCTTCACTCCTGTTGCCTTTCTCTTTCCTGCCTCCAGTTGTCCCCAGCTCAGCCTCACCCTCCCCTGCTCCAGGCAGAATATGACAGAGCTCCAAGCTCCAAAAGCCAGGAGCAGAATGAATCCAGTCTCTCTTGGGGGGGAAAAAAAGTGTTTTCCATCCCATTGATCATAATGATCACACTGAGAATGAATGGCTGAAGATGAATATCCAAGGATCTATCAAAAGTTGGTCAGCCATGGTGGGGGAAAGGAAGAAAGCTGGAGTTGAGTTTATGAAAGTTTTCCACTAAAGTCAGCAACAGCTTAAATTCAAACCAGGCACAAGATGCTTGAATCTCCATATGAGTTGTTCATCAAAGGACGGAGAGAAAGGAAATCTGAGCCCGAAGCAGAATCTGGCCTGAAAGCTTTCAAGTGATTCCTTTCAGTATGGAAGCTATTTCCTTTGTCTGTACATGCTCAGGAACACACAGCCCTTTTGGAGCCTGGTTCACACTCAACTCAGGCCACAGTTCTTGTGACCAGTTTTTTTTTAAGTCATAAGTATGAAAATGTCTACTGTTCATACCCGTGTGAGCCCAGGCACATAGACACACACACACACACACACACACACACACACACACACACTCACTCAATTATAAATGGCAGCACCTTGTTTATTCATGCTGGAACCTATATGACTTAGATGTTGAATCTGGGTTTAATAAAGTAGGCAAGCACTGGGGTGTGCAGCTCATGGGTAAAGGACAAATAAAGCAGAGAAGTGCTGCTGCCACAGTGATCGTCAGGGTTCTCTGTGACTGTGCATGTTAAAAATCAAGAAAAGTCAGATGCTGTGATATCTTTGATATGCCTTAAAAAAAAAATTAAGCCCAGAGCTTAAGTGTAGATTTACCTACTGAGGAAAGCCAGTTGTTTAGACAGGATTCCACTGAATAAGAACCAAGGAGGAGTAGCCAAACTCCCCAAGGAAATGAATCTTACCTGTCTCCATCCCGGGCTGTCTCTCTCTCAGCCATGCACTTGGACAAATCGCTCTCAACTTCTTAGAGCTGTTCAGAGTACTGGGGGGGGGGTCTCACCTCTGCCCACCTGGGTGTTAACTCAGCTGCCTGTTTTTTTTTTATAAGACTCTCACCCCTGCCTGGAAGGGACAGTGGTTAGATGACCGTTCAGGATGCCCCTGTGTTTGCTAACTCTGTGCATTAATGTTTCTCTTCTGATTTTTCTTTCTTCTACTTTTCTTCCTATTCAAAATTTTATTTTCTTTGTTTCCCCCTCTAGTCTAGTCAGATTCCCAGTGATCAGAGCTGGAAAGACCTCTTAAATGCGTCTCTCCTGTTCCCTGCCAGGGCGTGGTTATTTCCTATGGTTAATTTTCCACTACTCTAGTTAGTCTCTTTCTACAGAGCCCTAACCACAGGTTCCCCACCGCTGCCCTGGGAGCCTGTCCCCGAGCCTTGTGGGGTTGACTGAAAGATGTATTTCCTGAACACCTAGCCATCAAATTTCCTTTCCCTAGTTTCATGCTATGCCTCAAGGCTTTCTATCTTAAAGGTGGATTTGGGTTCCTGTGCGCACTGCACCCTCTGCAGGAGACACTAGGTTGATGTCCCTGTAGGCCAATGGCTATTTTTAAGTGAATTCCCCTTTGGAGAAATGCACATCTCCTTCTAGACAAACCACTGGTGGACCAGAAGTATAAGACATTCACTTAAGGGGCCACCTACGTTTACACTTGGCATGAGGAAACTCCATAAATGAAATAAAATCAGAATTTTATCCAGTAGCTGGCCTCCTTTGCATTAACTAGGTAGTGGAAAGTAAGTATTATTGGCAGTCCTTCTTTCTGTTTATTCCCAAGGTGCTGAGTATGTGTTTCTAGCCATTTCTAGGAACTACTTCTAATAGTTTTGGGGTGAGGGATGCAGACCTTTCCCAAGTCTGCAAAGTGTCTCCCCAGAGACAACCCCAAACAGCCCTTGCAGACACGCTAGAATGTTCTGGCTGGGGGCCTGTGCTCAGACTGCATCAAGCCACCAGTGGAATTTGGTTTCAAGTCAGCTTTTCTTCATGAAATTCGAGACCCGGGAAACTTTCAAATAGCTGCTGCAGTTTTAGACTCAAGAAAGCCACCCAAAATGAACTAATAATAAATACGAAAGGAGATTTAAGGCTACTTCTAAAAACTTATTTGAGTAATGGTGGAATCAAGTCAGGATTTGTTCAGAGTACAGCAAATTCTCTTTTACCCCAAGTTGGGATGAAACCTTAGGTTTCCATTCTTGGGAAGCTTAGATTTGCTTGATTATAAATTTACAATTTTCTTCCTTATTGTACTAAAGAAAAATATGCCAATTAATGAAAATGTGCACATGTGGGGCTTCCTTTAGTTCTGTCATGCAATGCATGCCACTTGGGTAACTATAACCTGCTTTTCTTTGAGTCTTATTGGAGTAATTGCCAAAAATATAACGAAGTTGTGGGAACTTCCCCCCAAAATGCCTGGCTGAGTAGAAGCGTCATTTCAAGGAAAGCAGATTAACACAATAGAATTGTCTTCTCTGGAAGCCAGCGTGCCTTCCTTTTTCTGCTACTCTTGTTTGCCCATTTTGCCTTAGCAGTTAACCTTATTTTGAAAGTATCCTTTTCTCCACTGCTAGGCCCTGACCTACACACATGGAAAGGAATTTTTGCTTTTAAGTATCTTGCTACACCAACAGTTCTTTTCCCCCTAGCAATAATTTTCATCTTCAGACTCATTTTGGGCATAGGAGTAATTCCCAGTAAGGGGTCCCCAAACACCTAGAGGTCCTGCAGGTGGTAATGGAAGTCTGTATATTTTACATATCTCAAAAAGCCAAGTAAAAATCATATATTTACTCAGAATAAGGTTGGAGAAGAAATTGGTAGAATGTCTGTGATTTGGCTAGAAATACAGCAGCATGTCTGCATGCCCGCAATGGCGAACTGGTGTGGATGAGAAAGATGCCATTGTGACCAGTGGATCTCAGGCTGTTAGGAGACCCCTGCCATTGTCTTTGGCGCCTGACAAATCTTTGAGGTAAAGTGTGTGGGAAGTTATGAGCACTGAAGGCTGAACCATGTGGACACTCCTGTCACTTTGTCCTCTAGGGCCAGTGCCTTTTCAGCACACAGAAAGGTAAAAGGAGAAATCCAGTTGGGCTGAAGTTCACTAGCGAAGCCTGTCTGCTTTATTCCTTGATTCTTCCTTTGGACAGAACAGGAATGGGAAGCAAATTTCCCCAAATGGCTGTTTCTGGTTCTTACTCATTGCTGTCTTGTCTATGCTTTGTTTTCAATTTCTAGAAAATAAAGGGATGTGCCATCATTTATTTCTTCATTCACTGTAGAAGGGAGAGGAGAAAACAAATATTTTCAGTGTTTGAATTCCTTGGAGTATGAAGCTCTGTAAACACAAATTATTATCCTATTAGCCTAAGAAACACAAGAATCCAAAGACAGGTATGTATAAGCAGATACTGTCTAAGTGGGGCTGTATATACTTACACATATAGATAAACAGATGCATATGCACACACAATACCTGTGCATATCCAATACATATGTATAATTTACACACACGTGTATACATACACATATATGCACACACGCTTCCCTTTTTGATCTGATTTATTAACAATTAGCATTTTATTAGAAAGTGCATTATATGTGAATCACACACACAAACACTCCTGAAACTGCACATCATATTTTACCACCGGGGTTTCAGAAGTCGCTGCAGAGCACGACGCCATCTCCATATTCATATCTCAGATCTGTCAAGACACCCGGATAGTTCATCTGATCACCTGGAATTCCATTCTAGGCCTTGAGAGACAGAAATCTGGCCATCGCCGAGAGCTGGGGCAATTAAACTGAATGAGCACTCGGGTCTCAGTGGATGTCTTCTGGGTTACCATGGGGGACACGAGTTGGTATGAGGTTTAATCAGGCACTAACAGCACCTTGCTGGGAGCTTCATGGTTGATAAAGGCAGCCACATCAGCCCAAGTAGAGCCTACTTTTTAAAGAGAAAGCAGCCTCTTTTGAAATGTAAAAAAGACAGACTTTGTTGCCTGGTGCAGTAGGCAGAGAATCTGAGAGGAGTTACTGTTGATTTATTTCCAGCTTCTTCCTGGATTTTGATAACAAAGTGAGAGAAGCCCTTAAGGTTACATTTTTAAAGGGCCCTCTATTAGCCCAGGGCCTACCTGTCCTGTGGGTCCCATGGCTGGGTCCACCGTTACATGGGGTTTCAGTAGGCTTGAATTTGCCTGTATTCATGCTGGCCCTGTTGTTTATCATAAAAGCCAGGGCATGAGAGGAAAAGTAGATGTCAACCAAAACTCAGACAACTGGTATACGCCAGAATGATTCTGGGCAAAGAGAATCACCTCCTGCTTGTGAGCTGCTCCTGCAGAAGTCAGAATTCCCTGAGTTCGATCCCCAGTACCGCAAAAAAAAAAAAAAAAAAAAAAAAAAAAAAAAAATTAAATGAACTAAGTTGGGGGCTGGGGATATAGCTCAGTGGAATAAGCGCTTGCCTAGCAAGCGCAGGGTCCTGAGTTCGATCCCCAGTACCGCAAAAAAAAAAAAAAAAAAAAAATTAAATGAACAGAAGTCAGAATTCCCTACAGGTGACCCCACCCCACCTTGGGTGTGTCGTGCGTCATGGCAAGCCACATGCTAAGAGTCCACTTGGCAAGGCACCTGGGAACCCCCATACGGGAAAACGAAGGCTGTATGATTTTTTAAAAATGAGACAAAGAAGACATTGCTCTCATGAATGAATAGCCCTGTATTATTTTCTAGAATTCCTAAGTATGAATAGCACCTCCTTATTCTGATCTGCCCCTCCCTTCTTCCTCCGCATCTCTTTTTCATGATAGTGAGATACTCAGTAGTGCCCATTCTCTTAGCGGCTACAATATATGGGGTTACAAATGTGGGTCCCACTTGTCCCCAGTATCTCTTACCTGTGGCTGCCAGTGACCTTCAGAAATATGTACTTAACCCTCAGCAGCAAAAGTCACTACTCCTGGGGACCAGCTCGATGTCTAGGAGACAGCTCTTGCGCCTAGTGCGAGTCCAGAGTAGTAGGGGGTAAATCTCCTCCCTGAGCTCACCATGGCCAGGTGCCACCCCTTGCCCAACTCTGTTGTTACACTGGGTGACTGGGCCACGCCCCAGAGAAGGGACAGTTGCTAATGTCTTTTCTCTATAGCTATTAGGCATTATCACCGCTTTCTTCCTCTTACTTCCCTTTAGTTATTGTATTCCACTTCAGAGAGGACAAGGAGGAAGAAGAAGAAAGGAAGGAACAGAGTCGCTGCCAGGGACTATTCCTGGGCTAAAGTAGCACTGTGACAGTTATTTTGAGGTAAAGGGGAGAGAGAGAGCAGGAGATGAGGGACATGATCAGGGTAATGAAATGTGAGTGACAAAAAGGTTCAGGAAAGTAGTCAAGTGTCAAAGGGGCCATGAAAGAAAGAATTCCTTCTTTAGGCCTCACAAGTCTTTTTTTAAAAAGCCAGTTCTTTAACACCAAAGCAAAACTTTGTATCCGTTGTCACAATTTCTCTCCATGGTGAAACATGACAGTATTGAAGGCTTCATCGACACATTCGTAATGCCCCAAAGAGAAAGCGGTTAATTGAAAAGGTTGCTAGCCCTCCAGTACATGAGACTTGAAGCGGACTGGAGTGTGCTTGTGTGGGTATATGCGTGTGTGCGTGTGTGTGTGTGTGCGCCTGTGTTCGTTTCTGGGCTTCTCTATTCCAGAAGATTTTGATGGTGGCTGCACTGTATCTTAACTGTCAAGCTATTTTTTCCTTGCTAGCTTTCATTTGTGTTGTTCCCTCACCTTTCCGAGACCCCTTACCTCTCCTCTCTTAAATCTACACTCACCACAGAGCAGACATAATCCCAGATTTTCAGTAAATCAACACTATATGCTCCCCACTGACTGAGAGAATTTGATACTGACAGACTGTTATATCTAAAGGAAAAATACTGCCGTGGTTCCTCACATTCTTTGCTTGCAAAAGAAGGCAGGGTGGAGTGTGTGTGGGATCCATTATAAATTAGGTAACACAGAGCCCATGATTCCTAACGTCTATTTCATGAAAGTGGATGTGTGTTACCCTCCCCTTGCCCACATCTTTGACCAAACAAACCCTGGGGCGTGGAGTATTTCCAAACGCAATTAGCTCCCTTCGGTATGAGGGGCCTGGTGATTTATTCTGACCATAGCAAGGGTAGAGGCCACAGTCTGAGAGAATGCATGGCCCTCCATGTGGGAGACAGAGGCTGAAATGTGGAGACTTTGAAAGCCACACTTGACAATAATGACAATTCTGGGATGTCTTTTATGAAGTCACATTCTGGCTGTGGGGTTGAAAGAGCAATTTTCTTTTGTTATTCATCTTGGCATCAATGATGAGCATAGTGGCAGGTTTCAGACTTTTGTTACTGGGTCAGAATTACTGAGAACAGAATTGGTTTCAAGGTTTCTGACCTGACCTTGATTTTCGAAAGCAGGGCACCCACTCATGCTTAGATTTAGAACTGACTGCCTTCTGGGAGGTTGGAACATCAGTGCATATGTTATAGGCTATCCAGTGGAGGGAATCCAGTGGGTGCCCCCAGGAGTCAGATGAGGTACACAGTGAACACAGCATTAGGTCCAGAGAGAGCAAAAATGCCTTGGGGTATAGTAACTGACAGCCTTAATGGCCTTAACTGTATAGGAATCCAACTGATGTCTCAGAAGAAAGAACATGCAAGTCTGAGCTGCTTGGCAGATATTAAACGGAAGTGGCCATCAAGAGATTGGGAACTACTCAAAGGCAAGAGTCAAACTTTTCCCAAACAGCAAACACCACTTTGAAGATCTACTCCAAGTTGTATATAGGGAAGGAGGATGTTCACTGGAAAATTGGGAAAGGAGGCAAATCTATAACCCTCTTGGAAATTCACAGGCCACATCCTCTTATGAAAGGCTCTCAGAAATCCTTGTGAAATAAAGCTAAACTTAGCACCTCCCATATTTATTTGGTCAAAGAACTTACTTCCTCCTCCCTCTTCAGGACCCAGATTTATACCAGGCAGATCTGCCTTGGACCTTTTTTCCCAGTGCTTGTCACCACACCCAGCATGGAGAAGAGGGTGCAATGTGATCTCTTCCTTCATCCCAGAAGCAGAGACTGGGCCTCAGGCACTGGTCTAGGCCCTAAGGCTGTGAAAGGAACTGAATAGACCAATCTCTACTTGCTCTCTCTAAACTCCATTTAATCAGTGAAGTTCCACATCACCTCAATCTTTTAGAGTCACTATCAGTGAACTGGAGCTAGCCTAGGCCAGACAGTGAGCTGGCAGTGAACAAGACACTGAACAGGGGCATGACCCAGTGACACACACAAGTTGTTTTGGTAGAAGACAACCAGCTTGAGCCACGTGACACATGGGGTTCCCAGGCCAGGGGAAATTCCATCCAGTAGCATGGGCCCCACCTCCCTGCTGGTGATACCTATGCTTTGCAGGCCTCACACTCTGGTCTGCCAGTTCCATGTCTCTGGCTGCCACAGCCTATGAATCCGGAGGTAAAATCACTCATTTTCACTTTTGCTTGGTTTCCTACATGTAGCAAATAGAGATGATTCATAATATTCATCTCCTATTTCATATCCCCTTTGGGAGATACCAACCTCTCAGTAACACATAATATAGTGCCTAGGCCCTCTGGGCATTCAAGAGTATATTAAATTATTTCATAAAAGCAGAATTTCATTCCTCTTACTTCCTCCTTCTCAGCCTTTATGCGTATTTTTTTTTCCATAGGCAATGTTTCTCTCCTGGTTTCTGTTTTGTTTTCTGAGGGCAACAGCTGATGAAAGAAAACCACCTCCCATCCTCTGTGAAGTTGAAAATCCCCCAACTTCCCCTTTGGTGCCCAGCAATACCACTGAGTGTCAGCATGCATCTGTCTCCTCCCCTCACTTTCTCTGGACCCTCTCTGTGTTTTTAGTAATTGATTAGGGGCCCTGCAGAGGTCTCCTGCACCCACTGCGGTCTGTTCATTTGTGATGACCACACCTCCCTCACAACCCACTGAGATGTCAAAAGCTGCTATTCAGAGGCTGCTGATTCACTGAAGTCAGTCTGGGCTGGAAAGGCTCCCGACCCCAGCACTCTGCCTGGATCTTCCTGAGCTCCTCCTGACTCCAGGGTTCGGCCAGCAGGGAGCTCAGACTCAGAGTACTGGAGCAGAGATGTAGGATTTGTCCTGGCTCCTAATGCTCTGACCCCACACACCTAACCTTGCTGGGAAATATGAAGCATATGCCAGTCACAGATTAGCTCCTCTCTCCCTCATGCCCCTTTGTTGCTATGCTGCTTGCAGACTTAGAATCTGCTCTGCACTGGAGCCTCTTCACCTTGCATGATTCCTTCCCCCTCTCCACTACTCTGGATCCAACCCACACACAGGTGTCCATCAGTAGCCACAAGTACTAGATCTTCTTATCCCGTTCATTGCTGCTACCTATCAAACACTATTTACCTGGGTTCTTTAAATTATGAAGGACACAGAGGAAAGAGGCAGAGAAAGGATGAGAGAGAACGTGCTGACTTAGATTTGGAGAAAGCTAGCCCAATTTAGATGCCTCTATAAATGAACCCTGGGGGGGGGAGATATTCATCTAAAAAACTCAAGTAGGCTCCTCTAAGATGCCAGATAGTAGCCTTGCACCATGTTCTGAGGCCAGATGATCAGAAAGTGTGTGGTGATACAAATAAGTACACATAAAGCTGATGAGATCTGATTGTGATACTGGTACAGCTTTCTGGTTTTGATGTTGAACCAGATGGTACCATCAGGGGAAATGGGTGAAAGGTGCATTCCATAGTGGCACTGCAATTTCTCGTGAAGGTATAATCACTTCACGATAAATATTTTTATACTTAAGCTTGCATCGTGAAACCTAAGCAAAAGTTTTACTCCCAGAAAATATAGTTCAAAATTTGGAGCTCCTTCTAGGTCGTATCCACTCTGCAATATTCACCATTTCTCACTTGAAAAAAATCACTGTAGGCCTAATAAAGTAGCAGGCACTGAAAATGTATTTTTGGTATGTTTTTACGCATGGAATAGAGAATAGACGTTGGACACGTGAGTGGATGGATGTAAAAATGGAGAACCCGTCACACTGACTACATGGCAGGGGGGGTCAGAGGCACCTCTTCTTAAGCAAAATGACTTAATGGTTTGGAATGGAATGTAGAATCTAAACACAGATGGTGTTGGTACCTTTGATTATAAAAACAGGGCTTATCACAATGCACAACCATGACTAAGCAATTGTGGTAGTGACTAGAGTCAGCATTTCCCATCTCTGTGTCCCCAACTCTGAGGGGCGGGTGAGAAGCATGATGATAAAGGGAGGGAGGCCCCACCAGACCTGCGCGCACAACTGCTTTAAGCCTTTGTGAGCACGTAGTTGTCTCGAAGAGCAGAAGTGGGCGCACAAGTCCTGGTGTTTAATATCCAAAATGTAATAATTCCATCAGAATAAAGAACAGATCGGGAAATTAGACTAGGAAAACTCAGTTATCCAGAAGAATAGACCATCCATACGAGCTCTTTCTAGTGAGTTCCACGCTGCCTACATGCTCCAACCTGCCTCCGGATGTACACAGCCTCCCCCGCCCCAACAGGCTCCCTGAAACTTCCAGGCTGGGAGGACCACTGCTCACTCGTGACAGTGTTGGAAGGGACAGGTCATGGTGGGCAAAAGCAACTATCTCTCCTGTAGCCCCAGAAAGTCTCATCAAGGGGTTTAAGATTTGGCACTTGGAAGAATAGTTAAACAACTTCTGTGTGGATCTAGAGAGCTCATAAGACAAAGGATGAAAATCACAAAGCCTTCTCCATATGGAGCATCACTGCAGTTAAGGACTCCTTAAGAATTAGAGTTCTCAGAAGAGAATGAAATGCTACTTCAAGGGGCAGGGTTTCCCATCCCATGACACATCTTGGCACAAGCTGAGGGGTCACTTAAGTGACAAGGAATGGAAAGGATTGAGTCTCAGAGTAAAGATTTGAATTAGGGTGACATTCTGTCCCAACCTTTCCAAATCTGGAGCCACTCCTTTCAGCCAAGGTCAGCAAGGACCCCCGAGGAAGGTGTGAGATCCAGGCAGAGACCAGAAGCAGGTGAAACAGGCAACAAATGCTTCCTTGTCATCTCCATTGGTGTCTCCCCACTTGGACTCAGGGCAATGGCTCCAGTGGTCTCTGGATTTGTCCTCTCACTCCTGATGTGTATAAAGCATACCTTCTTTCTGAGTGGAGATGAGAAGGCAGAAGGAAGAAGAGCCACACTTCCTGAGTGCTCCCTCAGAGCATTTCATTCCCTCCCAGTGAGCAGTTGGGTGGGAAAATTGCACATAAATCTGCTTTTTGTCAAAAGGATCAACCAATCACATGGCAACAAAGGATTAAAATTTGTCTCTGGAAAAGAATTCCAATCACTCTTCCAAACTTTTACTCATGACAACATTAATACTTTGGAAACCATATCAGATTCTAAACAAGAAGGGCAGTTAGAGCTTCTGAGCCTCTGTAGTTTGCCTGGGATGGTGCTTAATGGTTTTGCATCCTTGGCACAAAGATATGCATGAATGCTATATTGTCCTAAAGGCAATGATGTTTTGCAGGCTTTGCTTCTAACATCATAGCTCCAGTATTGTGCAGAAACTCCAGCGAAATTAGTGCTCTTAGGTCCGTGACTATTTTTGCACAAGTAGGTAAAGATTTAAGAGGGAAATGACTGGGAAGCTTGTATCTGGGTTCATGTAAATAAGACACAAGGTTTTCATGCCCTTCTGCTCTCACAGGGGACTCATTTCCCTAATACAGTCTCGTTGTAAAACAATCCACTCCTGAGGAGGTCAACAGTGAAAAGTTTGTCTTCTGAAATTAGTAATCAAAGAGTGAAAATAATTAATAGAGAAAACAGCACAGTTCCACACTGCGTTCCCATGTAGATGTCTATAGAACAATAAATCAGTAGGGGAAAGAAACAATATAGGCATTTACAATTAGGCCTCATGCATAATGCCCTGGAAGGAGAATTTGTGTTAAAAAAGACAACATCTGCTGCAAGTTGGTTTATAAATAATACAGCTAGATATTCAGGTAATGACATGACAGACGGTCTCTTGTGTCCTTGTCCTTTTGTGCCCAGTGCTGAATGTGTTTACATCCCGCAGCTCATGACATACATGCTTGGTCTGCTTGTGCACGGGCCACGAGCTTCTCTCTTATCCAGTTAAATGCTTCCTTGCCCAAACCATAGCATTCCACAGCCATGACCCAGATATCCAGAGAAATCTGCTCCCTTTGGTTTTAATTGATCCCTCCCTGTGAGAAGGTGAGCGCCTGAAAGAAGTGCGATCAGATGCACATTCAGTACTTTCATCCAGAACCAATTTCTTTTGTGTTGACACCGAGGCTTGACAAAAAGAGTGATGGTTAAGGTCAAGTGCATGAAAGCTAATTCTAAACAATGATGGATGAGGCAAGGCTTGGACTCTTTCTTATCAAGGATGTTCTGCTCAAAGGTTGGGCATTTCCCCCCATTTTTAAAAGTCCCATAATTCTGAAATTAATGAAGTTATCACAGACCCGGTATTTGCAGGGGCTTTTTCCTTTTCTTTTGTTAATCAGTTCTTCACCTCTCTGCTGACAGCAGCGTGAGTGATGGCCTTCAAGCAGATGATTCTTCTTTGCCATGAAGGAACTGATAAATACTGCCTGTCTCTGCAATAAATTGTGCATGAAATAGTCCACTCTGGTAATCTACAGAGTTATGGTAAGGAAAATGGCATTGTGCAGAAATACAGCAAAACTGCAATTAAGTAAAACCAAATGAGCAGAATCCTCATGTAACCTGAGCTATGCTTTTGTTTATTTGCTGTTGTTTGTTTCAATTTATATTTTACTTCAGGGGAAATAGCCATGGAGCAAAATAAGGTGCCGTCTGGGACTTCATCAGAAAGTTCATTTTCTGGTTATTTAATGTAATTAGTGGAGATTTATCCCAACCTCTGGTACCTTCTATGTCTTCTGTCCTTTGCTATGAGAGTTTCTATTTATAATGATGATCCAGAGACCCTGCAGGACCCAGAATGCTCAAATAAAAATAAGCTTACTAATTTTCATTACCTACAATAAAAAACTTACATATTCTACACATATTTTTCCATGGAAGACTGAATTAACAGTTGGGAAAATTAAAGTCTTTAAGTTTGAAATCTCTAACTTCAGTTTTAGTACATAGAAGTTTTTATTTAGAGATATACAATGCTTCCCTTAAAAATTTATAGGTTTTTAGTCCAATTCTTGTTGGTCCATTAGGATGGATGCTTTAGACTTCAGGATTTTTCTTAAAAGTGGTTATAGTATTTTTCCTTTAATGTATATGTAGTCTTGGGTGTCTTTCTCTAGGACTACTACTGGCATAAAAATATTGCTTGGCTTGTGGAATGACTGGATGTATCCTCTTTCATATATACGTATTTAATATGGGCTAGGAAGGTATTCAAAAGCCTATACATGTGTGTTCTTTCTACAGACTTCCATGAAGAAGCACTCTGGTATAAGTCATCCACAATAGAGTATAAATTTGAATTATGTTAATTCTTCTGAGATGTGCCTCGTGTAGGTATTGTCTCCAGTAGTGAAATAAAAAAAAAGTTTGTCAACATGAAACAAACACAAGTGAACCAGCATTGTGATGGAGACTAAGAACCACTAAGTACTATGACAGTGTTGCTTAGAATGAAACTTGGAAATTATCCAATAGCCCATTCCAATGATTTGGGCAGATCTCATATGAGATCTGCTATTTTATTTCATCCTTTAAAAACCTGAAATTAGGCTGACAATCATTGTTTCATAGATGAGATGCATAGAGTGTTAACTTAGAGGCTCAGGCTCATATAATGAATACATGGCCAAATTCTTACTTAAAACCAGATTTTCTGGCTCCCAAAATAGAGGTCTGTTCACTATAAGGTTAATGGAGAAGCATATTAAAAAGAACAGGAAATAGATAGGGCTTGTCTCTGGTGTTCATGATGAAATTCTTGAAAGAAGAAGAAAAGAAATCTCTGTATCCTGGATGGTGGTGTAGTAAGGTGGTAACAAATGCCCAGAACCTGGTGAAATAAACCACCATCAGGTGTCTGGAGATCAGCTGGAGTTAGTTAATACAGCTGGGCTTAGCTTCAAGTTTCAGTCTGGGTCCAGGTCTGCTCTATGGGTCTCATCTTTTTGGACCAATGAGCCAGTGAGGACATTTTCTTTTCATGGTGATGGCTGCAGCACAGCAGAATAAGTTTGACCACTTCAGGGTATTTCACACCTGTCACTTGTGATAGCATTCTGTTGACTGTAGGGGAAGAATAACCCCCACAGGTTTTTAGTTGGGAACAGATCCCTGTAACAAAAGAGAGATTAACATGAGAAAACAAACAGAACTTTATTATCATGTATTTTTCATCTGTACATGGGAGACACCAGTGGAAGAGGTGGCTCTGAATTGCAGCTTATAGAACCCCTTCGACAAATGACAATAGATTTTTAGAGAAGTAACAAGATGGAGAAAAGGGCTTTGAGTCGATAGGGACTTCAAGTTAGAGGCAGGCAAAAATAAGTGGCAGAAAAAGGTAGGTAGTAAAACTTGTTAATATAGATTCCTGTAGTACCATCTCCAGGCCAGTAAGGACCTTCAGTGGGTAATCATTGTTCTTCCTGGTAAAAAGGGGAGGGGAAGAATTCCTTTTGTCTTTTTAAATCTATGTCTCACTGTTAGGCAAATCAAGGGAGGACAGGGAGGTTTCCTCCATCTGCTTCTCCTTGATTACCTTTAGCTAATTGGGGTGGCATACACTGGTCTCTCATACGGCCGAAACAAATTGCAAGATGGAACTCACAGTTAAATGTGCTGTTATTAGTGTGAAGAACCCCAGCCCAAGATGCTCAACTGTCTCATCTAATCATGGCAGCAAGCTCAAAGTCAAGATTGCCTGGACTACATCAAATTTGGGTTTAGCTCCTTTGGAAGTAAAGACCAAAGAACTCAAATAGCAAGTACATGCTTCCTCTACCCCTAATACCCTTTGGTGGAACAGTAACAGGTCTGCTTGTCTTTAAAAAGGAAAGGATGGAAGGTCTAAAGCTGCTGTTAATGCAGAGCAAGTCTGCAAGTCCACTGGGCAGCGGTAACAAGGGCCCCCTCCCCGGGGTAAGGGACACTTCTTGCTTTGGTTCCAATGCTGCTCCAGATGCCTCCATCATGGGTCCATTGCTCTCTACCACTGTAGGGCCCACCCTCTGGAAGTTCCCTCCTTTTCCAATATTCTCTTCATCTACTTCTGATTAGAACAGTAGAGAATATATTCTTCCTAAGGTTGAGCAGCTTTCTTAGATCACTTTCTATCTCCAGACGTGTGGGAGCTCAGAGAACTGTTCACAGCTCAAACAAGCAGTAATGCTTTTGCCAATATAGGCTTCTCACAAGTTGCATAGGCTTTCTATGTATTTAATTCTGGTCAACTCCATGTACCAAAACCATGCTCATACTTCCAATCTGCTCTCTCTAGATCTAGTAGTAAGTACTTGGGCCTCACCAGAAATCTGTGGGAGTGTGCCCTTGTCATTCAGCAAACTCTTTGTTGAGCTGAGAAGATATACCAGCCCCCATCTTATTTCTTTCATGGGAAAGAAATAGATGTTGTAGCCATCTCTGGGATTTATAAATATAAATACTGAGGACTTATCTTTCCAGAAACACAACAGATCTGATTTTTTCATGGAGTTTCTGTCATAAGGCCATGTCTTTGATTTATTAAGAATCAGTTTTATTCTGAATGATCAAATGGGCCATCATCTGTGTAACTGAGTAACAAAGGTGAAGGTAACATTATGTAGGACAGCATCCAGAGCTAATTCCCTTCTGTGTTCTCTATAATTCTGTATTTCCTCAATCGTTTTTGTATTAACAGAAGTGAAGATAACTTTATATTATACAGCATCCAGTGCAAATTCCTTATTATCTTCTCTATAGTTTGGTATTTCCTTTAATGTTTTTGTGTTAACTAATATGAAGATAACATTATGTAATACAACATCCAGTGGTAATTCCCTACTATATTCTGTATAATTTTGTATTTTCTGTATTGTCTATGGCTAAATCTGGTTCATATGTCTCCATTCTTTTGTCTTTAAAATAAAAAAAAAGAATCAGTTTTATTTTTCACAATGAGATTTTGAGATTTTCTATATTGCCTCAAAGTTCTGCTTGCATAAATAGCCAACTGCTTTCCAAGTTCTTCTCTTTCTCAGAGTTTATCAAATATAGCTAGTGACAATAGTTCAGCTTTTCAACATTTTGCCTCATGTCTTTCCATTTGAGCTCTGAATTCATTAAGTGCATATCCTACCTTCTGGATGATTTATTTCACAAAACACTTTATAGTGTTTGCATGCCGGTGATATGGGCATACCCCTGCCATGCGTGGGTTTTAGTTTTGTTTTGGTTTTGGCCATTTTTAATAGCTGCCATAGTCATTTTTATTCTGTTTGCTTTTGGTTCCCAAAACACTGTGATGTATTTTAAGTTGGGGTTATGAGGGTAACCTGTTTTCAGTCCCACTTCCTGTACTCACCATTTATCTACCATATTTTTCCATAGCAAACTATCTCAAAATATGATGGCTTTTAAGAACAACGATGTTAATATTTATGCATTTGTGGGTTGCCTGGAGGTTGGTGCGTCCAGGCTGGGCTCAAATGGGCTCAAGTCCAATTTGAAAGTTGGGTCCATGTCTATACTGTGAGTCTCTTATCCTTTTTGAGCAGGTTTACTAGCTCCTGGACTTCTGGTGATAGCAGAAACCTGGGCAGATGAAATGCTTCTGCGAAAGTCTATTCTCTTAATATCCCATGGGTGACAGCAAGGTGGGCCCAGTATTAGTTTCTTGATTACCAGAACAATTTCCCACAAACTTAGTGACCAACTTGTTATCTGACAGTTCTGTAGACTGCAAGTCCAACATGAGTTTCCTTGGGCAAAGTCAAGATGCCAGAAGAGCTGTGTTTCTTACTGGATGATCCAGGAAAGGATCTGCTTCCAAGTTTACAAAGGTTTTGGCCAAATTCGGCTGCTTGGTTTGCAGGCCTGGCTGGGGTCCCTGCTTCCATACCAGCTGTCCAGCAGGATCCTGTCATTGCCCCTAGAGGCTGCTTAAAGTCTTTCCAGGACTTTCTCCCACCCATCTTCAAAGCCATCAAGAATATACCAAGTTTTCATGCTTCAAGTATTTCCAACTTCCCCTTGTGCTACATCTCTTCTGCCCTCTTCTCTGCCCCATCATTCTCACTGAGTGAAGCCCAAGATATATCTCCACATGAAGGGCCCTTTGATGAAATAGTGCCTATGCTGAAACTCTAGCTGCTGTTCTTGATTTAAGATCCATAGCCTTAGATCTAGCTGTAAAATCCCTTCAAAGCCATAACTGTGCCTAATAATTGAATGGCCAGTGTCCATATACCTTCATTTTGGTCCACACAGACCCCAAATCAAGGGGCATAGACATGAACTCTGCCTGCCACAAGGTTAAAACAAGCCACCCCATAAGCTACCATTAGTGCAGGAAATGGGGAAAGTGTACTCTTATTAGACAGAAGGTGCAAAGAAAGAGAAATTTGATAAATCACAACCAGGTGTTGGAGCAAACATGGTGTTGCATGCCTGTAATCTCAGCACTCAGGAGGCTGGGGCAAGAGGATTGCTGCATGTTTGAGGCCAACCTGAGCTATATAGTGAGTTCAGGACCAATCTGAGGTACAGAGCAAGATTTTATCTCAAAAATAAAATAAGCTGGGCATGGTGGCGCACACTTGTAATCCCAGCACACAACAGGCTGAGACAGGAGGATTGCTGAGAGTTCGAGACTAGCCTTGGCTACTCAGTGAACTCAAGTCCAGCCTGAACTACAAAGCGAGACCTTGTCTCAAAAAAAAGCAAAGTAGCAAATAAACAAAAACCAGGGGTTGGCAAACTTTTTCTGTAAATGACCAGATGGTAAAAATGTTACTACTTGAGAAATGTAAGATCTTCATTTCAACTCAAATACAGCCATGGGTCATATGTAAATGAAAGCACATGACTGTGTTGTGATCAGTCTTCATTGACAGGTACATGTCTGTAAGGCCAACACTCTGGGAGGCTGAGAAAGAAGGCTTTGAAATTTGAGCCTATCCTGGGCCACTAGGTGAGACCCTGTCTCAAAATAAGGAAGGGCTGGAGATACAACTCAATGGAAGGCCTGAGTTCAGTCCCCACCTCTGAAAACAAAAACAAAAAGTTCCATAACTTTATTTACAGAAACAGGTGAGGAGCAGAGATACAAGTTCTGTACCAAAGGAACTGAGTATACTTTAGGCAGCCTTTTCTCTAAAACTTCCTTCAAATAGGTATAGTTTACCATTTGAGAGAGATTTACAAACTGAAATATCTCACAGCACTACTGTCACTGGGCCACACTGTGCAACACTGAACATTACTTGTGTGGGCAAGTAACCGAGTCCCCAGGGACTCCCTGGATGTCTGCTGTGTATCACTCCTACTTTGGTGGCTGAGGCAGGTGCAGCTTTTGGTGACCAAATCATGAGTTGCTGTGTGATGGCAACTTCCCTATGTAAGTTTTGTTTGCATTCCCTGTACATACATATGCTATGGCAGAGATAGATTAATCTTATTGATAATTTCTCTCATCTCCCTCCAGGAATGGGAATGGCCTCTTGAACTCTAGAAAAGCTGGTCATGTGGAAAGATACTTGTCAGAAACCTTGAGACCTTTAAGGTTCAGTTCATTCCGGCCTGATAAACACTGAAGCCTCCTGTGTGTCCGACATGGGACTAGTAAAAGTGACCACCAGGTCCTTTATGTGGCCCATTGACTGTCATGGTGGCCACATGAGTCTCATCAGAGGCGCTTGGGCAGGCTGGGCTGGGCCTCTTTGCATTGATATTTCTAATTACTTGAACTTTTTGAGCATTTGCCTATGGAGTATTAAGCTTTTTCTTTGTAACAGCTGATTAAAAGATTGCTATTACTGAGGAAAACAAAGATTTAAAAACAAAAGCAGTTAGTAGCTTTTATCCATCATCAAGGAATTAACCAATTGGCAACAAGTGAGACAGCTCAATTTCTTTAGATATCAGAGACCTAAATGGCTTCATTGGGGAAGCATGTGAAAAGGAACGGAATGACTTTCATTATGGATTAAGTTAATACATTTCAGACCCATCACATGGCTTAATTTAACAAATTCCACATCTTACTGTTTGGCAGGAAATGGCATCTCATGCACATCATTACCAGTCTGACTTGAGTCAGTTAAAAAGATCGACTCCATCTGAAAACTGTTAATCTTAATAATGCTGTGCCCTGCCTGGCAATAGTCTCTGGATGGCTGGGAAATTTAGGACTCTCTCACTATTCTGCTGCCAACCTCCTCCCCCAAACCTCTCCCCACATGGTGATGCTGCAGGATTTTTGTGTAGAGTGACTGGACACTGAGGCCTTTTTCCCAGGAAGACCTTTATTTGAGCAGGCACTGACAGTGGATTCATATCCAAAGGCTGAGTGCCAAATGTGGTGTAGGTGCACCCTTTTATACAATTTTTGTGTCTTTGTCTCCCTTATATGGGCATACACTAACATTCTACAATCTGGTTGGGCATTATTTATGTTACAGAGTGACATCAGAACTGCACATGCATACACAGAGGCTGATATCACTGCATTGTAAAAAGTTCCCACCCAGATACAGAAGGAGGGGCCCTACCACAGTAACACTCAGGGGAAGAGGCAGACTGTGGTCTACATCTTCCTCTTAAACATGTCTGCAGTGGAGCTGTTAGTCCATGGTGGGAAAACCAGATTCATCCTACCATGATCGTCCCTTGATTTTAAACAGAAATGAGTGAACTACAATATGTATGTGGTTTATGTTCTTAGATCAATGTTAGTATCTTTCCATGTGGGAAAAGGGAAAATGAAATACTTGGTGGGAAGATACTTGGTCGACTGATATTTTTTATTATTAACTATCTTCCATGCATCATTTCATTCTCTCCATGGAATTAACTGCTACCCCAAGTTTGCTGATGAGAAATTTATTTCAATAGAGTTGAATAATTTACCCATGGCCACACCTGGGGCAGGAAACCTCTGCCCAAATGACTTGATTGCAGTCTTTCAGACTTACTTCCCACTCCCCCAAGGTGCCTCTGGAGAATGGGGTTTTATATGTAACACTCAAAGCCATTCTTCTCCTTTCTGCCCCAACCCAAAGGACTCATTTCCAACTTTCATCAACAATACTTGGTTCGGACACTGTCAATGTCACTTATCTCTGAGAAGGGTCCTAATGCACCACCTTCTCTCTGCAGGAAAATATGGCCAAGGAATTCTGCCAGCTTCCTTTGTATGTCCAGTGTGTTACTTGCACACACAGAGCCAGGAGAAGCTTCCGTTTCCTGCAGACTGTGGACCACAGGACTTTTAGAGTCTTATTTGGAACAGCCCTCAAAATCACAAAGTAGGTAAATTAGCCTGTTTTTCTTTTTTCTTTTCCTTAATTACCCACATATCAGTTTAATAGTGCTACATTAGAAAAAAAACTACACAACCACAGTGACTGTAACAGGCATTTATTTCACGTTCACCTCTCTGCAATTATCCTGTGATGCTCTCTTCCACGTAGAGGCCTTGGCTGCTACCAAAGTGAACTGGGCCGGTGCTTGGGCACTAGGGACAGGCTGATTTTATTGACCACAGGTAGGTTCAACTCTTTCCTATGTGCCTCTCATTTTTCTGGGGCTAGAGGGGTAGTTTTACTCCCGGAGGTAAAGTAAGCATAAGAAAGAGAGAGAAAGAAGGTAGAGACACTGTCACTTTGACTCATAATTGTTGGCCGAATCAAGTCAGATGGCCTGAACTTTCACGTGGAAAGGAAAGAGGGAGCAAATTTTTCTGAAGACTTACCTGGTCTGCAACACTTTTGTTTAACCAACAGTCTATTAAAATGCCTTGCACTAAGGTAGAAATGACTGTTTTACTCCTTTAAGTACCATTTCTATTAAAACAGGGCTAACCTTCTACTTAAATAAAACAAAAAATAGAACACCATCTGGATAATTTTAGGTGTTAGTGAAGCCGATTGGGGATTTTATGGGGAAGGAATATGTTAGCGTTCATTCAGCTGCAAATAAAGTGATACACCTCTGAAAGTGCCTTAAACTGGGGTATAGGAAACCGAGGGCCATGGGTCAGTACTGTTTTTGTAAATAAAGTTTTATTAGAATAGAGTCACATCTATATATTTATCTACTATGTATGGCTCCTTTTGTACTAAAATAGTAGAGGTAAGCAACTGCCTGTACCTACAGTAAATAAACACAAAATATTTACTGTATGGCCTGTGAAGAAAATGCTTACTAACCTCTAATTCAAACCATAACAAGTCAAAAGTAAGACTCTTGGGCCTGTCTCTCAGATCTACAACTCTACACTGTCATTTTTGCTTTTTCGTCCTTGCCTCTACAGCCTCATGGCTGTCATATGGCCGCCCTAGCTCCAGAAATCACATTTTGTGTTTAAGAAGGGGAGAGACATTGTGCCAAATAATTCTTTTGAATTTCTTAAGAAATTCTCTTACATTTTGTTAGACAGAACTGATCCTGAGGCCATGAGTCAGAGGGGAAACTAGGGAAGTTATTATTTCACAAGGGAAAAATGAATTTCTATGTTTGACCTAAGCCAAGCATGATCCAATATTTTGAGCTGAAGCTATGACTGACCTAAAATGCAACTACAGTTCTTTTGGTAACAAAGGGCAGAGATTAGAGACCAAAGGGGAGAAATATCAGAGACTGACTGCCTACCATCACCTTACTGTAACTTGTCACCCCTTGAACACCAGCCTGAATTACTCACACCTGTGAAATGCCTTAATAAGCCCAAGTGCCATATCAGCCCCATCAGGCTGCCCGCTGAAGTCTCCCTTCTCATCTTGGAGTGATCTGGGGATTCAGTAATCTGGGGATTACCTGCTGGCTGATAGCAAGTCTGGGTGGGCCCAAGGGCATTGTCCCTGACTGTGACACAGGTCCAGCCTCAGCACCATAGCCTCTCCCAGCACCTGCCCAGAGCAGGCCCTACCCTGTGGCCACACATGCATTTACATAGGAAGGAAAATTGAAGCAGCTCCTTGCAAGAGTTTCCCAAGGTCTCTAACTTACTCACAGACAGTGCCCAAATACCACACTGTTCACCATGGTCATCCACTCTCTTTAATTCATTGCTTTAGTGTTTATAGAACTTCGACTATGCTCCAGATACTGTTCTCAGTCTTGGAAGTAGAACAAAGCCCAATCCAGGAATCAAGGCATTGGGAAATCACCACCTAGTTGGTGAGGCAACCATGCAAAGAGTAGTAACATTTTTTTTTAATTTGAAATTTGTTGATCATCGATTACATGTCAGAAACTCTTTTAAGTACTTACGTTTCAATTCACTAAATTGTCAGCATAACCTATGAAGTGGATATGAGCCTCTTTTCTTTTCTTTTGTTTAATTGATGAGGAGCTGAAGCAGACAGAGATAAAGCTGCTTGCCCCAAATCACACAGCCTGTAATCAGGAGAGCAAGGACTTGAACCCAGGGCAGCTAAATAAGATTTGTGCTTAATCACCATGACAAACTCCCACCAAAATGTGGTAAGTACTAACAGACCACCAAATTTGATACACTTGGGAGGAGATAGGAGGGCACATACCTAACTGTGCCTGCAGACAATTTTACAAAGAAACCAGCCTTGGGAAGATTTCACAGTTAAGCTTGATTGTGTCAACTTGGTTGGCTTAGGAGCCACCTAGGGGGGTGGGGGAGTACATCTCCACAGCAGAAGCCTGGGCGGTTACCTGGTCCCTTGCCTCCTCTCTGGTGTGGCCTCCCTGCTGTGCTTCCCAGGCCCCTATGAACTAAGAAATTTCTTTACCATGCTTTTCTGCCATGCTGTTTCTGCTGTCAAGCCAGCGAACCATGGACTGGAATTGTAAGCACAATTGAATCTTTCCTTCTTAAATTGTGGGTGTTGCATTCCTGCAGTGGGAAAGCTGAATAACACAGATAAGGTCACAGCCAGAGTTTGCCCATGAGACAGTGAAGAGAAGTATAAGGCTGAGCAGGGAAGGAGAAAGCAGAAATCCCAGCCCAGTATGGTGGTGGTTGAGAGTAACTTTTACTTGAAAAAAATGATCTGGCTTGAGATGTGCCTTAGTGACTTTCTTGGTTGCTGAGACAAACTACCTGATATCCAAAGTTACAGAAGAAAAGCTTATTTAGCGCACAGTTTGTAGAGGTTTCAGTGCATAATTGGCTGGCTCCAAGGCAGGGTGCACATGGCAGAGGGGCAACAACGGTTCATGGTGGGGGAAGACAGCAAAAATGAAAGAGAGAGAGGGAGAGAGAGAGAGAGAAGGCTCTTTCTGTCCCTTATACTATATCAAGTCTACCAGGATTAGGGCAGTACCAATCTGATCAGCGGACTGATCTAGCAGTGCCCCCCTTGATCCCAGCACCCTAATTCCAACATTGCACTATGAATCAATCACATGCTCTAGATTCAGCCACCTTCTAGAAGTCCCTATGACCATGTGAAACTTTGGGTGACTTCTAGACACAAGCCATAACATGATGCTTCTCCTTCACTTCCTCTTTTGACCACTTATTTTAAAAAGGTTCAAGTGCTAGAGATCCAGAGAAAGAGGGAAATCAAAACTTAGAGACAATATGCAAGTAGAAAAGTCCACATAAAGAAAGAATTGAATATATGTGGGGCATATTTTTTATTTCTGTGGAAAATGTCCAAATGCATCCCGGCTTTCTGTTTAGATGCCTCTCAGCCAAGAATAGGTTTTTATCAACCATTTAAGTCCAATCAAATGCAAATTTATCTGTGATTGAACAAAACAGAATAAATAAAATAACCAGACTCATTAGAAAATACTTTTAAGAGATTGCATCATTAAAGAATAGTGCTGAGTTGACTAAAAAGTAGGGGCAGCCATCCAAAATTAGTTTCCACATAGAGAATGGCTAAATAATTTAACTTACTTGGAGGTGTATTCATTCATTCATTTATTCATACATATACATTTTTAATATTTGCTTATTTATCTAGCTATCTATTTATTAATTTTGCAGTACTGGAAACTGAACACAGGGGCTTCCCACTGAGTTATATCTCCAGCCCATTTCCTATTCTGAGGAGAGGGTTTCAATAAGTTTCTACTACACATGCTAAGCTGGAACTTGCAGTCCTCCTGCCTGGACCTTGAATACTGCTGGTATTGCAGTGTGTGCCACCACATCAAGTAACAAATAGACATCTTTTAAAATTCTGGTAATAGTGTGAAGAAAAAAGAATTTTGTATGCATTGTTCATTGGGATAAAAATTTAGTTCAGTGATTATGGAAAGCATTGTGGAGGTTCCTTGAAAAACTGAAAATAGAATCACCACATGACCCAGTAAACCTACTCTTAAGGCAACTGAAATCATCCTAGCAAAGAGGTACCTGTATCCTCTTGTGTATTGCAGCAATATTTACAATAGCCAATATGGAATCAACCATGATATCCATTGAAGGATACAAGGATAAAGAAAATGTGGTGTATATAGACAAGAACATGTCATAAAAAAGACAAAACCCTGTCATTTGCAGCAACATGGGTGGAACTAGAAGATATTATGTGAAGTGAAATACACCAGACATGGATAGAATAACACATGTTTAGTGGAAACTAAAGTTTTTGATCACGTGGAGAGCAGGGCAGAGTAGGTAAATGGAGACTAGGGAAGGGATGAGGGTAGTGGAACAGGGAAAGGATGGATTGTATAGTAGAGCATAGCTAGAAGGCTGAAGGAATTTCACTATCTACAGCAAGGAAAGGTAAGGTAGCTATAATCTGCGGTGATTATACATTTTGAAATAACTAAAGAAGACTTTGAAGATTCCAAACACACAGAAATGAGACTAGTTGGAAAGAAAGAAACACAAAGTCCTCTGATTTGGTCACTATACATTGTGTACACGTATCAAATTATAGCGCTGTACCCAGAAGCAAATACAAATTGTGTATGTCAATTAAAAGAAAACTACCAAATTGCAGAAAAATTGACTCAAAAGCACAATCACAATATAGTTCAAGAATAAAAAGTGCTCCGGGTGTTAAAGAGACATCAAAAGATACTATGAAGAACAACAAAAGTCTGTAGACACCTATTCCGATCTGGTTACTCCCCTCCTGGCTCAGGACATACAATGGCCAACACTAACAAGTATGACCTGTCCCTGTTGAGTGTATGTTTAGAAGAGGGGACAGACTGTAGAAAGGCTCAGAGGGCTGGATTCCATATACAGGCACCAACCACCTCTCCAGAGACACATCTTTGGAGCTGCTGAATGAGAGGAAGTTTGTGTGACAGCATCCTATGGCCTTTGAGCCCTGGCAGTGATGATGATGGTGGGGTTGCTACTATTTTTGTTCTCTAGCTTCCTCTTAGCAGCATGCACAAGGTCTAGACTAGTGACGGTCTAGACAGGTTCACAAGGCCATCGGTGAGTTTTGGCCACTAGCAAAGCTATCACAGAGAGCAAGGGTTACAGGTTCCTTTTTACAAGCTCTTCTCCAAGTTTTGAACCTAGGAGGAGATGAACACAGAAGTGGGGTGGCTGAGAACACTACATCAGCTAGGTCTCTGCAAAGGTTGCTTTGGGGACTGTGCAGTGGTTAAGAGGTGTGTTTGGGCTGCCTCATATTTTCCCTCTGAGCTGAACTGACTCAAGAAAAATACACATACACCTACAATAGCACCAACAGGAGCAAGGCTTGCAGAGTGAGTGTGATACAAAGAGAAACGATGTGTTTCCTGAGGAGCAGCCACCTGAAAGGAGAGAGGGGAAGCCCAGAAAGAACAGAACAGGAATACCTAGTTCTTTCTCCCATCTTAGCATTTAGGTGGCAGTTAGACTATATGTATAATTGTTTAACATAATGGGATGCACAGTTCTCACTTGATAAATTGTCCAGAGGAAAAGGATGCCAGTCCCTTCACCTTTCTACTCCAGCTTGCTTACTTTGCATTCTCGTCTCCATGGACACAAGATAGCTACTCCCTCTCCTGACATCTCACCGTGGGAACCATGAGATACAGTTTCCCCCCACAGGCTGGGGACTTGGTTCCTCTCTGGCACTGTCGTCGCGTGCTTCACCTGCTTCCTCCCCAGATCCTTTTCCTTCTACCTTTCCTTCCTTTTCTCCACTAAGCATCTGCATTTCACCCCACTTTTGTGGCTGTCTTCCCAACAACTCCTCCTCTTGGAGAAGTTCCAGCCCCACCTCTCCATTCACACTGTCCCTGTGTCCTGTGTGACCACGAGGGAAGATGTTCTCCTAGGAATCTGGCCCACCCTCCCTCCTGAAGACTACTGCCTGGGGTTACATTTGGAGAGTACCCCTTGCAGATAGGACAGTTTAACTGGAAATGACCAGGCCAGTGGTGGTGATCTTATGGTACTCATGCTTCAGCTGCCTGTTTGTTATCCTTGAGAACGCTAAAAGTTTCCCCATCACTGTCCTAGGCCAAGGAAAAAACTCATAGGATTTCAAGCAATGAATTAGGCAAACAGCAGGAGAGAAGTTTGAGGAAGGATCTTTCCCTAACATCCCACCTAAATGACCCCCTCATGGCTCCTGAGAACTTTATGTAGCTAGCACAGTACTCTGGAAAATAAGACCAGAGCATCTGAATTTCTTCTGGAGATTGTTGTTCCCAGAAATTTCCATCCTCCCTGGCCACTCCTCACTGGTGACTTATAAGGTAGAAGAAGAAGAGCCTGTGCTTTACAGCAGTGCAGTTGCAATGTGTAACTTTGCATGTGTGATTCCCTGACAGATACCAAGGCAGTCGTCTTCTGTGGGACCTGGACTGAGGTCACCTGGCCCTTGGTTTCCTGCCTTTGCCTAACTTGTTTCCTTACCTCATCCCCTAAGTACCTCCTCCATCAGTTTTCCAAAAGTCTTCATCACAAAAGTTTTCATCATACTGTCTGTTTCTAAGGATCCCAACCTGATCCACCACGTAACCTGGTCATGCTCTTTAATTTACATGGGCGTGTTCTAAAATGTTCCAACAACTGTTTCCTGGGTAGTGGGGTTGGGGTGCTCACTAAGTGAAGGGATTGGGGGCAGGTGTAATAGAGAAAAGGGTTTTGTTTTTTATTTTTAAATAATCAAAGGAAGATCAGAGAGACCTACTTGTGATGAAGTAGCTAACTTCCAAGAGCGTTTTAAGGAAAGCTGGCAGTGGATCATTTGCTGAGAGACAGTGGTGTGTGCATGCAGTATGATACATTAGTCATTGTGCTGAGATGACACTTTCTCAGCTGACACTGAGCTGAATGAAGCTAACTTGTGACAGGATGGTGCACAACTGTGGACAGGGCACAGATTTGTGAAGCTGGGGGTTTGGTCCTTCTCAGTTTGGGCAGTGCACGCGTTCAGGTGGTGAGTTTCCAGGGTCTCTTATCTTAATTAATCTGCATTTGACACTCATTCTGATTTAGGCATCTCTCAGGCTCTGAACCCCAGCAGTGAACAAGTTGCACAAAACTCTGCCCTTGCCTACCACTGGACTGGGCCTAACTTGTTCTTCCTTGGATGCTCCTCCCTTTCCTGCTGGGAGGGTGCATGGGAAGTGATGACATCAGGCTGACGCTGCAGGTAGAGGGTGTACAGATAGGACCTTACCAACAGGAGGGATGATGGAAGGAACAGGAAGAGTGCAGAGCACCACAAGACCTAAATTGCTTCCCAACCAGCTCTACACCATGAACTTCTGTGTTAACAATGGAGCTGTTTGGAGATGAACAATGCAGACAACAGTGTAGTCAGGAAGAACCACTGAAGGTAAGTGGTGCTCATAAAGCAGCTCATATGCGGCCCACTCCCTGGAGGACAGCACCAAGTTTCCTGGATCGTTGATTCCATAGTCCCACCAGGCTCCTCATTCCTTTAGAGCTGTTTCTTTCCCCCCGCTAGGAGGGAGCTGCTCCCCAGCTATCTGTATGGTACTCTCAGACACAGCCACGTGTGATTGAAAGCAGACAGCACCCTGGTTTCCATCACCATGGCTAGGAGACCTCAGGATCCAGTTTGGGGTTATGCATCCGCCTTGGTGCTCTAGGTAATTTGTTAGGGAGACACTACTTGACTTTCAGCCTGCCTGGGATGTGTCCTAGAAATGCTCCAACCTGCAGAAATCAAGATTTTGTAAAAAGATTATCCTGAGATTGAGCACCTTTTGCAAAATTAGTGTTATTTTGGAGCCAAAGAACCACTGAGTTGTGACACAACCTCCTATGCATCTGACTGTCTTCTCAAGAATGAGACAGGAATAAGTTACCCTGACAGGGAGTCCACTGGCTTGACTTTGCCTGGAGAAAGTGGTCCAAGGGCTGGTTATGCACACTTGGGTGCTGACAAGAGCCCTGCAGGCCTTGTCTGTACAACATGGCAAATGGGGAGGAACACATTGACATTACATGGGAGCAGAGGAATGAGCTCCCACTGGGGATGATCAAGTCTCTGTGCTCTGGGTCAAGAAGCTTTGTTGAAGTCTCAGTTGCCTCTGCAACCCCAGAGCCACCAAAGCAAAATGCCTAATGGAATTCATCCCCTTCCCGCCTTCCTGATCTCTTCTGCTCTACTGCTCGGTGTGTAGAGTTTTTATGTTCTTAAAACCTATAAAGATGAACTTGCCCTCCTCATCATTCTGAATGAGAGAAATTTTGAGAGTGAGGGAAAGTCAATGATATTAATTATTATTAGTAATATTTATTTGCCAGTTGTTGATCTAAATGCTCGCTTTGTATTATTCCATCCTACTGACACAATGAGCCTAAGGGAAAGACACATTAGCATTGTATTCATTTGATGAAGGAGGAAATGAGCTTGGTGGCAACAAAACACTTTCTCAGTGCTCAAAAGGCTGGTAAGCACAAGTGGGCTCCGTTCCACCCATTTATCTCAGCGCATTTTGTAGCTTTCCCATTGCTGGGACCAAATACCTAGCACCAGAGATTTAACGGAGGAGGAATTTATCTTTGGCTTCTAGTTTCAGAGGGTTTGGTCCATGGTTGGTTGACTCTGAAACAGAGACATCTGGTGAAAGGTCCTGGTGGAGTAACTTGTTCACCTTGGGGCATCTAGAATTCAAGAAGCAGGGGAACACCCCAAGAGAAAGTGGTCAGTGACTAGATATAGTCCTCAAGATCATACCCCCATGACTGGCTTCCTCCTGCTAGTCCTCGATTTCCCGAAGTTTATTCCCTATGCATTCATCAAAGCCCTTAGAATCCAACCACTTCTCTAGGAGTCTCTTAATCTAGTTAAACTGACATTCAAGATTAACGCGCACACCCAAGCTGTGGCAATGTCTGTGTCTAGCAATGGGTGTTATGGTTTATATGAGATATTCCCTAAAGCCTCATATAATCATAGACTGGATTAAGAGGGTGCAATCGCTGGCTTGTTATTAGGAGTTGTGGTCACTACAGGCATGACCTGGAAGGTTTCATCTCTCTCTCCAGTTTCTCCCTTTGCTTTCTCTGCTTTCTGTCTGTTATAAGATGAGCAGCTGTTCTTTCACCATGCCCCAGTGCCATGCCATCCTGCCTTGAAGCCAGCCACATATGAACTAAACAAATGTGAGCCAAAATAAACTTCCTCCTTTAAGTTGCAGTGTCAGGTATCATGTCTCTGCAGTGAGAAAGTGTCTAAGGCAGTGAACTGTGTCCTTTTTTTTTTTTTTCTTTTTCGTTTTTTTGAGACAGGATCTCACTACACAGTTTAGGCTAGTCTTGAACTCACTTTGCAGCCCAGGCTGGCCTCAAACTCCCAATGATCCTCCTGCCTCCACCTCCCAAGTGCTGGGATTACAGGTATGTACCATCACACCTGGCCACAACTGTGTGCTTGACCAGAACAAATGGCGTGAATTTACTTGAGACACCTCTAGCCTACTCTCAGTGAATGCTTTTCTGCTTTCACTCTTAGGCATTCAAATCCACCCTCTCTACCAATATGAAACTCCCCAATGCAGAAATACACTGGGCATTCCTACCTTCATTCAAATTTAAGTTCTCTCTTCTAGGACCAATCATCTCATGGCCTGAGAAGCTTTTCTCTTATTAAGGAAGAGCACAGAGATGAAAAGGGACATTTCAAAAGAGGAGTACCTACACCAGCTTCTGGAAATGGCAATAATGAAGATCGTACCTCTGCTACTGCTTAAGTAACTCCCTAAATCAAGTTCCAGAGAATGCAGTCCCACATCCTGCAGGACTTGATTGACTGTGGTTAGAGTTAGGGATGGTAATCCCCCAAGGCTAGCCTGGGGTTTCTAACCCTGGGCTGGATCAGTGGTCACAAATACCCTCGCATTGCAGCCACTTGCTCACTAAGGGGCATGTTTTAGAGTAGCGGTAGTGAGCCTATAGCACACGTGTTGCTTTTCCTTTTAAAATAAAAGATGTCGATGTGTGAGTTGTTTTGGTCTAAACTAATTTCAGTATTCAGGCTTAATTGCAGTGTTGGCAATCTGCAATACATAAGCGAGTTTTGGGTTGCAGTTTGAACACTTGGCCTCTAAAATTATTTAGAGGGTGCAGATTGAAAGGTGAGGTTGATAGCCTCCAAATTTAAAGCAGGCCAAAGTACATACTATCTATTTTAAGATAGTCCTTTATCTCCAGGTTAGCTTTATGGCTGTAGAAACACCCATGTTCTGATAAGATTACTTCAGTTTCCATGGAAGTAGCAAGGAATTATGGTTAAAAACACACCCTTTGGAGTTCGACCTGAATCAAAAACACAGCTCTGCCACTTAGGAGCTCTATAGGTTCGAGCAAGTCATTTTCTTTTTTCAACCTCAATTTCCATACAAAGTGGAAAACCTGGGAAGTCCAAGTAAAAATGTACAGCAGAGTGTTGGAGAGATTTTAAGCACCTAAAAATATTAGCAATTATTATTTGTGATTATTGTTAGAATGACATGCAACACACGCTTGAGAATAATATTTCACTTAAATTATAATTGTTGTATAAAATTTATAGCAAAGTATTCACCTCTTTTTTAAGCTATTAAAAGTAGCAGGATTTCATTATGGGTCTAGTTTTGCCATACTTAGATGATAACTTGGGAGCGAATAAATTTAATAGATATTTTAGACAATGACATGGTATGTGGCATTATGGACTAGGTGACTTTTATTACATAATATTGACCAAACTACTTTGAAGAATAAGAAGAATGAAGAGTCAAGAGACAAGGCTGAGAAGTTTGAATGGATGAGTGGTTCTGTTTTGGAACAAGAGCATCAAAAAAATATTAGATTTTCACCAGATATAAGGCACTAGACTTCCTTATTCGGTCCTCCAGGCAGTCTTTGAGAGTAGTACCAGAATCCACTTCTTCACACGCATTAATTAGTCTTGGAGAGAAGGTAACCAGCTTGTCCCAGGTGGGCCAGTATTGAAGGGTAAAGCCGGAATTGGATCCCAAGACTATGTAACTCTTTTCTACTATCCCACACATAGCCAGTGTGATCATAAGACAAAATACAGCATGGAAAATGAAAGTCAATTGGTGAAAAATTTCTCATGCTCCCTTGATATGTTCTGAAGATGATTTCCATGTGGGCTGGGAGAAGCATCGGTGGGGTCTCACTTTCATGGCAATCACCCAAGTGGTACAGTAATGAGATAATTTAGAAAAACCTTCACTCCTTCTTCCTCTTGACATTCTTGCCCACTCCCAAGATGAGGAACCAACATTTGGCCAACAGGAAAGAGTGTGGATTTCTATGATCCTTAGCTGTCAAAAGCCATTGAGTGGATACTGTCTCCCTTGTCTTGTTGGATTTGTCTCTTGTAGAAAAGGCATCTGTGCATGTGGCTCCTTGGAAATGAAGATGAGTATCAGAGCATTAGAAGGAAATCAGCCTAATGCTAATATTTTTTCTGATGTTGCAGACTCTCCATCCTGTGCTCTTCTCCATTAAAAATCAAAAGAGAAAGATTAACAAAGAGACTTATTTACATAGACCTCATCCAGTAAAGATTCTGAGCTTCCTCTCTCTTCTTCACAACTATGTTCAATACCTTAGAAGGCCAATCAAAAAGTATTTCTGTTTTTTCTATGCTATTTATTTGTGCTTTGGTTTCTTGTCTCTCTCATTGTTTTTGAGATTTTTCTGTTTTGGGCCCCAGTTTTCTGGCAGAGACTCAGCTTCTGGAATCTACACATCATTGGTTTTACAGAAAAGCTACTCACAGTGCTCAAGGCCTAAAAGACTTTTAGATCCCTTTGACTCATCTCAAAAGAGCAAAATCATTATTCCTCCACATCTGCAGGAGTTAAGATGTCTCTGTTCCCAGTGGCTGAGGGAATTTCTTCTATTGTATTCCCTAGTGATTAGTTTTGGAAGTTGTTGTTTGCCTTTCTTCATTTCAGAATTCATGCATCAACTTCTCAATGGAAGGATAGTGTTTACTAGTGGACTTTAGCTTTCCAGGGATCAACAGCCCAAAGAAATAATTTCCTGGAATCGACATGGTAAAATCCAAGTCTTTCCAGTTTGAATTCTGGACTATAAGGCAAGTCTTATGTCTGCCACCTACTTTCTGCTAAGTCTCATCTCCTCACCTTTCCTAGTGGATACCCACTTCTGCCTTCCACTCTTCTGTATCTCATTCTCACAAGGTATTGCTCATGGTGAATTCTTTCACTCATTTGTTAAACAAACTTTTTTTATAGCATATTCCATGTGCCGGTCTTTGTGATAGAAGCTGAGGATTTAAAGAGGAGTAATGGAGAACTTCTACTCTCAAAACCTTCAAGCTAGATGAGGAGAAAGATAGATACACAAATTAATTATAAATTCATAAAGTAAGACAGAGGATTCTGCAGAGCTGGATTTTGTTTCAGCTTAGTGAATAAGAAAGGCTCAACAAATTCTAAGTTATTAATCCAGGATCACTAAAAAATTACTTTTTCAAAAGGTAGGGGAATAATACTTAGAAATAAATTTAACTAAAGAAGTAGATTTGTATGCTAAGACCAGAAAATGTTGATGAAAAGTTGGAGACATAAATAAATGGAAAATATCCCGTGCACGTGAATTTGGAATACCTAATGTTAAAAAGTCCATACTATTCAAAGTGATCTACAGATTCAGTGTAATCTCTGTCAAAATTCTGGTGACATTTTTCATAGAAATAGAAAGCACAACCCTAAAATTTGTATGGAACCAGAAAAGACTTCAAATAGCCAAAATAATCTTCAGCAAAAAGAACAAAACTATAGGTACTGCATTACCTGACTTCATTCAAAATACACTACAAAATTGCAGTGAATAAAACAACATGGTATGAGCATAAAAAGGGACATATTCACCAATCAAACAGAACAGAGAGCCCCAAAATAAGTTCACACACTTACAAGAAATAGATTTTAAACCAAGTTTCCAAGAAAACTTTGAGGAAAAGATACTTTCTTCAATAAATGTTGAGACAAAAGGAGACCCATATACAAGAAAATAAAATTATACTCTCATAATATGCTATGTATAAAAATCGACTCAAAGTGGGTTAAAAGTTTAAAGCTAAAACATGAAGTTGTAAAACTACTAGAAATAAACAGTAGAAAAACTACATGGCATTGGTTTTTTGCAATGGATTTTTGAATGCTATGGATAGAAAAGCAAAAATGATGAATAGAATTACATCAAACTAAAAAGCTTCTGCACACCCAAGGAAACAGTTGACAGAGTGAACAGACAACCTATGGAATGAGAAAAAATATTTGTAGATGATGAGGGGACTAATATGCAAAATATATTAGGAATTCAAGAACCTCAATAGCCGAAACTCAATCACAATAAAAAATTAGAACAAAAGACAAGAATAAACATTTATGAAAATAAGACATACAAATGGCCAATAGGTATATGAAAAATTACTCATTATCACTAATCATCAGAGAAATATAAATCAAAACTGCTGTGAGTTATCAGCTCACTCAAGTAATGGTGAGGATATGGGTACAAAAGAACCCCTCTTTCACTGTGGATGGGAACATCAATACAACCACTATGGAAGACATTATGGAGGTTTCCAGAAAAAATTCAAAGCAGAATTATACCTGATCCAGCAATTCTGCTAATTAGTATACATCCAAGGGAAGCAAAACCAGTATGTCAAAGAGATATTTGACTCCTGCCTTCTTTGCACCATTACCCATGATAGCCAAGATATAAAAATCAACCTGAATATCTTTCAGTAGATGAATGAACAGAGAAAGTGTGCCATACATATGTAATCAAGTTCTGTTCAATCTTTACACAGAGTGAAATTATATGATCTGCAATAGGATGAACGAACCTGGAGGATATTTCCTTAGAATAAGCCAGGCACAAATGAATAAATCCCACATGGTCTCACCTACACGTGAAATCTAGAAAGGAGGAACTCATGGGTAGAATTGTGATTACCAGGAGTTGGGAAGGAGGTAAGGGGATGTATAAAGGATATAAAATTTCAGTTATACAAGAGGAATAAATGTAAGCACTTAATATACAATATGATGACTATAGTTAATAACTCTATATTCTTGAAAAGTGCTGAGAGTGAACTGTATCCTCACTACAAAAATGATTAGTACATCAAAAAATGCATTCATTAATTTGACAGACTTAGTCATTCCACAGTATGTATATAAATGGATTTCAAAGCATGCTGTACATGATGTATACAATTTTATGTCAATTAAAATAGTTTTTTAAAAACTTTAAAAGGATTGGGAGAAAAATCCATGTGAGTCCTCTTAAATTCACCCAGGGTCATGATTTCAGGGTGATCAGGCAATTTCTGGGAATACTTACAATGTAGAAATAATCTTATTAGAAATTTGCTATAAAAATAGTAATTAATAATGCACTCAGTAATTGACATACCAAGCAACCAGCAAACAGACTGGGTCCTATTGAGAATTCCTATGCAACTCCAGGCTATGGAATGCTAATTACATTTGTAGCCACTGACCCTGATTCTTTTTCTTGAATGGGATTTCATTGTTCTTGATGTCTAGTTGTCTCTATGTTCAGATATGAGCCTGTTTCTAGGACTCTATCAAATTTTTCTATCTTCTCAATAGTCACATGATTCTTCTTTCAGGAATCTTATAGGTCAGGGAATTCATTTCACACATGCTGTTTATATCAGACTCCGCCTCTTAAATATGAAAGTTAATACATGAGTCATAGCAGAGATCATTTGTTTTTCTTATCTCTGGCTTATGCTATGTAACTAGCACGGTGCAAGCATACTGCACTGCATTAAGTGTTTTCATACGGAATATTTCATGTATTCCTCCTTTTTGCTCTACAAGGGTAGGTAGGTTTTAGTGTCTTCCTTTTTCATTTGGGAATCTGAGACCCACAGGGATTAAGTCTCTTGCCTGAGGTACACAGATAAAAGGTGTGAGAGGTGGAAGCACAGCCCAAGTTTGCTGACTCCCGGACCAGCACATTCCTAACAGTGACGCCCACTATAACCTGAGCTAACATTTCAGTTTCCCCCAAAACTTAAAACAAACCTACAGTTCCTCCTCCTGTGTGACAGCTTATTTTCCTACCTGGGTATTGGCACCTCTAACTCCCACTAAATCATTAATTAGAACAGTACATTCAAGGAAAGGTTTCTTGGAAGAATTCACAGCTTGCTCTCTCTGTCTTCCTTTATTTGAAAATGACTTTTTCTAGTAGTTGGCTTTCAAGTAGCACACTGGACTTATAACTTCTTGAGCTCAGAGATGCTCTCCTGAGGACATGTTCTTTATTTTAATTGAAGCCTTCATCATTGGCTGGCTTCCAAGTGGTCTACCAGATGTCTCTTTCTTTGCTATAGCTGAAACAATTATGATGTTCCAGTTCATTTTTCCAATTTGCTGCACTGTGCTGGCGGCCTGATTTCTTTAGCAAAGAAAAACTAAAATCATGGGAGCAGGCCACAACAAGTGAGCCTGCAGCCAATATTTTCTTAGGCACTCTTGGCCAAATTACACACACACAAACACGCAAATACTCCCTTACCTTTTACTGCAGTGGCTAAGCCTGGATTTTCCTAAAATTCTCACACACATATAACTTTCCCCGGATATGCAGCCCCAAAATGGATCCACAAGAGATTAAGTGACCTCCCATCTGGGACCTTAAGAAATCTCTTTTCACAGAAATCTTTCATTTTTCTTCTTGGAAGCTTGCAGACAAGTGTCCACTGCCTTTCCCTCATCGTTGCTCCAGTCCAATCCTTTATTCTGTGATTTGCTTCCTACCTTGACATGAATTATGTACACTGCATGTGTGGGAAAAGGGGAGTGCCTTAATTTTTTTTCTACTTTTTAAAGCGAATCCAGGTTTCTTTCTTACTTGAACTGCATCTGTAGCTCACAGAACTGTTTTTGGTACTTAGCAGAGGCTAAAAAAATGTATGGAGTCAACTAAGAGTCAGGCATCAACTGATTGGCTCAGGCAATTAGGGGAACTGAGTCACTCCTTATTTTCTGTAGGACTTTTAGAGTCTATGTGACCTTCACCCCTCGCTTAAGTGGCGCATGATGAGGGGTTTCATTTTACTTTTCTGTTCCATTGAGGAGCAAACCAATTAAACATATAATAAAACAGATGGGAATTTTGACTTTATAGGACTCTGGGAGGGTCTGGGGGCCTCCTGGGACTTGTCACTAGAGTGAGGGTCTGAAATCTCTTTCTCGTAGTCAAGTTTTGTTAGCCTCAGGTGACGGTGTTAACACAGTGTTAGGCTGCTTTTCCAACAAAACACAAACAAAACCAAACAGAAGATAAACAATCAAACCAACCCCCCACTGCCCACGGGCAGGCTGAAGCAGCAGGATTGTTGTGTCAAGGAAGGGGCCGAAACAGGAGGAGGTGGCAGTTTCCTAACAAATTGTATTGTTTGAACAGTTTTATTTAGTGTGGAAAAAAAAAGGAGGCCCTCATACTGAAGATTTATTTAGAGGTTCTGGGCAGATTAACTTTTGGTAAGAGTCGAAACTAAAAACTTTATTGGGAATGCTACATACACTCCAAAGACCAACAAGAGAATTTAAGTTAGATGTGATTAGTATGAAGAAAGTTACATTTATTGTACTCTTATGTATAATTGATCACATGAAAGGCCTTCTGTAACTATAAAAGAGACAGCCCATTAAATTGTTTTACCCTGAGGATTATACAAATTTGCGAATATCGGATTGGATCACCAGCCTATTGGTTTCATAGCAATGGTAAATCATTAAGATGCTTGTTTTTATTCATATATCTTTCTTGTTATTTATTACCAACCAAATAGCTCCTCCCAGTTTTAGCTTTATTTTCAAACATCAGAGCCAATCATTCTGCCTCTTTCCCACCAACAAATGACCCAATTGCTACTAGTAGCTCAATAGGTCATTTTTGAGTAAGTGTAAAAATAGAAAAAAGTTATTTGACAAGAACATAGTTGTATTTAGTCACAGGCAGAGTGTATAGGAAAAGTAGAGGCTGTCTTACCTCTGGAACTGAGTAGAGAAGCCATGACATCCTTACTGTTGTTCTGTGCAAATCAGCTGAGCTCATTTCCCACCCTTCCATTACCCAGATAAGAATGTATGCAGGGAGTTAAAGGTTAAGTTATGAGCATTACCTGGCACATAGGAGACAAGCAAATTGGCTCCCATGCTTATGTTAGGGAAGGTTGTTAAGGTTAGTTGCCATTCCTTATTTGTTTCAGATGGCTCAGGAAAAGACATAAACTTGAACTCTGCATACAGATGATTCAGGAGGGTATCGCTGCACAGCACAGCCCGTATCACAGAATGACCGAACCCAATCTGTCATTGTCTCTTTCATTTAGGTTTCTGATGTGGAGAAATGTACATGGCAGGTCTCACTCAGGAGAGGTGGTAGTTGGAATCAGCTGACTGTGTTGATGTGTAGAACTTCTCCAGTAAAGTATTTCACATTTCCTCTAAGCCCCCCAATCCCTCCCATGTACCTAGTTTTATGTGTTTCAGGCCCTGCAGAAATTTTGGGATTGCCTTCTCCAAGGACAACTATTTCTGTTTCCTTTGTCCCCAAAGCAGTTCATGCATTATCCTGATTTTTGCTTCATACCAAATCAATTCCATTTAGAATTCTAACCAGTAAGGTCAGAAGGTGTATGCTTATCTATAAATCTAGGGTTCTGTCAGTCTATTGTAAAAGGAGAGAGAGAGAGAGACAGAGACAGAGAAAGAGAGAGAGAGATTGGGCTAAATAAATGGTATTCAGTTTTAAATGAAGTCTCTCAATTAGTATTAAACTTTTTTTGAACAATCAAGATATTAAAGCTACGAAGATGTTAATGAGCCTATGGAGAAAGTAACTTCTAAAGATCATTTTATGCTTAGGATGGTAATTGCTTTATGACATTTTCATGTCATTACAACATGAAATTAGGAGGGCAAAATGTTTCCAGAGTGTTTCTTCAGATACCCTGTTAGGAAGCTATTAAAAGTCAAGCTATTATGCTGGCAAAATGATTTCAGTGTGTGCCTTTGGATACCTGCTTAGGAAAAAGCATCAGGAATGGAGGCTGTAATGCAAAATGATTCCAGTGTGTCTCTGGGAATGTACCCATTCCAATGCTGTTATTTCTAAATTGTCGTGGAAGATTAAACTTGCAAGAAAGAATGTAAGGGCAAAATTGGTGGAGATTAGTCTCAATTATGATGTCAAAATGGAATGAGACAATCAGAAGTGTCAGGATTGAACCTCAGTCATCTGAACCATGCCCTGTCTGTGCAGTGATGTTCATGAGATGCTACAACTTTTTAATTTCACCTACCAAGATAGCAACGAAGTGCTTTCCTGAAGAACCAAAGCAGTTTTGTGTTATTAAGAAGTTGCAAAATACTATGACCTGTAGTAAGGAGGAAGATCAGAGTGCAGCCAAAATTCTAAAGCCTGATGAATGCTAGAAAATCCCATTTTGCTGAAAAATAGAAAATTCCAAAATTAAAACCTCAGGAAGAAATGTTGACCCACTCTTCTGCTATGGTTCCCAGAAACGATACATGATAATGGAGGCTGTCTTTAAAGCAAAATTTCTGGAGTTCACCCAGGAATAGCAACCAGGAACACACCAGTCTTCTAAGGCTTTCTCACAGTTGCTCCTATTTCCCCCAGATGTTGCCTCCTGCTGTGCAATCTACTCATCCAAAGAGGCCCTAAGAAGCAAAACATCTGGGACACTCTATTATAGGAGTCAATGCATAGAAGAAAAGAGGGTGAAAATATCTAATGCTCCTTTTGCTCAGTCCATAAAACTATGTTTATTTTTCAAGTGTTTTCTAAGAGAACAGTGTTTTGTAAGGTGCAATTTATTTTGAGTCTCTTGACCTGTGTTTTTCATACTGAGGATCAGTGGGTTCATTTGAACTCATTGTTGTGTTTTGAGTTCTGTGTGTTGCTTGTGCATTTATATGTGCAGATATGTATGTGTTCATATATATATGTATATATATATATATATGTTTACAAATACACAAGCTATATGTACAAATACACAAGTTATGTCTATGTAAACTATGATGGCTTCAAAACTGTGGTGATAGTAAACATAGTTGTAATGTTAAGAAAGTGTGAAAGTTGATTAGCCTGTACTCAGAATTGAAGAAATAAGAAATTGGTTGAGATGAATATCTCCTATCACAAACACAGAGGAAGTTGGTTGCATCGGCTCCTGACAGCAGAGTGCTGATAGAACCATTAGATGCCAAGCCACCTTCCCTCCCCTGGTATTGCATGCATCTTCTCCACGCTGTGTCTTCCTACCTGGGTTCTGTGACTGTGTATGGAGTCCACATCATCAAACAAAACAGAGCTGACTTACAGATAGGGTTGGTGACCATGGTCTTTCCACACAGTGATTATGGGGTCATGAAGAATTGAATATGTATTTTCTGTCTTGTTTCCAAGCGTTTCTGCTTTTATCCCATTCTATTTTCATTTAAAACAAAATAAATTGTGGTTTTAGGGTAGCCAAATATGAATCCAAGCAAAGCAAGAGAAGGAGCCCTATTCAATCTCAGTGCAACACGCAGTCATGCTCCACATAATGACATTTGGTCAGTTACAGATATAGAGGTGGCCCCACAAGAGTATACTACCTTGTGATGTCTAGCTGTCTTGGCTTATCTATTTACACTTTGTGATGTCTACAGCTAAAGACACATTTATCAGAACGTATCTCTGTTGCTAAGAGAGTCGTGCCTATACATAATTGAGTACATCTCTTAATTTTTGGTCTATTGGTAGCTGCTTAGAAATTTACTTCTGTTTGGGGAAAAATACCCCTCTTAGGATATAATTACGAGGTTTCTGTGACTGCGTAAACCCCTTCAACCTTGTTCAACGATGCTATCAAAGCCCTCAATGAAGTCTGAATTTCAGTTATTTGCTATTTATGTATTTTCTAAGCTCCTCAGAGAAAGTGGCACTATAACTGCTCAGTATTATTATTAAGGTTATTATATGCATATGCACTGCCACTTACTTTTGAAGAGTAAATATTTGTGCTAATTATATCAGTGTCATCTACTGTGCTAATTATATCAATATCAACATGTTGATATTGATATAATTAATTAGCACAAAGATTTACTCTTCAAAAATACATGGCGGTGTCTCACATTCATTTGCCGTGAGGGAGCGCAAGTGAAGTACAGTTCTATAGTGCTGTATTGAGGCTCTGATATGCAATCAGCTGTAATAATTACCTAATACTGTAGGTGGCCTTAGACAAGTAAAATGGTTTTTCCCAGGTTTTTTGGGAATTGATGCTAAGGTGAAAAGCATTTGAGAAGCTTCCTTCCAACATTCTACACAGTGTTTAACTGACTCTCACCCAAGTAAAAAGCTGCTTTTAATTAACCCTGAAGACCCCAACAGAAAGGTGGGTGGAATGAATTAAAGTCTTAAAAAAATACATAGAATCCTCCTACATTAACTGTTATTTAACAATATTCAGCTTGTTAGATTTTTAAAAGTAAAAAATTAACCAGCAATAAGTCAGAAATTGAAGGGAAAAAATCTGAGTGAAAAACCACCAGAGCAATGAGCCAGATTTAATTTGAGGCTATTTATAAGTTTCTGATAGTTATATTAATGACAAGAGATTACAATAATGGTTCATATATATTGTTTTTGCTCTGTATCAAATACAATGCTCTGAGTTTTCCATATCTTGTTTTATTTAATGTTCATAATTCTATTAAACATAACCATTAGTCCCATTTCATAGATGAGGAAACATAACCATTAGTCCCATTTCATAGATGGGGAAACTGAGGCTCAAGAAGCACAAACCATCTGTCCCAGTCACAAGGTTGGTGCCTGGGATAACCTAGACTGGCAACCACCTCTCAGGCCGATCATACTTTGCTTGTCTTCCCAGTGCATATACCTAACTAACCCAGGGACAGATGGGCCATGGGCTCCTGAGAAGTGGCAGGAAAGGGAGAAGGTCTTGAAGCGTACTTCCCTCCAGGAAGATTATCTTGGGACTGCCTGGAAAGAAACAGGAAATTCAATTATGTCTTAACTAGGAAGTTAGTGCAAATAACGCTTAAATATAACCAGTGGCATTTCTCTTGCATTCAAAAGTAACAAAAGAAAAGCACATTTTGAAACAGGTATCAAGAGATAATGAAAATGCAGAACCTCTGAACTTTTACTAGCACTGTCCTGACAAAAGGCCAATATAGAAAAGTAGATACTTAGAGTCTAGTCTTTAAGATTCTCAGGTCTTGACACAAACAAGGAAAATGGAAATGCAGAGTCAAGTGATAAGTCGCTGCGGGATAACCCACAAAGAGCCAGTTAAAGGGGCATTAGGCTCCCACTCCCATTCTTTTTACTGTGTCTCACAGCCTCTTCCTGCCTCTGCGGGATTAGACAGGTGGAAATGTCTTCCCACACGGAAACTTCGGAAATGACCTTATGTTCTAGAGTCAATGGGATGAAAGAAGGTGAGTATTTCTCTTGAATGCAAGAAAGCTGCTCCTGCCTTTCATTGCTGCCACTTGGCCATGGTCATCCTTAAATGGTCCCACCATTACCTAGGAAACCTTCCTCAGGGAAAATACCAAACCCTCCCAGTTCCTGTAAGCAGGTTTCTGCCTTTGTTTGGGATGCCACCTTTTGCTTTTTATCAGTGCCTATTGCCATTTACCTAACTTTGAGAAAGAGAGAGAGACAGAGAGGAGAAAGGGAAGAAGCAGGGAGGGGAGAAGAGGACAGCAGGGGAGGAGAGGAGGAGATGGAGGAAAGACGAGGAAGAGGAGGAAGAGAAGGGAAGAGGACGGAGGGGAAGAAAGGGGAGGGGGAGGAGACAGAGAAACAGAGACAGAGACAGAGAGAGGAGAGGGACAGAAAGCAGGTCGTGCACGAAGGGCCTCTGCTTTTCCAGAGCAGCTCATTCCCATCATCTTTCCGTGTTTTCCTGGCCAGTAGGAAGCACTAAATGCCTTTCAGTGAGGGCAATGTCCCTTCTTTACAAGCCTGAGGACACCTACTGCAGTGTGGCACCATTCTGTTCTCTCCTGGCCAATGTCAGAGTGACTTCGGCTTGCTCCCCTTAGAGTCCACATGTGGCCTTTTACATTCTAAGTTCCCTCTCTGCCACTGTTCCCACAGCCTCCCACCAACGCTCCTTTTCCTTCCCATCCAAGCTTAGTTTTTGGTTTCAAAGACTCACCCTACTGGTTCTGCCGAGGCCTGTCCACCTCCTTGCTGCCCATCATGCTTCACTTCCTTATGTATGCCTAGCTATGCTTAAAGGATACCGCCTCCAAAGAAGCACTCTTAAGTACTATAACACAGTTAATATGTGTTTTTATTTCTTTCCCCATGGAGCCAACAGCCTACATGGTCATGGTTAGACATGGTTAGAATCAGCACTTAAAAGTGCTTTTCATCTTCAAAGAGCGCTCATCAGGATTAGATGAGGCTCCACAGGTAGGCTTGAATCTGAGGTTCTTCTGGTCCGGTAGCTAGATGCATTAATGAAGCTACATATGCTTTGTTTCAGGCAAAGGTCACAGATTTATCGCTTCCTTTGATCCACTTTGTCCAGTTCTTTGCTTCTCTTTTTTACAAAGGTGGTAGTCCCTGACATGCCTTCTTTGGGAGGACACTTCAAAGATGTACATTCTTCTGGTGGAAAGTAGCCCGCTCTGTGCCTTTGAGGGCTATGCCACTCTTTAATTCAGTCCTACAGGGGAAGCCATTCAGAGCTTTCCATCATCCGCCAGTTGCTTTTGCTTCCTACCTCTTTCTTGTCTTTGAATTGCTCAGGAACAAATTTAGCTCTTGCTCTGCCCGCTTTCTGTAGGAACTCTCACCCAGGACCTTCTGCCGTCTCTCTGCTCCTGTTCCACGCCTTCTTCTCCTTCCTTCAGCAGGTCCTGGGCTTCTGCTAGAATCATGGGTTAGAGAAAATGCTCTGGCAAGAGCCAGTTCTCAGCCTCTGCAGTGCCTTTGTACTGCCAGCCCCTCTCATCAGCTGTCTCGCCAGGACGCTTTGCTCCCTTCGTGTTCTTGCTTCCTCTCTCCCCCTTTTCCTTTTGTTCTCTTTTCTTTCTTTGCATTCTGCTTTCCTCTCTTTCTCTTCTTCCTTCCTTCCTTCCTTCCTTCCTTCCTTCCTTCCTTCCTTCCTTCCTTCCCTCTCTCTCTCTCTCTCTCTCTCTCTCTCTCTCTCTCTCTCTCTCTCTCTCTTTCTTCTTTTCTTCTAATGTGGGTCTCTTGCAAGATAAGTAACTTTTCCACCAGAAATACAGTCAGACCAGGATTTGAACAGCACACCCAGACACTCAAACACCTTTCTTCTTTTTTTCAGTTTTGAGAGGGACTAATGCATTAATTTATAACAAGGCACAAATCTTTGATCAGCCATTGAGTATGTGACACACTCCCAGAGCAACTCACATCACCTTCCCAAGCCCACTTCCCTCATACTTGTACGGAAGGAAGAAGTGTTGGCCCAGCTCACAGGATCTCCTCATTTAGCTTAAACCTGCAGATATCATAATTAGAATCAGAGTCTTAATTTCAATGCAAATATAATATCTGTCATGAAAGTATTTTAAAATACTAAGGCCAAGCACTGTACTAGGCACTTAAACCTTCAGTTTTTTTATTTAGCCCAGTGGGGAGAAGAGTTAGTCATACAGTGTTTATATCTCAAGAAGTTACATGTCTTCATCCTCCAAAAGATGCCTTTCAGCACAAGTAACTGTAGGCAAAGGAGATATTTTGGGGCTAGAATCTTCCCATACTTATAGGCAGTTACCAAAGGGGCCCTGTTCATAGTATCCTTTCCTGGAAAAACATCCTGGCTTGGACCACTTCCACAAATAGGACCAGGAAAATTCCCATGGTGCTGAAGCACTTGTTTCCAGGGGGTTAGTGGGTCAACTACTGCTCCCTTTTCCCAGTGGAAAAGTGTAACTTATCCCACGGGCAATAGGGTAAAGGAGAGCTGATGTGGTGTGTGGGAAAGAGCACAAGACTGGGTGGGGAGACCTGGGTTCTTCTCCCAGCTCTGCACCAGCCTGGTAGACGCTGGGAAAACCACCCCACCCACCTGCCTGGCTAGACCAGTCACTCACAGTCTCACTGTGCAGCACAAATACCAGGGGATTTAAAAAAACAAATAAACAAAATCCAGTCCCCCTATCAGTGTTTTTGAATCAATCACTCTGGAGTTGGGTCTGGGCATTAGTAAATCTTTAAAACGTGCCAGGTGATTCTAATATGCAGCCAGCATTGAAATGATTAGGTTAGACAAAACTCCATAACCTTCTAGGTTAATCCAAAATTGTTATTCTCTAAATATAAAGTTGAAAACTAAATCTGAACGGAGACACTGGACTGTAGTGGATTATTCCTTTTCATAAGTCTCTTGTCATTTCTTTTTTGGGGGAGGATTGATACTGATGTGTGTGTCTGAAAAATTGTTATCACATACCTACTACGTACAGGGTGCTTAAAGCACCCAGCAAATGACTCGATGCATGCATGCTCAGTTGCTTTGAAGAGCAGAAGTCTCTTCTCATCAAACTCACTTCACCCTCTGGGAAATGGTCCGAAGCTCTGAGTACTTTTCCATCTGGAGAAGTCACTGGGGAGGACGCCTCTGCTGCTGTAGCAGATGAGGAATTTGGCTGACCTCCCTCTCTATGCTGATAACTGCCCAGGGACTGGGTGAGAATCGTCCTTCTTTGCACCCCCCAGCTTTATCCTTTCTACTCCAAGTCACCCCACAACCCCAGAAGGTGAGGGGAACCATTATCAGAGAGCTAGGCAAAGCTAGGGCAGACATTTGCTTTGGTGCTGATTCCAGAGAGAAGGAAAAAACACTCTTAGGTGCTCAGAAGATTTGCATCTGAATAAGTAATGTTATGTTTTTCAGAGATGTTTAAACTAATTCCTTCTAAATCCAAATGTTTATTCATAGCCTATCTCTTCCCCCCCCAAAAAAAAAAAGAAAAGAAAAAAGAAAAAGATTTAAGGCAAATGATCAAAAATTTGGCTAGACACCAAAGCAGATATACTTTAGACAGAGACCAGGTTGATGAGCCACTCCCCAGAATTTTCTAGAAAACCAACCCTCCTATTTCCATTTGCTGAATGTCTGTGTCTCTTTCTAGACTATGCCTATGGTACTAATTCTTCCTGGAGGGGCTGTCTTACTCCCCCATGTCCTCTTCCATCTTCCAACAGCCAGGCATTTCTGAGGGCCACTGGGCACTGTGGTAGGAGAACAGCTCATATTCTGGTACTCAGAATAGGAAAATGTGGCAAACTAGAACCAGACATGACAACATGGGTCAGTGAGGAAGTGGTAACCTAGAAAATCTTCCAGTCCCTGAGCTCAGGGTAAATAAACCCTAGTTGGCAAACCAACTTTCTTTGTTGGTGAGACATTTCAAGTGCTATGTTCACATTAAAACAAACAGACATATTGTTAACACATTAATCATACTATACTGTATTAACATATGATTAAACACAGAAACCACACAGATTATTAGGACAGATGATTCTCAATACTTCAGGTGCACACCTTGTTTGCAAAGTCACACCTGCAAACCCTACTTGGAGTCATAACCCTCTCTGTTCTGCTCTGGAGATACTTTGCTGAAGTGTGCAGAGCAATGGAAACTCTAATTGCCTCTCTTTACAGATGAGGTGTCTGAAATCTAGAGAAGCTCTGAGACTTGCCCATATGCACCTGGTTAGCCAAGGGCAACTCTGGTGAGGAACAGAATACATATCTGTTACATGCCCCAGGGCTCTGTGGACACACAAGGGACACTGAGGAGGAAATGCTCTTACCTGTGAGCTTGAACAGGAGCACTGGAAGTGGAATCAGGAAAAGTCCATGCAATCCAAGCTCTGTTACCCAGAAGTTCTGTGACCTCGAGCTTGTCTGTGATCTCTGCAGAATTCAGCTCTGACTCTGCACACTTACCTGAGGATGATGTCTAAAGTCCCATCCTGAATTGTCCTGGTGTGTGACATATTTCTATGTTTGTTGGTCCTATGATCTGTGTGCTATCAGTCCCAGCAGTAACCAGCCTGGTGCTGAACACTGAAGTCAACAGTGAGTTAAATTGCCTATAGCTAATAAAATATAGAACATTCTAGAAGTACCAGACTTTTTGTGTGCATCAGTCTCCTTTCACTAAATGAAAATAAAATCTGTGACTTACCTGCCTTTATGTCCTTAGTAGTAATATTGAAAATTTGTTGTACAAATGAGTTCTTGGCTCGCTGGCCCCCTAGCAGAAATGCGATGCAGGTCATGAGAAACAGGACCTCATCTGTTCAAGTAGGAGCAGAGAGACATGAGGGGGCTCTTAATGTACACCAATTCTGAATCTGCATATCTAATCAAGTGTGCATTGAAAATATTTTTGAAAAGCGTGCTTCTGAACTGAGCATATAGTTTCCTTACCATTATCCTGTGAACAACACAGTACCACAAATACACGCATCACATTTCCAGTGCATTAGGTATTAGAAGTAAATACCAAATACATCATTTTATGTAAGAGATTTGAGCACCCTCAGATTTTGGTATCCACAGGTACCCTAAAAACAAAGATACCGAGGAATGCCTTTGCATACTCTTGGTGTATCGAAACCTCACTTCTTTTGCTTCACATTGGTTAGCTCACACTCTGAAGTTATTTAGGAACATTTGTTTCAGGATAAATGAAGGTGATGCCTCAGACTCAAGACATTTTAGGAAAAGAATACTTGATAATGGACAGCTAGGTGATATTTTAGGAAGATACTTCCAAAATATTTCCCATACTAAGTAATGCCAAATTTTATTATGTATCTTTTAGCTGGACAAGAGAGCCATTTCTACCCATAAGTAAAGAAATAATATTTCCTCGTTGAATTTTTCTGAAATCCCAGGAAAATTCTTTCAAAAAAGACTGAAAATAATCAATAAAGAAAATGCTCTGCTCCTGTTGTAAATCTAATCCAAATCTTGTTACTATGTTTTCCCACTGATGAAATTCTAATGTTCTGTGGAAACCCCTCCTATAGAACTCAGGTTTTTCTCTCCCTTCCCTTTTTGGTGGATCAGGGAGAAAAGTGCGTATCTAACATCTGGCATGTTTTTCTTACTAGAGACCAAAGGGGGTGGGAGCTTGATGAACATGTTCCTGTAGCAGAAATGTTTCCCTTTGCCTTTCTGCCCTTTTGCCTCAAGGTCACCCCAGGCTGGATTGGAAGCAACAGCTTCAAGTACAAGAGAAGGGATTTCTCGGACCACTCTGGGTGCCTCCTCTTTCATCTTTACATTTGGAGCTCATTGCATTTGGTTACATGTGATGTCCTCAGATCCTCTTACTTGGTCAAGCTTGACCTGAGCTGATCTCATTGTCTTCAGGGTCCAGAAGAAAAGATCCTCAGGGTGTTCTGACACAGGACCCTCTGGAGCTCACAAGCAACTCTAAGTGCTGACAGGATGTTCCTTGATCGCAGGAAATGGCCAGTGAGCTCTTGCCTTTGCATGTCCACAAAGATCTTCCCCATTCTTAAACTCCTAATGCACAAGCTTGACATTCAGAAAGGCAATGGGCCACCTTCCTGACGGCGACACGGGTTATGCTAACTGCTCAGCAAATACAGCTGGGCTAAGGAGCTGCTGCAGACACACATTACAGAGCAGGACAGGGTAGTAGCCTTCCTACATCCAGACCTCCTTGGCTGAGTCAGCTGAGGGGACTCAAGGCCAATGCCAGATGAAGGGGAGTTTCATGACGGTAACTCCTGGCGACTAAAAAACAGACTGAACTTGTCAGTGCATTGCACTGACACTAAACTTCAAGCAAGAGAGTCATGGCTTTGTGTCTTTACAGCTACCTTGCAAATGGCACTGACAGTGAAGGAGGACTTCTGGTAGCTCAGAGCAGCAGGTCAGCTAATCAGCAGTGCAGATCAGCCCTCAATCATTTCTGTTCCACGTTATGGTGCCCTGCTGTGATTTCAGTGGAAGATGTACTGATTCTGGGAATCTACTATGTTTTAGGTTAAATAACAAAGTCAGGCTTTGAATAACTTCGAGAGAGACTAGAGAGCTGGCCACCGTGCCTGCTCTGGCTTCTGTGCAAAATGCGCCTTGTTCCCTGTGCTGGGCACGGCAGTGAATGTAAAGCACCAGTCTGGTGTCCAGTCTTTCATGGGTCCATGGCTCCCTAAGATATGGAGCTCATTAGGAATCTTAGTTTAAAAGTTTTCCCCTCAGCTACCATATGACTCAAGTTAACAAGCAAAAGGGTTAATCTCAGCAAAACAGTTGACTCTAGTGCATTCATTAGATTTAGTTAATGAGAAGCCAGTATCTGTAAGTTTCCATAAAGTTATAAAAGAGGTTTCCACAGAGGCAGACACCGGTCCTAAATGAGGTTGGTGACTTCTCCATGTAGGCACTGGAGAAGGTCAAAATGACCTGACAAGATCTCCGCTTGTAAACACTGCTCCTAGGGCAGTTCTTGGAAACTGTGCTTCTATTCATCCTTTATCATTTCACAAACAGGGTTGTTAATCTGGAGTAAAAATCTGTCTCCAAACAGGGCTGCCCCTGAGTGTTTAGCTGATATTTCATAGAGTTGCTCAGTGAGAGTCTTGCTTACCCTCGTCATTTTGCCCAAGCTTCTCAGCACAGCCTGGCTGCTGCGGCATGGACCAAGCAGAAGCTCAGGTTTTAATCGTTGTCAATTAGAAGTGAACCTCTTATAGATAATCCATGCCCACAACCTTTGACATGTGTATACATTCAGCAAATTAAACCCAACAGATCCTACTCACAGTGGTTCAACAGGAAGCCAGTGACCTCCGCAACCTTTCAACACCCATGCACAGGGATGTAGGTACATGCTGAGGTAATATTTTCCTTGTCTCCTTCAGGTATATTCCCTGTCTTAGACTAAGTTCCAATAAAGTACGTAGAATTCAAGTGTCTGTCCTCCCTCTTTCCTTCTTTCCTTCCATCCTTCTTTCCTTCCATCCTTCATTCCTCCTTCCCTTCTTCCCTCTTCCTTTCTTTCTCTCTCTCTCTCTCTCTCTCTCTCTCTCTCTCTCTCTCTCTCTCTCTCTCTCTCTCTCTCTCTCTCTTTCTTTCTTTCTTTCTTTCTTTCTCTCTGGACTTCTCTTTCCCCCTTTCTTTCTCTGGAAAAAGTAAACAAGATGAGAAAGAAAAAGAGCTTGGCTTTCATGTGTTTTGGGGGGGCCAAAAGCAGGTCTGAGTAATTGGAACCAATTAACTTAAGTGAAAATTTCTGAAGCTGTATTTCATTTGAGTGTTTGACATTTTCAGAAGAAGGCTGTAATTATGTTGCTTGGAAAAATAATTGGTGGTTTGGAGTCACACAGATGTACAGTACCCCTGAAAATATATGCATTTTCTGGGAGTGATAGGAAAATGTGGTGATTCTGAGGACCCATTCCCCAAATTCCTTTTAAACTTATTTTGTCTTTTGCATCTGTTCTTTCAAAACCACAAGAGCTTAGCACAGTTCTGCAGTGCTGTTCAGGGAGTCGGGCAGCGGAGTTGAAGCTGAATTTTCCATATTCATGCCCTCAAATAGACCCTCAGAGGTCCCCTGTGGGAGGGAAAAAGAAACTCAAGCCCGGTACAATAACATACGCTTCTGGGGTCTCCTTGCTCCTCAAATCTATTTTTAAAAGCATGCTTTAGTAAATTATATATAACACATAGCACATCATGAATGTATGTGTACAAAATGATGAAATGGAATCACTTCGGGCTGTAAATGTCATTCAGTTCCTTCTCTCATACACATTTGCATCACGGGTGAGCCACACATCCTGGTCCTGAGAGACTGGCCTCCTCTGGTATGTGGGTCATTGCTGCCCGTCTCCTCGCTGGCTTTTATGCAGATCCATGTCATGGATGGTTGGGTCCCCTGGAGAACACCACACTAGCTGAGATGTTACTTCTGCATTCGTTGCTGTTAAGAGGTCATGAGTATGGAGAAACCACCTTCATCTGCCCTTCCACCTCATCACCATCCCCATGAAACCATGGATCTGATTTCTCCACTGCCAGTCTTAAGAGATATGTGGGACAGGTTGAAACTGAATCTCCCACAGTCACTGGAGGAGTTTATAGAAAAACAATACAATACAAAATAAAATACAGTGCAAGAATGTGTTAGATGCCATGTCTGATTCCCCAGAACCTCACAGGAAAGAAAGTTGGTGACTTTGCTAAGCCACTGCATTTATCGCATCCTCCTGAAAATCTGACAGGTCCGCCTCTTGGCAGGGTGACCACTCCAATAAAATTCACTGGTTATGTGAAGGAACCTATACCACATAGGGTTACAGAATTCCCTTCATCCGATTTTCCACATCCAAGTCCATATGGCTCTTCCAAGCCACTGGAATGTGGGAGTAGAGTGAATTCATGCTTAGATATAAAGCTGGTAACTGAAGGAAGGGATCATCCCCAGACCAACGCCTATCAGGACTGAGTGGTGAGATAGAGTCTTTAACATCCCTCATGAAATCTTATAAACTGAGCCCAGTCTCAAAAATCAGCCTAAACAGGTAGAAATGTTGAATAGAAAGAAGGCACCTCTGTCCTCCTTTCCTCCACAAACTGTTTTGAAGAAAAAGGTTGCACAGTAGAGGAGGAGCCAGGTCTGAATGATGATTTGGGTCACTCAATGGCCATGGCATGACTCATGAGGCAATCTTTCTCCTCTGGAGCAGCTGGAAGCCACACTGGCTGTGCTTCACTAACGGTGAAGCACCAAAATAAATTCGGCAAACTAAGCGGGCAGCATTACTGAGCTCAACAAGCCTATTGGCATTTGTTTGCCATTCTCTACACAGCAAAATCCTATATGGCAGTATCAAGAAATAAAAGGAAATATATGCATTTTGAAACCAAATTAAACACTCTGGCTAAGTTCCAAAGCCTATTCTTAAATTCTTTTTTGAGGGGGGGAACTAAATTTCATTAGCTAAAATCTTTCGAGGCATCATTTACATTCAGCTTTTGGAAATGAAGAATTTGCCTTTTAATGACAAATCTGCATTTCATCATAAAGATGGAATGTGACATCCTTGGCTTGGTTACTCTCCCGAGAAGTAGGCCCTGGTTTGTACAGTGTGCTTGGAATAGAGCAGAGGCGAGGATGACAGCAGATTTATTTCAGGCACAAGAGAGTGGATGCGTATAAATCTAAGAAACTGGAGCCATGAACAATGCAGCTTCTATGCCAATGGCTCCAGTTCCGTCTAACAAAACTTCTCAAGTAATTTTATTGTTCTATTGTTTTCCATCATATTTCTAAAAATAGTATAGGTCACACATATAAAAAAATTTCAGAATGACTCGAAATTTTTTATTAACATTTTGAAAAATAGGGCCAGTGCGTCAGAATCATTGTGTTAGGAGCAGATATGTAAAAACCAAATTTAAATACTTAAATAGCAGACATTGATAAAGAACTGGGTGTTGCATGTTACTATAATGCTTCAGACTATAACACCTCTAAAACTACAATCTAAAATTGTAGTAAACATTGTATTATTATGAGTTAATATAAACAGTGTATTAGTAAATGGTGATATTTATAAATACTAATACTGATATTACATTATGCAATTTATCAACTCTATAATAAAATAATAGTTACAGCCTATTGTTGATATTAACCTTCTTTCAGATTCCAAATGAAAATAATTTTGTTGCTATAAAGAATAAGTCAAACTGAAGTGGTAGGAGCTGATTGAAATCATCAAAGATATAGGTGTCCTTATGACATAATCATAAACAGTTCCATTCATGAAATTCACTCCTGGTGTACCAGTGGATTAATGCCCACGAAGAAAGACCTCAGGAAAGAGCCTCTGTGAGTGCTCCTCCCACCAGCCCCAAGGATGGCCCAGCGCCACGGATGGTAAGAGGAAGAGAACAGGAACAATGTTGTATTATTGAGTTGGATATTTGCACATGAAATATTCAGATGAGACTGTGATTCATTAATTGTGGTGTCAACTTGAATAAGAAATGCCTAGCACATTTGTTTAGCACCATTCTGAGTATATCTAGATGATGGACTTACTGAAGACAAAAGACTCATCCTGAGTGTGGGTGACTCCAAACAATAAGCTTGTATCCTGGATGGAATAAAAAGGGAAAGAAGAAGGGTTCCATTTTAGAAATGAAGAATTTGCCTTCCAATGACAAATCTACATTCTGCTTCTGCTGAGGAGCTCTGGTCTTCGCTATCCCCTTTGGACATCAGTCCCCAAACTTCCGTTTTAGACTCTTTAACCTACCAGTGCAAACATTTGGCTTCCTGATATGAATGCCCACAGGACTCTTCAGTGAGCTCCAGGCCTTTCTTCTTTTGACTAGGCCCTCCTCCTCTCCAGCACAGACAGCCCGTTTACACTCTTCCACACCGAGCTCTGCAGGTAGTCACTGGAAGCCAACCTTGTACTCCTGTCTATATCACAGTACATATGTATATATTAGCATATATATTGACACAGTGGTACCTCAGTTCATGAACACAATTGTTTGCAAACAATTTGGTTCACAAACAAGCCTTTGGCAAAATTTTGTTTTTGCCAGTACTGCTTTGGATGATGAACACAACCATGGCCATATTTCCCACATGAGCATAAACATGGCCATCTTTTCCAGAAGCATGAAACAATTAAGTTCATAAACCGAGGCACCACTGTATATATATATATATATATATATATATATATATACTTTATATACATTGTGTTCCTCTGATGGTCTTTAACTGGTACAAAGAGATGCAAAGCTAATAGTGGTAGATTATATCTGGCCCCAGATTACGTTTCCCAGCCCATTGGTACAGAGGAGGAGCTTTGGGACCAGGCAACATATTCCACACCCTTGCCTCTATTTCCTGAGGTTACTTGGAGGTCACATGGGGACAACAGAGGTGATAAAAGACAGAAGGCTTGGACCCTTGAATGCCATTGTGATGCAGAATCTCACACAATGGCCCAAGTCCTGTTAAAACTGCCCTGAGGAGGACAACACACCTTTACTCCCTTCAGGTACCCAAATTGCAGGGTTGCTCATTTGAGTCATGAGTAACTTACCCTAGTGCAGCATCCTTGCCCTTAACTCTGGAGATAAGTAATTCCAATAACCTCTTGCCTAAAACTGTGGACAGAATCTAAACAATACTTCATGTAAGTCAAGATGTATCTACCAACTGCTGTCCAATGTACAACTCAGCCAAATGTGATGCTCATTTTCCCAGTGTGCTTCTAAGATGCTTCATGTGGAATAACATTCATGAACCAAGGTATAAAACAATCCAGAGGAGCATGTCCAAATACATTTGCTCTCTCTCCAAAACACTGGAGCGAGTGTGTGTGTGTGTGTGTGTATTTGTGTGTGTGTTTGCATATGTGTGTGTGTGTGTGTGTATGTGTTATTTAGTTACAATTCAAAGGGTATTTGCTTTTGGACAAAGGTCTACCAAGGCAGGACTTACCAGAAAGCCTGGTTCAAACGTTTCTGAACTTGAACTTCACTTGAACACAAGCAAAACTTCTCCTGTTCTTCCCGGAAGGTATCTTATACACATTATTATTTTTGTGGAGAGCTGAAAATAAATCCAGCCAGTTACACCTTGTCCACAAGAGAATAAGGGACTTGAACCTTTGCAGTGAAAACAGCAGCCACCACTCCAAAGTCACTGCTTGCACTGCAACTAGAACAAAGTTGCATTTAAGCCATTGAAAATGCCACATGCATTCAATTCTGTGCCTGGGCCAGGCAACTCCCCAGGCAGATGGTGCACAGTGTTTGAAACTTGGTATTATTCAAATGAAACAAGCTTCCACTGCTCTCTGTCACACTGAACAATGAAGACTTCACACCCAGCGATTCTGTCAGAGGAGCTCTCCCTGTCTCCATCGGCAGCATTGGACAGATAAATAAATACTCTTTAGATCAAGTTATCTGCCTGATGTTGCTTAGAGGAACGCAGAGTCTGATGATCAAGTTGGCATAGCACTGGACCATTATCCTCTTCCTCCGAGACCCGCTGTTGGGGGGAGAAGTATGCAGTACGCAGCAATATGCCTTTAAGAAAGTATTAACATGCCTAAGATGACTTGGAATTGCCAGCCTTCTGGGTTGTTGTGGGGGACATTGGAAGAAATCAACGAACATTTCCAGGAGATTACAGATATCACAAGGGAAATTGTTAGTTAGCACTGTGCACACAGAGCTGACTTTAGACACCTGCAAACATCAGAATCACTGAAAAAGAAAAAAAAGGGAAGAGAAAAGACAGCCAAGACTGAAATGGGAACAGCGCTTTCTCTCCTTCCAAAGCTTCTGCACCATTCTCCAACCTGAAGCTCCCTGGAGCCGGGCTCCCTTACTGCCCAGTGTCTCCAGTCCACCCGGCTTGCACAGCCTCCCCTCGCTTTGCTTGCAGAAACATCCCAGTGATGATCTGCTAGTAACTTGGTCTCTGTGCTTAAGAAGAAGCAGGCTGCCAGGCAAAGGTCATGGCAGAGGGCATCAACTCAGCACTGGTCTCCAGCGGCCACTTCCACATCTCACTGCAACAAATTCTGACCTTTATTCCTGCCTTGGTCATCTATCCCTTATCCTATGGGTCTCAGGATTAAGATCCTCTACAATTTTGCCAACTCCTGGGAGGCAGGTGTTTAAAAGGAACAAGAAGAACCTGCCCTCCCATTGGCTTCCAGGCAGTCATTGCGCCTGCTTGCTCTCTGCTCTCAGAACAGTGACTTTTGATGCCACGGGCAGAAGTGACAGGAGCCTACAAGAACCAGTCCATGACAGCCAGGAAGCTAATATGTGTTACCATGAATCCACCAAGGGGAAAAACTTTGAAACATTTTTAAAATGCAGGTGCACAAATTACTCATGCCAGGAGCGGCAGTGGCACTTTGTAATAAAATCTTATGTTTATTTTCCACGGTTGAATACACATACCTTAGTGTTCCCAGAGAGAGAAGCCTACAGTGCTATCCAATGAACAGTTTGCAGATGGATTAAATACATGTACCAATGAAATAAAACGTGCAGATTTGGGGCTTTTTGCCTCCTACCTTTGCTCTGGGCTGGAACTCCCCAATGATGACACGGAAGGTTTGTGCAAAGATCTGAAGTCGGGAGGATTAGTTTAAAGAGTCAGATGGAAAAGGACACAGATGAAAATACTTCCACGGGAGCCTGAAAACCAAAGTTCAGCAACAAGTGATTCTAGCTTTGGAGCCTGTGACAAGTGACATCAAGTGAGGAAGGTTCACAGTGGTTTCAGAGTGAGCAGGGCGATGGCCAGTCAAGTGAAGTGAGACTTCTTGGTTCTTGAGGAGACTTTGAAAGGGGTGCAGTGTTTATAAGTGTGCAATGTATGTAAGGATCTTTGTGGCTAATACACCTTCTGAGGCACATAGGTTGAAAGGACAAACCTTCTAGCTGCTGCTTTGCGTTTTTTGTGCTCATTCATTTCAGTGGAAATGAATTTCAACCCTCATAGATGAACAGCACTATTATGGACATGGTGTAGGGACAACAAACCATTCAAGACACAGTATCAGAACTCCTTGGACTAATTATCTCTTGGAGTTGACAATTTATGCAATGTGCACCAGGATTGTACGAGATATGTGGACAATAAACTCCATGGAAGTAAGGGAGAGGTCCGCCTGCTGAAGATGATGGGAGGTGCTATACAGGGAAGGCCAGCCCATCTCATCTGTAGAACAAATACACAAACAGTGCTTCAAGAGAAGGGGGCAGGGTGGAGTTTGGAGGGGTAAGAATACTTCCTTTGTTGTTAGACAGGTTCTGCTGAAGAGGAGGAAATAGTAATCCTGGTAGTGCGTTGCATCTGCCCTGTGACACAGGAGTACAGCGCAGATCCTCCAAGTTCCTTCTTCCCAGAAGCTGCCATTTGGACTCTGGAGCTTTTATTTGCTAGGTGCAGCCAACTTTCCCAATGCCTAGTAGAACTGGTAATGAAAAGTGCTGAAGACATGTTGATAAATCACCACGCACGTGCACACATACACACACACTGACTTAGGCTGGCCACTCTGCAACCCACCTGACCACCCTTGAGCCTAGAGCTGGGCTGCTGGTGGCACTGACTTTCTTCAGGACATCAGATGCCAACCTGCTGTGCAGGGAGTTAATGTTCTGGTACGTCTATTATCTCAGGGAGGCAGGAGAAAGGGCACAGAACTAATCTCACTCCGTGCCAGAAATCCTAACAAAGATGTACAATAGCCACTTTCCCCCAGACTGGTGACAGAATTTGCATCTGCCACAAAGGGGAGCCCCATTTCCTGTCTGTCTAAAGCTTACAATCTGTTCTGCTTCTGTTGCACTCCTCAGAGGCAGTGGAGGTGGCACCAAACACCCGCTTCCTGGACAATGTGTGCAAGGTTAGAGCAGCACGGATAGAAGAAAGTTCGGCCCTCATTGTCCCCTCGCTGTCCCCTAGAAGGGAAAAAGAAGAGAACAGATCACAGACAAGCCCCACCAAGACCAATTTTCTCCCTGCACCGAGTCTCCCTCAGCTCTGTGTGGCACCCCCAGCCCCTCTAAATCAAGCCATTGGCATGTGCAGATTGATCAACAGCCGTGAGTCATGTCCCTTACAGAAGGATGAGCTGTGGCATGTGTGCAGCTGGGCAAACCTGGCATGTAGGTGTTTCAGGCAGTGTGTGGCAGCTCGCCATCCATCAGCAGCCATCTTGTGTTTGTTTAAGCATCCACAGTTGAGAGAGAGAGAGAGAGAGAGAGAGAGAGAGAGAGAGAGAGAGAGAGAAAGAGAAAGAGCGAATTCCCTCCTCTTTACAAATCTGTCCTGCGATTTAGCATCTTCTCTGTCATTCAAAGCATTCTGGGTTATATTTGGTTCTATTTTTGCACCCCTCTTCTGTTGGAATGAGGTTTGCTTTGGCATCGGGGCTACCACCTGCTGGATACTATTTAGCTCCTTTTTGCTGGAGAGCCCGCTTTGGGTTCCCCGTATCTCCATAGCTCCTTCTGAGGAAGGAAAGGCAGCGTTTCGGTTTGAGGTGACTCCCAGTGTGTGGCCAGCTTCCTCCAGGTGAAAGTGTGCCCCGCTGCGGCCTTGGTGAGGGTCAGCTGTCTCCAGCTTCAGCATTTTTTTTGTATCTAACAGGCTGCAGAACAGCTCTGGGAAGAACTCTCTTGGAGGAAGGAGAGTCTAGGCTGAACGCTGCTGCGCAGAGAGGGGAGCCATTCCAAAGTCTTCCTGAATGTTTAGTGGCAAACTCAAGATTTCGACTATTGCAGTGCTTCAGCAGGTGGAAGACATAGGATGAAAGGAAATAAAGTGGCCGCAGCCGGAGTGGACATGACTTAATTAGCAGCTAAAATCAATGAGTCAAAGGCAGCCGCCCCCAGCAACAATCAATGGGGGAAAAGGACTGATGGCCACATCCCTCCTGGATTTGCATCTGCCTAGGACCACCCTGGACTGTGTGCCCCACTCACGCCTGGCCTAAAGGGCTGATTAATGCTGTCACTTAGCTGCTCCTTGAACATTTCCTGGAAATTCAACTTCCTACCCTGTATTAATAAAGATAGGGCAACTATTGTAATGAACCTCCAATCTCGGAGGATTAACACAGTAAGGGATTATTTCTCCCACACACAAAGATCAATATGGATATTCTTCTTCTTCTAGCTCTTCTAAGTGGCTCTCCTCCAACCCATGACTCAGGAATCCAGGCTTTGCCCACTTTGAGATGTGTTCGGCTTGACTCAGGGACCTCCCTGGTGACTAAAGAACAGAAGGGAGTGTGAGGAAAGCACGTCACATCACAACCATCCTGGCCTGGAGGTGCCACTTGCCACTTCTACTCACATTTCATTGGCCTGTTTTGAACATGTAGCCCTAGCTAGACATCTTCAGAGTTGGCATAACTGACTTGGCCATATCCTTTGCCCCAAATAATATGTACATTCTCTGACAAAATAGACTCCTAGGACCACCAACTGGAAATGCTCTACATCTTACCTACCCTGGACCTGGTCCTTTTTGCTTCAAAAAGCCCATCATTGTCACCTGCAGTAACCCAATGTAGCCTATTCTCTCTTCTCTTTCTTCTTACTACCTTTTCCTAAACTTGATAAGCCCTATTTTTCTTGGCCTTCGTACTTTGTTGTTGTTCCCCAGAACTTTTCTAGTCTCTAGGTATACATTATTGGCTCTTATCCTTAAAATCATTTGCTTTAGTTGTGACAGAACCACATACAGTGGGCAATTCAAGTTCAAATTTAAGAATCTTGCTGAGGTTAAAGGCAGGGTGATATGAAAGTTATTATTATCATCTTTAATTTGGTCTTCTAGGACTTCCAGGGCAGCAGGAACTTTTTCCATGTTGTACTTTCTGAAAGCTCAAGAAAGAGCTGGAGCCCCATCAAGGTACAATGTATGATACCCAGCTCAGGTGTCACTCATGGTCTTTCTCCACGGATGTTTGTAGAATTTATACATGCTGAGCTTCTAGGGGATAGTATGGAAGAAGGAAGAGGTTGTATCCTTTAGGGAGATTCTATGCCCTTCCTACCTGTTCAACAAGTCATCTTTACTTCTCATTAATATTTTCTTTATGTTATCTAAAATGAGATTGTAATATCCCCTTTACTTAGAAAGCTGTATGGATAATATCAGCAAACCACACTTCTCTGATATTTAAAGTCTTCCACCAACTGAAAATGCACTGCTAATAGTCACTTAATCATTCACTGAAGTCATGTTCACTGACTGCTGCTATTGCACTGTTACAGGTACCAAGGAAATGAAGGTGGATCTGTATGGCCTCTAGCTCAGAGAGGTCACTCTATCATAAAGGAGAGAGATAGAAATGATGGCAAATAGTTCCAGTAGAATGTAGGCTCTATCATTTTGCTACACACACCAGCCTCAGTTTCAGAATGTCTGTAGGCTTTTTCTTTGGGGAAATCAGAAGCTCCATCTTACCTAGACTACAACAATAGCATTTGCAAAGGAATAGAGGTATGGATTAAAAGCACATAATGACAAATGTCTCTGTGAAGAAGGAGAGTATGTGTGGTTCTAGATGTGGACAGCATGGCCAATAGCAAAACCAGTTTAGGTACAAAGAAATAGAATCCTGATTGTGGCAGATTAGGATCTTAAGGACGCTTGGAAAGGGGCAAGGCAAAGAATCTGCTTTTCTGAGTACTTCTTGCTATGAAGAGAAAGCCATTCAGGCTGTCCTCAGTGGTCAGACTTTCTACCTTCTGCCTGGTCCTCCACTGTTTCCATCCCAAAAGATCCTTCCCTTGCTGTGCCTTTGTACGTATCTGTACACTTCCTCATGTCCCAGCCTTGCCAACTCTCAAACACTTCATCGCGTGCTGATTGCAGTCAGGTTCCCCCAACGGCATTTGGTGGCTCTGATCCCAAACACTAGCTCATGAGGCATCAACCCCAAGTCATATGGCCCTGACAACTCTCCAGTAATTTTTATGGAAGAACTTCTGCCAACTAGACTGCAAATTCTTTGATGCAGTGAAATGAATCACCTTCCACAAATTGTGTCTCCTACCACTCAGCGGAGTGGAGACCCCATAGACATTTTCAAGTGCATACTCATTGATTAAATTAAAGACACTTTGTGAGTGGGCTCTTTGGTAGTTGTTAGTGTTTCTTTGGTAGTTGTTAGAATGTAGACAGAAACCAGGGGCCATCCAAGGTCTACTAAGCCAGCTGCATGGAGAGATAGTTTGCATATTTAACAAGGCCCCTCCATGTGTTTATGGACATGGAAATTTGAGAATCAGTGGCTTATAAGGATCAGTACATGTTCTATAAAGAATCATGTAGTAAATAATTTAGGCTTTCTAAATCAAATCTAGTCTATGTTGTACATTCTTTCTTTTCCAACCCTTTAAAAATGTAAAACAATTTTTTTTTTAGTTTCTACATAAAAAAGATCACAAGTTGGATTTGGCCCACAGGTTATAGTTAATCAACAACTGGCCAAAAGCAGGGGCCCTGCAACCTCCCCTGAAAATATCAGAGATTGAAGTTCTGGGCCTTCCAGTGTGGACAGCGAGAGAGAAAGCTCCATTCTTGTATTTTTTTCCCCCAGGAAGCTGGACTCACTTGCCTTGCAACTTTTCCTTATGCCCTGCCATGGTGGAAAAGTGCTCACTCTTCTTGGTGAGCGGACTCTTATCTGCCCAGGACTATGCCAGCATTTGTTTCCTTTGCCTGTTCCTAGCACCCACTCCCCTTGGTCTGCTTGCATTACGTACTGGACACCTCACGTGTTGTCACAGTCACACAGGTATGGGAGGCACCTACGCCACAGCGGAATTCACAATTCCTCACGCCTGTGTTCTCCCTGCTGCCCAGACAGCAGACCGCTTTCTGAAGCCTGAAAGTCAGCCTCTAAGTGGCTCAGCACCACCTGCCCAGTCCCCTACACACTCCAGCCTCAGTTTCAGACCCTCTGTAGGCTTTTTCTTTGGGGAAATCAGAAGCTCCATCCTACCCTGCCACACTCACCAGCTGAATTTGACAGCGGTTAAGAGATCACTCCCCTCATTCAGCTCTGCAGTGAGGTGTGAATTTGCACAAGACGATTCAATATATTTTCTTGTGTGTTCTTCAGTATATTCATGCTGCCCGGTGAATTTTTGACATTTTGGAGTGCTGCTCTAAGCTGCTCATGTTAGGGACCTGACCCTGACCCTGACTGTGGCTTTTAAGCAAGGAGAGCCAGTATAAACACACACAAATAGTCCTTTGCCGTGCACGTCCAAGCCCAGCAGCCCTGGGTTATGTGCTGTAGTCCGTCCTCCAGAGGCTGGGATGAAAAGCACAGCCAGCCCTCCTTCCGAGATGGCTGGTAAGCAGCTCTGCCTGCAGGAAGGTGTGCACAGGATAACCCTTCTATTCTCATCCGGTCTGAGGGTCCTGTGATTTCTCCTGTGAGTCCAGTCTGTGCTGGGGGCTCATACACATCAATTAAAAACACAACAGTGTTTTCTTCTACAGGAGGGAGGAAAACGAAGCATAGCCGTCTTCCTAACCAAACCAGACCTCATTTTTCCAAGTCACCACCTTACTCTCCTCTGAAAAGCGCTAAATAGCCTGAGACCCAGTTATCTATGTGACAGTCTCTCCCCAGGTGCCCCATCATGGTAATTACGCTCAGCGGGAATGCTCTGGCTGCCCATCTCTGGAGTTAAACTCATTAACGCAGGAGGCTGAGAAATCTCCACAGAGGGTACCCACCCTGGAAACGGTGGGCACATTCCCCTTCCTCATCTACTGGGACTGGAGTTTGGAGGAGCTCGGGGTCTGGACTGCCGTGGAGCTTGCTTCAGCCTGCCTTTGCTGCCCTGGTGGGTACTTTGGGGAGATGTTTCCGAAGGGGCCAGGCACGAGAAAGAGCAGAAAGGAGGCTGCATATATGCTCTGCTTTCTGAAGTGAAATGTGGGTTGGAGCAAAACCACTGAAATTACTTGTAACAAGTCCTGACTGTGATAAATGGATTTATTTCTCCAACTTAAAAAGAAGTTTTCCTCTACCAAACGTCAGAGGACTGGCTATTTTCCCGCTGCACTGTGGAAGGAGTAAGTTTCAAGAACTTCTGCAGGATAGAGATTTGGCTGGAAGCAGGAAGTCATGTGGGGCTTAGGAGGAGGGAGATGATTCTATATCAGACAAAGAGATAGTTACAGAAATGCCTCTGGCTGGAGGTCATGGAGCAGGCCAGAGCGGGGGTCAACAGTGGATATTGGGAGAGAAAGGAACAGGAAGAAATATGAACAGTCAAGGGCCAAAGCGCTTCTGTGGGTAGGATGGGTACAGTTAAGGGAGGGCATTCCCTTCCAACTGATTAGAAAAGGAAATTTCTAAAGAGAAAGCAGTGAAAGTTCATATGTCGGTCAGCTTTCTGTTATTATAACAAAAGACCTGAGAAAAATCAACTTAATAACAGAAAAGGTTTATTTTTGGCTCACGGTTTTTGGAGGCTTCCGTCTATGCTCATTTGGCTCCACTGGTCTTGAGCCAGCTTCAAGGCAGCATGCCTGGCCCAAAGGATGTGGTGAAATACACAGCTCACCTCATGGTTGCGAGAAGAGAAGAGAGATTAAGCTTCAGTATCTCATCATTTGACATTCACAGTAAGCACAGAGGAAGAAGAGAAGGGAAGCATTGGGGTCCCACTATTTCATTCAAGGGCACACCCAGTCACCTTTCTCCATAGGGTTCACATCTTAAAGTTTCCAGCACCTCCTAAGGCATGAAGCTGTGGCTAAGTCTGTAACACATAGAGGACTTTGCTGGACATTTCATATCCAAGCTACAGCAGGTCACATATAAGAGCCTTGGTAGCTGGCTACAAAGAAAAAACTATGTTTGAGGAGGAAAGAGGGAGAGAGAGAAAGAGGGGAGGCAGGTGGAAGTCCAAGGTAATACCAGGGAGAATAAGAACACTGTCATGTCACATGATATGATGGAGGGCTGTGTAAAATTTTTCAAGACAATACAATAGTTCTCTTTAATTTTACCTAGTACAATGAAATGTCAAAGATGACCAGTGCTACAAGAAAAGAGGTAGTGAGAAATGACTGTGTGATATGTAGGTTTTTCCAGTAAGAAACAAAAGTAATAATTTCCATACCATATTTGTCTAAGTTGGGCACCAATAAATCCCTATAGAGGTGAAGAAGGGATGACCCTCTGCTAACTTCATATACTAAAATTGGAAGAAAGGACCACCCATACTCAAATGTCTATCCATGACAGTACTTGGAAGAATCCCTCAATACTAGACTTTATGAAGACAATAAAAACATAAATTGAAATGACTAAACATATGCTATGAAGTGAGAACTATATACAGTAGGCCATAAAGTATAATTATATGCAAGAGCCATAAATGAATACATACTGGGGCTCTGTTATTAACTCTTATGCATTCTGCATAAAAGAAATGGCTAGCAGAACAAAACAAAATATAAATCCTCATAGATGTTTGTTGATAAAACTAGAGTCCTGGTCTTTATCTAATTGCCTCTTATTTTCTTCTTGTATAGTCTGGGTATTTCCAAGCCTCTTAAACATGACCGTACAGGTTTTTGCCCCCAACATTTGCACTGCAATCATTGCAAAGTCCTGGGTTCTGAGCTTGGTAACCGAGGGTGGGAGAAAGAGAACCCAACGTCCTCTTAGCCATCTCTTTATGCTTCAGGTAACATGTCTGCCTTTTCCTTTGTAGTCACAGGCGCACTGTGATGCCAGTTCCCTTCAGACAGCATCTGGGTTCTGGAAATAGTACAGCCTCTCTCCAGACTTGCAAGTCCTAGCAGTTCCCTGTTTTTCCTCATTGCCACCTGCCTTTCAGGTGTGTTTTGGTTGGTCTTGATTTTGTTTTTAACTCTTTGACACCTTTATAACCAGTATCTCATACAAAATTCCCTTTATTGACCTGACGCAAGCTCTGTTTCTCTGGCTAGATTCTGGCTGATAGAAACACTGATTGCTATTTGCAGAAATTGATTAGACAGTATGTGTGATTTTGCAATTTAAAAAAATCAGAGGCTGTGCTAATTTATTGCTAAAGAACATGTGTTTTTCTCCAGTGCCCACTTTAAAATACCCACTGCCAGGTAATCGATACTAGAGGCTGGTTTCTTTCCCCTTTATGGATGATCAGTGTACTCGCTCTGCAGTAGAGAAGAGGGAGCTCTGTGGCTCCTAACACTGGCAGAGCATCTTCTAGCAGGGCCCAAGGGCCAAGACACATCCCTCTCTGAACAGAAACATGGAACCAGTGGCATCATCTATGATTGCTATTAAAATCTCCCGTGACTTTAGGAGATGGGGCTTTAATATCCCATCACCTGACATTCATAGTGAGTACAGAGGAATGCACAGCTGGCTCAAAAGTCACTCATTTAGGAAATAAGAGGCATTTCCTGTGTGAAAAGGTGAGGAAAGGAAGCAATGTGGGTCCCACCCCAAGGAGCTGAAGACTATTTTGGTACACAGCAGAACAGAAAATTTGACCACTTGGAAGATATGTTGGAGCATGTATTGAATTCACAAAAAATAATGGTTAAGAGCCATTTTCGAAGGAATCCCTGGAGATACACCGTACGCACACACACACACACACACTATGCTATGGTTTGGATCTGAGATGTCCCACAAAAATCTATGTGTTAGAGGCCTCACCCTTGACCTATGGTGCTATTGGTAAGTGGTGGAACCTATAAGAGGAAGGGACTAGTGGCATAAATTTAGGTCACTGGGACATGACCTTGAAGGGATTGATGAGATCCTAGAACCTTCTCATTCTTTCTTTCGAGACCACCACAGGTGAACAAGTTTCCTCTGCCACATGCTTCTGTCATGACATACTACATCACTACGGGCCCAAAGCAACAAGACTAAACTACTATAGACTGAAACTAGGAAATCATGAGCCAAATTCAGCCTGTCCTTTTGAGTTGATTATCTCAGATATTGTTCCATAGTGGTGGAAAACACACATATGCAAGTGCTCTCACACACACACACACACACACACACACACACACACACATACACACACACACTACATAATAGGAATAAGAAGCGATGATCAAAGTATCACATGCAATAATTCACTTCAATAAACACTTTCAGAAACACCTTCTCTATGCTAGAGACTGTGCACCTGGCTCAGGGAATAGGGAGAAATAAATGAAACTATTTCTGCCCTCATGAAATAAACAAAAACTGGGTTGCAAGGAATCACAAAGAATTAGGTGAGAGAATACAGATGGTGCATAACGTATTGTAACCTGAAGGTGTGAAAAAGAGAGTTGAACTGAGGCAAGAGACAGAAACAAACCCAAATATAATGAAGGCCTCGGAGAATGACACAAACTGGATGTGTGTTGATCTCATCAATCCCTTCAAGGTCATGTCCCAGTGACCTAAATTTATGCCACTAGTCCCTTCCTCTTATAGGTTCCACCACTTACCAATGTGTGTTCCCTAATAGTGACAGAGATTGGTTGGCTAGCAACTTTTTTACCCCTGCCCTGACATGTTCTGCACATTCTAACAAAGTCACATGTTTCTGTTCGCACACATAGCCATTCTTACAGAGCATCTTGCTGTAATTCAAAATGAAACCATATGTGGAAGGACACAGACAGAGAGAAGGAGAAAGAAACTGGCCTATTTAGGGTTCAAACACTGAAGTCTGGCCCCTGGAAAAAATCAAGAACACCCTCATGTCCACGAGCTATTCTGTGTTCTTGGGCACGAACCTCATATTGACATTGTCGGTAATTAGAGTTAGCTTGACATGGAAATTGTGTGTATCTATCAAGGGCTGAACCGAATAGAATTTACTCTTTAGTACATAGGCATGGTAGGTCACCATCTCCATAAAACCTTGGTTTGCTTTGAGTGTGGATTTTAGAAATTTAATTCTTAATTGTGAGCTTCTTTACTTTGCACGTGCCTCTTCTTAATGTGAGGACCTTTTGCATGTAGTTTTCATAGACTATTTTTATCACATATTTACATACTTAGGAGTCACTCATTAAACAGGCAATTAAAGTAAACAGTGTAATCATGTATTTATAAGTTGTAATTATAGATCTTCATATATAATGACACAGTTATGATATTATTGTTATGGTAAAATTTCCGCTTAATTTTCAGGAGAAAAGGAATTTTCCTCCTGAGCTTTAGTGTCTCAGGTGTTTTCAGATTTACTTGGCAAATTGCAAAAGGAATATCTCTGCTTTTGAAACTCAATAAATGGGAATTTTGAAGTGCCTACAAGTGCATGAATGTTCGATTTTCAACTTATTTCTAATTCATATAGCTAAAGAAAGGATAGATCTTTCCTTGAATTTAAATTCACTCCTGCTTGAAATCATAATATAGGCTAGCAAAATAAAACTGGAGTGACTTTGCCTGTTATCTGAGTTAACAGTTGTGAGAGGTAAGATTCTTTTCCCCCTTTGCCTTCCTCCTTCGGGATTCTGGCTTTGCTTTGGCTTAAGCCTGGCCTACAAAACAATTACATATGACTGTCACAACAGGAATGGGAATTACTGTGTTCATGTTTATAGGTTCCAGGCCCTGTCTTAGGCTCATTCCCTCAAGGTTACAGGAGTGGCGGAGCCGGGACTGAGACAACTCACGGCTCTGACGAACCCACCACCGTGCCTGTGCTGGGGATGAGTCTGCGTTTTGCTGATTTGTCATTCTCAGTGAGGCCCTGTGTTTACTTCTCATTACAGAGCTGGTATTTAACATTCTCCGCACAGGAATGCCAAGTAAAGCCTTTCTTCAGTGTCAAGTCCCTTGGCCCTGGGAAGGCCTTTGTTGAGGGTTATTGACAGAAGCAGGGGCTCAGGGAACATGGATAGGGACAGTTATAGGCGGGACATCGCAAGAACATGGTCAGTAAAGGTGTCATGAGATCCATGACCGGAGATGACAGCGTCTAGAGGTGGTGTCTGGTTGTCTTCTTAGGCTGTCAGTGACTCTGAGCAGCACACTTGGCTGATTGCAGAATGCTCAAGCTGGCACCTTTGTGGAGGGCACCACGCAATCCCCATTGTTCCTCATGAAGGAGCCACGTAGGTAGTGCTACAGCTCTTCCTTTAAATCATGGCTGCATTATGTCAAGCAGAGTTTGTCTGCCATCAACTAACTGATTGCCGTAATTGATTGTTATTCCCCAAGAAAGGTAAAAAAAAAAAAAAAAAAAAAATTTAAAAAGGTAAGAATTAAAGAAGCCATACAAGAATTTATTAAAACAAAGAGAGGAGGAAATCTCCAAAACCCTTTTATCAAGTTAACTGGAAGGAGAGAAGAGGAAATACAGAAATGGCACTTCAGGTCCTTCATTGATTTGCTTGGAGGCAAAGCCCTGAAAAAAACAACTCATTAATTCAGGGAGGGATCAGCTCTGTAGATGCCCGGCCAACATCCCCCTGTGAGCAGCAGCACATTCACTGTGGCTGTCTTTGCTGTGAATGAATTTCTCTAATGTTCATTCTTTCATTCCTTAATTCATTAAGTGTGTTGTTCAATTATAAGGGCTATATTACCTAGCTGCTGCTGCATTTGTTCAATCTGTATCACAAATGCTGAGCAGCCTCCGAAAGCAGGAAGAGGGGAAAAGACGCAGTGAATTTTCTTCCATTTGTAGATTGGGGTGTAATATCAATAACTTTAATGGCAGCAGTCGGTGCCCTGATCGAAGCCCTGCTGCTCCTCAGATAAATGGCTTGGCCCCACCTCAGCATTTATCTGCCAGGGCTTGGCTTTATCGGGGCACCGACTCAGATTCCATTAATGTTATCTCTTAATTAGCTATGCGATTAACCTGTGTTGCTCCTGTGCGGTAATGAGTGGGAGACAGAACCAGACAAGTTCAGCTGCCTTATAATTCCCTCTCCAGAAGCCAAATCATTCTGGAAACCATTCCAGGAGAAGGGAAAAAAGAAAAGAAAGAAAGAAAGAAAAGAAAAGCCAAAGCAGTTCTGATTTCTGCCTCAACTTGGATCCAAGGGTGAATTTTGCATTCCTTGAAGGAGGATGCACCGAGACTTAGCTAACATTTATGGTACTTAGACACTCATCTTGTGCCTTCTACTGATCATCGCCTTTAATCTTCCAGGCAAGTCTAAAAGATAGGTCCTGCTACTGTCCCCATTTTACATAGGAGGAAACTGAGACCCAGAGAGGTCAAACTACTGTCCAAAGGTCTCCTGGTTCAGAGATGCAGCAGCAGGAGAAAGACCAGGAGACTGGGCACCCAGCCAGTATCCTGAGATCCCTCGGTAAAAGATCATGATCATCGGAAAGCAGCAACCTCCTCCCCTTCCCCCGCCCCCTCTTTTCCTCTCCCCTTCCCCTTCCGTCCCTTCCCGCCCTCCCCCGACTCTTTCCCCGCACCCCTGCAGCCCAATCCTGGCTCTCCCGGCTGCGCAGCTGAGAAGGGCCCTCTCGCGGCTTAGATTTTCTGCCTGTAGAAATTTGCTCTGCGGGAGTTCTCAGGGGAACCCGGGCTGGCGCTGGTGGACTTGGATGGCCCTGAGCAAAATGTAAAGATGGAAAAATACCTTGGCTGGCCTGCCTGTCCCAGCTCCTTTGTCCCCGCAAAGCTGGATCCCCGCCCCTCCTCTCCCCCGGACTTTTGCTCGTAGGCGCGGACCCTCATTTCTAAATGACGCAAATCCTTAGCAATGTGCCGTCTTGTCTGGACAAACAAAATCGTGGCTGTCACCGCTAAAGCGCTACTTCAGAGACGACAGCGCCTCTTTCTCGGCTCCGCTTTCCCTCTAGAGGACAGGGTTGTCGCGGGGAGCAAAGAGGCGTCCATAACAAAAACCTCACATTGGCAGCCAGGGAGGACCTTGTCTGAAGCCCTAAAATTGCATCGTCACAGTGCCTTCCTTCCCTGTCCTAGCCGCGCCGCAGAGCTGAACCCCCAGGACAGTGTGCAGACTGGCTCTGGTTGCAAAGAGAAACACAGGAGTTCTCCACCCCAGTTCCGTCCTCCTCAACCTTTGCCTCCTGCCCCGTGAAATATCGCCAAGTAGTGTTTTCAAAGGATGCTTACTAGTTGAACCCCTTTTGAGAACATTCAGCTCATTTTTCTCCCTTCTAGAGTATTCCTTCTCTGCATACTCTGTCTGGGTCTCTTCTAGACCCCTAGGGACTCACTATTTGTGATTTTCCCTGTTAAGATAAAGTCATAATACTATATGGCTCATTCCAATACATTATAAAGCGTACATGAAAACCTCCAATGGGATGGGTGGGTGCCTGAATGTTGTATTTTGTGAACTGATGTCAGTCCATCTGCAGTCCCCTAAGATGCCAAAGTCATAGGTAGAAATGAGCAGTAGGTTTATTTTACAGCATATTGTTTATGGGTGATTGCTACAGCACTTCTTAATAAAAAAAAGAACATAAAATTTAGGAAACATCATCTTTTGGAGCCATATTTAATAACAGCCACCTTAAGAGAAAGGTCTTTTGTTGTTATTGTCCATTTTAAGGAAACACCCAATACCTTTTCCCAGTTACTTTTTGGATTGGAAAAGCATGAGAATCATTTCCATTTTACAGTGTGTGGTTTGCACCGGCCAGGCAAATCCAGAAAACACTGCCTCAGCAGGGGCAGAGAAGAAGAGGGGGAGGAAGAGGAAGCCGCCTCCATCCTACAGAGAGAGTATCAAGCACAAAAGGCACCTCCAGGGGCTGGGGATATAGCTCAGTAGAAATAAGCGCCTGCCTAGCAAGCGCAGGGTCCTGAGTTTGATCCCCAGTACCGCCAAAAAAAAAAAAAAAGGCACCTCCGTTCATAGTTTGATTCCTTTTCAGAGTGGGAGATGGATACTTTGTCCACATGGTCAAGACAAACCAAATTTCTCTTCTGCTAATAGAAAATTTTGAATGAGGGAAATGTTGCCTGTCTGATAATCACATGGGGCCTTAAAGCCCACAAATCTGTGTGTATGTCTGTGTGTGTGATCTGTGTGTCTGAGTGTTTCCCAAAGACTCAAAGAAGAGTTTATCATCCAAGACTTGCTTTACTTTCAAAATATTATCTGCCTAGGTAAAAGCATTTTCTCTGAGAGCTTAAATTTATTTTAAAGGCAACATTAATGACTAATGGTGAGTCATCCAGTTTTGTGGTTTGGTACAGTAGTTTGTATTTATACAAGAGCTTAAAATTCAACTTTGAGCAATGTCCACAGCAGGGAAGAACAATTAGTAAATTCATTAATTGTGCTTTTGTGTACACTTTTAGTCTCAAGGCTAATTATTTGTTTAAATTATTTTGCCTCTATTGGAAGTGTTGCCTCATGAAAATATTTCAGCTTAGGCTTCTGGTATGAAATATAAGGCACAGGTAGTTCCAACATTCCTATGCAATGTAGCCAGTCTGCGTTTGCTAATGACCGGTACTCAATGTGGAGCCTTTTATTTAAGCAAATGAGCAGTTAGTTTGAGGAATGTAAATGTGCAAAGAATAATGATTTATGGCACAGCTCTTCCCCCCTCCCTGAGGCGGACAATGGCTACCTTCCACGTTTGACTTTTAAATATAATCAAACTCTGGTGTACCTTAAGTTGGAATCATGTGGCTTTATGCAGAACAATGCTATAAAAGGAGTACATCAGTTGCCAAGCCAATGTGCCAGTGTACATAATAAAAGTGAGGGCTTCACTCCTGGTAGAGTGAGAAAAAAACCTCCCCTCTTCTTGTTCCTTAATTCTGCCTGTGTCTGGGCTGTAGCTAGGAGATGAACCAGCCGCCACTGGAGCAGATTCCTCTCGGTCCTCGGCTCCAGGGGTGCGGCCCGAGAAGAGATTGATGGTTTTGTGTGAGCAGAGAGGTTCCCTACGCGGGTACAGGGAGGCAGGATGGTCGAACACATGAACAGCCAGCCCACCCTTCTCCTGCACCTTCCCTGGCCGGCTCAGTCCTCAGGGAAGGGCACGGTCCTTCTCCTTAGGAGCTTCCAGGATGCTCCTAAGGAGAAGGACTTTCAGCTTCCAGGTGCTGAGTGGTCGAAAACCACCACTCAGCACCTCCTTAGACCTGCTACTGTGTGAGGCATCTGACCAATAGATTTATCCACTGCATCCTCCTTTGGGGGGTTGAGGTGGGGAGTGGGTGTTACTATTTCCACTTTTTAAGAAGAGGAAATAGAGGCTCCGGATGTAAGCCGGAGCCCAGACCTGTATGACTGTAACTCCAGTACCTTTCCGCAGTACCATGCTGCTTCCCTGGCATCTGGCTCAGTCCTTGCCATAGTAGATGCTTCATTCAATCATTCAACAAATACTTGTGGTGGGCATACTACACACAGCAAATTCAATACAGAACCTTGCCTTTAAAGATTTTAGTGATAAGCTAAGTTTACACCATTCTAGTAGGAAATGTTTGTTGAATGAATCACTTTTGGACAAATGCAGCCCAGGCCTGTACCAGCTGCATCTCACAACCGCATGTGTACCTGCTGTGGCCATGGTTTCCACTCCAAGGGTGAAAAAACTGAGGCCACGCATGAAGCCCTAAGAAGGAGAAGCCGGAGGTCTGTGGCTCCACCTCAGTAATGCTAAGAATATTTGAGGAGCACTTTCTAAATAAAAGGTGACCATAGCGGGGTGCTCATTCCTTCCCAGTTTCCCATGCATGCAAGACTACAGTAGTAGGCTCTTCGTAACCCCGGCAGCAGTGTGGGGAGTGGGCTTGGGGATGCTGTGCTAATATCTAGACAGATGCACTTTTCCCCAGTCCAGGCAACCAAGAAAGGGAGGCTGCCACTCCCGAATACCAGGCAGAACAGACTGGTTTTTCAAGCTGAAAATCTAGAGAAAGAAGATATGTCCATAACTCCACAGGGGCTGGTTTATTTTTTAAATGTTTGTGTTCTGAGTCTCTTCACAGCCTCAAATCTGTTCTGGTCGTTTTACTTCCTGGTTCCCTTAAAGGGAGCAGCTTCTTCAACTCCCTCTCTTAGCGTAGGTGCTGCATCAAAACAGGCCCTGAAGGAGCAGACCATGGACTGAAGTCTTCAAAATGAGAGAACTCAGGAAGATGGCGACCGGGTGAGCAGCAAGGGAGCGAACCTCCTTAATAAACACCACCAGCTCGAGACAGACTTGGTACTCCAATAACTGCTCCACATCTTGAATCTG
>PVLD010000044.1:146978-463520 GCA_004027595.1 Dinomys branickii | reverse complement strand
AAAAAAAAAAAAAAGGAAAGGGATTGTAAGAACAGGGAGAAATCTTTCACCTGAGTGTTAGAGGACCCATTTCCCATTAGCAGGCTAGTCCTGCCAGACCAGTTCATTAACCATGAATACTTTGTTCCTTTGGAGAATGTTTTGCAGCCCTGATGAGCTTGGCTTTGAGTGGAGGAGGAAAGACCAAGTGATGGGAAACAGCAGGCTAAGCCTACGTGTTCTAAGGAGAGTGTACAGTTGCTAATAAAGTGTTTGGATTTCTCTATTCTTTTTTTCAGGTGCAGAAAGCTCTGGGGACCCTGATGTGTTGCCTGGATATTTTGATCTCAGTCCAAATCTATGCAGTTTTCGTGCATCTAAAAATAGGTCTTAAAGAGAATGTAGTACTTGATATGTATTCTGACAATGTAGAAGAAAAGGGAAGGCATTTTATCAAAAAAGGTTAGAAGTCAGTGAATCTGCAATGACCTTACGCCCAACAGACATCAGATCTAAAAACAGTGAATGAAACCTTCGTAGTCTAACAGCTTATCTGAGTCCTACACAATGTCTTAGAAGGTAGCCTCCTCACGAGCATATTCAGTGATAAAGGAAGCCCTGTCTCCCAGGATTGCACTTGTATTTTTGGCCTCTCCTAATGATTTTATCATGTCATCATTGGTTTCAATTCAGCCTTCTGAGACTGGTAACACAACTGCAACTCCTAAGCCATATTTTTTTCATAGGATTTTGGAAAACACTATTTTCCCTCAGCTTTTGTTCAGAATAATTAATCCCAATTCTTCTGGACTCTTACTCTACATGGTTTCAAGTCTCGGAAGCTTTGTGCTAGTATATTAGGATGCTTTATTTACAAATGATTTAAATTCAGTGAAAATTAGATAAAGAAAATGTACGATACATGTACAGAAATGTTTCACCGAATAAACAATTTTGAATCCATTCTCTTTTAAGCATTCTTTGCTCTAAAGCTTCCTTTAACTGGGATACAAACAGCTTCAATTTCTTATTGTTTCAAAGTACAGTTTTCCTGGGATGAGGGAAAAGAGAAAAAAAAGAAGGGGAAAATTATGTATACATGTATATACAGGACAACTAACATACTTGTACTACTGACTTTTATCACTTTATTGAAAGGAACAGTTAATGATTGATTATTTGATCAAACTTGTATGTCTATATTTGTTTTCCTGAGTAGCCACTTTGAAGATATCAATGTATAATACAACAACCATTGTTAAATTTCCTATCACCTTGTCTGTAATTCAGTATTGCTTGTATTGTTCTGGCATTATTTTGTAAATGGATGTAATTGTTAATACATTTTCATTCTTTTATTTTTGAAATTAAAAAAACAAAGTAGAGTTTTTCTATAATCTCCTCCAATATGCCTAGTGTATATCTACAAACTTTTAGTTCTTAACCATGTAGTGCAGATGTAGAGGGAGTTTTATAAGTAGAATTCTTCATTGCCTGATATCACACTGCACAGGGGAGTGAGAACTATGAAGGCTAGGTTTCTTGCCAGTTAGAGACTATTCCACAGAAGGAAAGAGTATGGCATTCAAACTAGAGTTTGCCCAAGGGGAAACATTGCTAACATAGTCCAAGTATGAGAAGCTACATAAAAATAACAACCTGATTTCCCCTTACTAATGGTTCCTTACCTTAGCTTCTTTTCACATAATATTTCAGTACATCAATTCTCTTTGTCTTACAAATTTTATATGTCAAATCTTGACTTCTGTCACATTTCCTATTTGTTTTAATTTAATTCAATGTAGGAATTGCTCAGCCTTCCCTTGAAACTATTTTTTACTAATAACATTTTCCTAATGTTGGAATAGCCATTGGAGAGATACTGTAAAGTAGTGGTCAGATCAAGTGCTCTATATCAGACAGACATGACCCTAAGTAGTGCTACCACTACTGTGAAGATGAGTTACAACAGGGCAATTAAGTTTTCAAATAATGCATCTACTTAATGAGACTATACCATACTGAACATAAAGTCAGGGGACCCATGTTAAAAATTATTCAATGTATAGCAGCAAATATATTGGAAGGTATTGAAAATTGCATGAAAGTGACCTATAGAGTCTTACTTCATCATTGATAGAACTTCTTTCATGTTCTTGTGCTCTGCCTGTGGAAAGTTTACATTGGGAATGATCTTACCACGTTAATCATCATCTCCAGAAAAGGATCCTTAGCACAAAGACAAAAGTTTTGTTGTCAGCTATGGTTAGCATGTTGTTTCAGAAATTGTTCCTGGCCTATGTTTCTACTGCTTCATTTCCACCTAAAATAATATCCTGCCATTTTTAGTATTAAAATCCTCTTACTAGAGAACAGATGAAATATATTCCCAGTAACCCAGAATTCCTACTTTTCTAGGGTAAACTAATTAGGTAAGTTAAGTTACAAAAAGAAAATCTTGTTCTAGTATTGCTTTGAAATATTCACAGATATCTTAAAATCTACCCAAAAGTATCAGTTCTTCATATACAATCTTCACATGCAATGTGAAACATCAGAGTTTCTTGGGAAGACTACTAAGGATCCAAAATATGATTATAATCACCCAAACTCTGAAGCAGCATAACTCACTGCTAGATCACTATTAGAACACATGGTTCCCCTTGTAGACATGTATTAAACATATTTGATTTGGAGGGAGTAGGGAGTGAGAGGAGCCCTGTGAATGTTTTTCAGATTTAAGAAAAAATACATAAAATAAAGAAAGCATTTAAAGACCCCGGTATATCTTTGTGTTCTGATTTAGCATCATTGAACAAATACAACAGTTTGATTTGGAAAACCTTGGAATAAGTTTCCTTCATTTTCCGCATATAGCAATGCTGAGCAGAGAGCTATTACATTTTTAAGGGATGCTCTGTTTATTCACACAAGAAGAGGTACTGTTTCTCCTGTCCTCAGACAGCGGCACTACCACAGAGCTCTGTCTAACCACAGTTCATTAAACCAGTTGAGAGTATAATTTTTGGCAAGAATGAGGATGTGAAAAGAAGATACCCAGCCACACTGAATGTGGCTGCAGATATGGCCTGTCCCTGCAGGGGAGGGAGCCCTGACCCACTATCTGAGTAGAAAAACACAAGCGCAAGAGCTATAGATGCCAAACAAAGGTGGTTACACCACCTGTTCTTTTCCGTGGTGATATTACTGCCATTGTGTAAATGTTACACAAATCCATCAGACAACACGTACTGTAAAACCCTTATGTACCAGGCTCTTGAGAACTTACAGGTTCACAAAGCCCCAAAAGTGACAGTCTTTGCACACAAACAAGAGAAAAATTAGAGATATCCTCATCTTCTCTACCAAAAGGGTGTATAAAATATATGTGTGTGCTCTACATCTGTATTAGTTATTAGTTAGAGATCCCAGAGGAACAAAATCAATAGAAAAAACTATCTGTATCTCTATATCATCTCTATCTGTAGATATGGATATAGATATGACGTATTAGGAGATCTTAAGGATCATAATGAGATGGTTTACGATATGTGCACACTAGAGCTGGAGGCTCTAGTGTGAACCGGCTCAGGCAAGAAGATGGAAGCAACAGAATGAAAGCCATGCAGGAAGCAGCGCTAGCCCAAAGGTGAAGACCTAGAAGCTCACTGGAGTGTCACTGGCACAGGTCTGCACTGAAGGCTGAAAAACTGCATACCTGGAGATAAACATCCAAAAGAGTGCCGGGGATATAGCTCAGCGGCACCGCACCTGCATGGCAAGTACAGCGTCCTGAGTTTGATTCCTGGTACCAAAACAAACAAATATCCAAAAGAGATAGCAGCAAAGGGCTGACCTGCTCAGGAAGACAGGAGACCCTCGGAATGAGCACACTCCGTTCTCCTTTCCTTTTGCTTCCCCTCAGGCTACAAGCCTATTTGTCGGTAGCACACACCAGCGGTTTGCCCCCCCTCCCCGCTCAGTCTACTCGCTTACATGTCAACCGTCAGCAGATACACGCAGAAGCAGTGCTTTACTAATACACTCAGCATTTCCTAATCTACTCCTGTTGTCGTATCATGAGTCAGGCTCACAGTACACCCCTTGTCAACTTGACACATCTCCTTAACCCATACTTAACTTTCAAATAAAATAGCAAGCTGTTAATTACATTTAACATGATACAACTATCCTGTGTACAAACAAAAAAACACTAATTGCCTTTCAAAAATAGAAGGAAAAGTGCTTAATCTTCTCTCGACATTCCATAATTTAAATATCATAATATAGATTTAGTAGTATTTAAATGGCAATCAACTCAACTAACATTGTTATAAAAAACAAAGGTATCTGCTTAATATATGTATACATATGCACAAGCGTATTAACAAAATAGGAAAGAATTATTCATGACAATTGCCATTCTTATTTCCGTAACTGGTCTTGTGATTGTAGCTGGTATTTATAACTATCTTCTACTACCCCTTCTGGATTCCCTTGGCATTCATCAAGCATCTCGCAGAGTGTTTGTTCTTTCCCTGAAAGGGCAACCTACACCCTCATTCCTAAAGGTTCTGGGCCACTTACTGTCCTCTCTGGATTGGGCTTTTGCTGGTTCCCATCGATCTTAACAATGGGGCACGGGAACATCGGAAGATGCAAAAGGGATCTCCTACACTGCAGACATGTTCGTCCTCATCTTCACTGTGAACCACTAGCCCAATTTCCCCTTCGTCCTTTGAATCAATAACCCCCACTAACACTGTAACTCCTCTTTTCGTTTGTTGACTTAGAAATATGAGGACCCCAAAAGGAATGAGCAGAAAATCTTAGATTCCAGTTAAGTGTAATCATTGTTCTGGCTCCTGGTAGAAGCTTTCCCTCTTCTGGAACTGAGACTTCTGGGCAAGGAGATCATAAGATCACAGGAACAAAAGTCAAAAGTTTTGCAGTGCACCCTTAAGGGTAATGATGAGTGGTAGACTTATTTTCATCCCTTTATCCCTGGGTTCCTGAATCCTGGCTGTGGGAGAAAGTACCATGTAGTGGATGCTCATTCAGAGCATATACAATCTGCTACAGAAACTTGCACCTCTCCTGCCAAGTATTGTCACTTGGTCCTGTACAAAGGCTCATCGAATCTTTGTGATATTCTTATTTGTACTTGTAGAAAATTTTCTGGAAAGTGATAGAACATGAGAACTCTTTTAAAATCTGACATCATTATACAATTCAATTCTGTATAATCTAAATTCAACTAATACTTATTGAGTTTCTTTAAAAGTCTATTTTTAAACTTTTTCTTTTTCATCTTTTTGAGACAGGGTCTCGCTATGCAATTGAGGCTGGACTTGAGCTCACTTTGTAGCCCAGGCTGGTCTCAAACTTGCAATGATCCTCCTGCCTCAGCCTCCTCAGTGCTGGGATTACAGGTGTGCGCCACCACGCCCGGCTTAAAAGTCTATTTCTAAATAAGCTTGTTTCATTTAATTCTTCCCATAAATCCATAATACAAACTGTTTTAATCTCCATTTCATAGATGAAATAGGACAAACAAAATAAGATCAAACTCTTTTGGTTAGCAAAGGAATGTATATTGCCCACAATCATAAAGATTTCAACATTATTAATTTTTATAGTCACATGTTGCTATATTAAATATGTATGTGTGCAAACATACATTTATATATGTATCTATATACATGAAATACTTTACCTTTGTTTTAAGCACTGAATTTAATGCATATTTGTACATAGAGTCTAAAATTCTATATGTGTATATTCTTAGTACACAGATATTACAATCATTTGAAATTCTTATTATAGTAGTATCTAACTGCATAAAATATTTTAAGATTTTCAGAATATACTTATGTGTATTATCATATTAAATATCCTTAATAACTTTGACTGTCAAGAGCTCTGTTTTGCACTTGGACATGTTTACATTAATCAAAGCAGATTCCATTTTCACATTTCACACATGAAGAAATGAAGAACATGACACCTAAAATAACTTGCCCAAGTTGATAGCACAAATAGGCAGCAAGGCTAGGAAAAGTTCAGACCCATTTCTTCTGGCTCCAAAGCAAGGGTACACTACACTATATGTGTGAGTAGAGATGTGACATGTTGTGAAATTCATATACTTAATCATCTTTTTCAGCCAGCCTAAAATGTATCAGAAATCATTATAAGCCTGGAAAATAACTTCCAGACTAAAATATTGTGCAAAATATTTAAAATTCAATGCTGGCAGGAGTCCCACCATTTTAAGTTATTTCTGCATAGGCTTTATTCATGAACTTTCATTTCATAACAGGAAACAGTAGCATTCTGAGTCACGTTGACTGTCTCGAGGTGAAACCAAAGTAGAATCATGTGTCCCCTGATCAATAGTCCTCTACAAAATGTAAGGAAAAAATAATTCATACATGATTTCTCTTACTGTGTTCAAGAATAAATTATTCCACAGAGGCAACTGAAGGCATACCATACTACAGTAGAGATTTAGAATACTTCTATATTAACATTAAAATCTAATGCTATGTAAGAGGGCTGGATTGTACTTACCTTATATCCCCGGACAGAACCAGACAGTACAATAATGGAACCCATAATTTGGGTCTCCTATTATTTTAGTAAAAATGGACATCTAGGTAAGGACAAGTCAATAATGTAATCATTGTGCCAACACAGCAAATCTTAGATGCTAATTGAAAACTGTACACCTGACAAGAAGGCACATGTATTGCACCCATAATCTGCAATGAGTTCTTTTCATGAACAGGTTATTTGAAAATACATTAGAGGAACATTCTAACATCAAAAAGTATCAAATAACATTAAATAACATTTGGGTAAATACCTTGCCTATTCTGGCATGTAAATGAGCCAGGGCAGTATGGTTGCACAAAATAAATTCTATAATCTGGCCATGGTCTGCTTGGAATTTCATTTTCATTTTGATGGGAAATTCAGAAAGATGGAAGATACAGTTAGTACAAGCATGACTTTTCTAATAACCTTTGCTCTGCTCTAGGATTCCTGATTTTTATGGTAGTGTTAAGGTTTTATAGTCTACGGAGTGAGATCATTTTAAAAATACTGTTATGCAGGCAATTAAGATTAAAGTCAGCTTCCCCTTCACACTCCCTGGTAATATGCTTCTGTATCCAAAAGATAAGGACTTGAGAAATGGCTCAGTAGGACAGACCAATGGGCCTGGAGTCCAGGATACTGTCTCCAACAGTGACAGCACAGGGTTTTATAGAGGATTGCATGGCTACCCTCCATGACATTAGCTTGCAGAAGCAGGCAGTGTATATTAAGAACACCTGATGACCTTTAAGAATGTCATGGATGTGACATCTAGCAACTTATATAAATCATTTGTGAACATATACGTTTATTAATTTTTGTGCTCCTTACCCTTGGAACAGGAGTAAAATTTCCTTTATTTTGGTCCCTACTCTTTCACCTGCCAATTGAATTTACATGGAGAAATCATTTTACTACATATTACCTCACTTTGTTTATCTGGAAAAAGTGACAGTAATAGTCTGGTCTATGCAATCAAATTTTTAACAGTTATTCTACATAACATGTGAAAATAATATAAAAACCAGCTATCCTAACATATTACAGAAATAATATGCTAATTACCTTATAAAATCCTGAATCTCATTACAAGAAGCAAGTTACTGACAATTTCAGAGATATTATCAACAGCTAAAATTTGAGATTTACATGGGGCATCTCTTTCTCAGATGAGAATGTTAAATAAAACAATACACATGCACTGTTGGCACAACGTTTCTTAACTTATCTCATTCTGGGAAGTATTCATTCATCTTTGCTTTGATTAAGAAAAATGAAAGAACTTGTTCAGGAGCAGTAATGAAATACTTAGTAAGCCCATAAAACAACTTATTTTTAAGAGTATTCAAAATATAATGTGAACATTAAATTTTTAAAAAATTATTACAGTACAAAAAAACCACACTGACATTAGTCCTTTTCAAAAGACACCATCCCTTGCTTTGAACATGCTTAACCAATTAATTTTCCCTTTCTTTTTGTGGTAACAGGGATGGAACTCAGGACCTTGTGCCTGCCGGGCAGGCACTTATTCCATTGAACTATATCCCTAGCACTCACTTTTTCCTTTTCTGAAGCAGCTCTGGAAGTCCTCTTTCATGATTTCACAATGTGTCATAAAAAATATGGTGAATGCTGCTAAGTGTTATCCAACCAAAAGGCCAGCTAGTAAAATAGAATGATATATCCTTGTACACCTTTTTAATCAGCGTTAGCACTATGTGACTTGTAGCTGTTCCCCAAAGACAAACTGACTATGAAAGGTAAATAATTTGAGTCAATTCAGGACATTAAGTGAGCCAGGACAGAATATAGACACATGTATGATAAAAGACTTCCAGAAATACTCCTTCAGAAAATGACAGGAATGATGGAATAAGTGGGTTTTAAGTGAAGGACAGTGTTTTAAGAAGGATTAGTGGCAATGTGTCTTTTACTGTCATATTTTTAAAATTTATACATTCACTGTATTTTCAAATCACACTGTTTATGTTCTACAAACCTAAATACACTTCTCCTCTTAAAAAGAGAAGTTAACGTGATGTTTAAGATTCACAAATGGTTCTTTTCTTGTTTATTTGCCTCATGATTCCAACACTTGAAAAGTTTTAGGTATTTTTACACAGAAAACTTCAGAATTATACCTTAAAAAGGTATTTGAGAAAAATGATGTATATGTACATGAAAAAAGAAAAAAAAAGCAGAAGAATTTCCCCTCAAAGAGAAATATGTGATTCAATCAATTTCCAAATGATTCAGGTCACTGAGCAAACTTTCAAAAGCTTTAGGACATCCAGCCAGTGAAAGGAACTTGTGCCCTCCTTAAAGTAGCTTCCAATTTGTAATTTTCCATCAGTTTTCCGTGTGTTTCCCTCTCAGACACATACAGATCCTTGCATATTACAATCTTCTTCACTGGATTTACAGTTTTGCTAGTACAGCTGTTGGGAGCATATTGAAAATGTGAAGACGGGAGAGAGCCACAGTTTCCCAACAGCCAGCTTAGTCAGTTCATGAATTTGTGAAGATGATAAAGACGCTTATAGCCTCCTTTCCCAGATTGTGGAAACTTGGCCATGGAAAGAGAGGCAGTGAGAGACTGCAGATAGGTATATTTTTAAAAGTTCAAGGAGTAAAATTTAGGAAGAAGGGAATATTGACAAGTTCTGAAAAGGTGAAGTCTCTCCTCTTTCAAAGACCTGTGAAGAAATAAGCCTAGAAATTTCCTTTTTCACCTTTCCTTTTACCAAGACCGTTGCTCTTCTGAAAGTCAGGTACGCTGTTTTGTTCCAAATTGTCTATTCTGTAATTCCATTTTGTTAATGATGGTTTACCTCTGCTCACACTGTAGTATGCAAATGGTAAACTCAGGAAGACAACAGAAATTCTTCTAAATCCTACATTTTGCACTTCCAGTGTTTTAAGTTGAACTCTATTAAACCATCCTGTGGGAAGGGACAATACCTCATACCTGGGACAATTACATTCAAAACATGCTGACTGTTTTATGTAATCTTGTCATCTTCAACCACTAACGTTTAGTTTCACCATTTCAGTATCTTCATTTATTTTAAGACAAAATCACAAGAACAACCTTATCTGTTTTTAATTGCCCTGCTCAGCCTTTCAAATAACTAATTGTTTTACATATGAATCAATTTTATTAACAGACATATGGTAATCATGGAGGAATTACTTTAGCTGGAAAAGCCTTAAGCTAAACTCACAATAATCACATTATTTGCAAATAATTGTTATTTAGATATTTTCTTACTAAAGCTTAATTATAAGTCAACTCAGTACAAACTATGTTGCACTTCCCTGGAAAGGAAGAAATTGAGATCTGTTAATACAAACAAGACAAACTGTTATTCATGTAGATCTCTCCTCAGCATCTGCTAATAAATGTGTTTCTAGACTCTATGATAGCTTTCACCTTCATCATTCAAAACTGGCATGAAATTTACATCCACTGAGAATTCATATTATTGACTCACTACTGTTACCATCCCGTTATAATATTAGTCTCTAATACCCTCCAGAAAATTAGAAATGTTTACAAAAATACATATACAGGGAGGTATTTTCCTTTTTGTACCCCAGAAGCTCGTTGACAGCTGGTCACCTTCAAATTATTCTGTGATAGTACAGCTGATTTTGAAAAAACAGTCTTGATACAGAAGGTAATAAAGAGCTCTTGGGAGCCAAATTTACATTTTCTAAGCAATCTTTTTTTTCAGTTCAAATGTGTTCAAACAAATTTTAAATGACATATAGAGCAGTGTTTCCCTTCCAAATACGTAGATCCATCATAACATTATAATTAAATGTCACAGAGTGGCAAATGATTATCTTATTTAAATGGTTAATATAAGAAAAATCCATCAACTATCAGTCTTGAATATGTGAATGTGATGCACATGGCTCCATTGATATAATTAAATTTAAGGCCAGATTTTATTATGTGTCCCCACCTACCACTGTCAAATCAAGTTAGAGAATTTGTATTTGACTCCAGGCCATAGTCTACCTGACTTCAGCTCTACTTCAACCGATCTGTACTTGTCAAGAAAAGAATTAACAGGGTCAATTTTTTCCACATGAGCAAGCAAGAAAATTCATGATCAGCAACAGCTTCCCTGCCATTCTTTTTCTCTTCTAACAGTTTCCTATCACCTTGGCACAATCCTAGAATTGTTCTACCAGACATAGAAGGCTGTGTCCATGTCCCTGTGAGACAAGGAGTACACGGTGCTTGTAGCTCATCTGTGATTGTGTAGAAAGCTGCACTGCTTGTACTTGTCAGAATATATTAACTTTGCAAGGCCCATTGGGAAACTCAGTAATTATGATGCAACATGAGGGCATCTCTGTGGTTCCTCTTTCTTCACAGTGCTAGCAGCCATTGGCATCCAGTTCTACTCAGGATAGTTTCTTTGCTTAGTGAAAACATACACTGCCAGGAAGACTTAGGAGCAAATCCCTAAAAGTCCTTTAGTTACCATCTCTCCTCTCACAGAGCCTACAGCCTAGGGATGGTCAGCATCTTCCAGGGCCATTCAGAGTAAATACAGGGCAGTTGTTTCATTTAGATAAATGGATCCCATTAAAATAGGAGACCAGTGTTCCATATTGGCATATTCTTCTGACTTTGACCCTGTTCTATCAATTGGGGCAAGGATCAGCAAATGATATCCAAAAGAAAATGAATAAGAATATTCTCTAGAACAGAAAAGCCACCTTCTTGAGAGTTTGTATTAATAAATAGGGGAGGAAATAGAAGCATATACTTAAAAACATGTACAAAACATGTTACAGATACAGGAAGCCAGCAAGATTCCTTGTAGACTAGAGCAATGCTTCTCTCAGCAGTCTTTAAAATGTATGTAATGGGAAAAGTTTCTCTCATGCTCCTGCCGGAGGAAAAAAAATACCTATGGTCTCTCAACTTTAAATTCATTTTAAGCACAAAAGGTCTTAGGGTTTAATTGCAGTGCAACCCCAATTCAGTTCTCAAAACTATCTTGCTCTAAAATTAATCAAAATTCCAAATTTGCATGAAAGTTAAATCTTTTATATTTCTTAACAAATTTGTATCAAGAGATAAATAGAGAACAGGGTTGTGGCCCTTCGCTCTTTTCCTGTGGTCTACATCAGGTCCTTCCACCATCTCCCCAGTCATGGGATCTAACCACATCACTTAGACATGAACTGGAAGGAGGACAGATAAAGGCAGAAACGTTCTTGCCCGAGGCATTTTTTCAAGTTTAGTGTGTGCTCCTGTGGTGGATTAACCACTGTGATGGTCAACTTGGAACACCCATCTGGACTCAGACAGGGTGGTTCTGGGTGTGGAAGGCCCACCCGAAGATTGTTGCCAACAGCATAAAAGCAGAACTTGAAAGGAAGGTGGTGTGCTGTGGATTCTCTTGAAGACGCTTATCACAGTGGTTTTCCCCACATGAACTCAGTTGCTCTCCTGATCATAGGAACTCAGGTCCTTGCTGTCACTGAAGACAGCTGTGGTTCTCTTCAGGGGTGCTCTGGCCCTTGAGCATTGCTTCCTGGATACAGTGCTGATCCTTCAGCCTGCTGGCACAGATCCTTCACTGCACTGGCATAGACTTTCTAGCTTCCACCAATGACCACTGGGCCTTTCTAGTACAGATCCTTGATACAGACTTGCTTGAGACATTGTTTCAAGTTCTAGACCTCCAACTGTACTCACAAAGGACATTGCCATGAGGTCTAGGTCTTCAGCTGGGCTCGGGCAGGACATTACCATGATATCCAGGTCTCCAGCTTCAGTCTCTGTGGAGCGGAAAGATTTCCTGGATTCTTCTGCATATGAGTTTTTGGGTTACTATTATAATACAATCTTATAAATTATGTGTTCTGTAAATCCTGACTATATCAGCTCCCCAGACCTGACACTTATTTATGAAATGATTATATATTGGATGAAAGATTTGATTTTTGTTTAAAGAGACATCATATCATTTGATACAGTCAAAGAGTATCTCTGTTTGGTTTATTATGACTCTGGGGAATTTTCTCTTTTCTTTTCTTCCTTCTTTTCTTTTTTCCTGGTGCTTCTTTGTTCCTATTGGCATCGCTTCTCATGTAGAACTAAAGAAATACCATGGTACTTCTCTATCTCCATCTCTGTTTGTCTCTGTCTCTCTCTCTCTCTCTCTTTCTCTCTCTCTCTCTGTGTGTACCTGTGTTGTGTCTATAGTGCATGTGCCTTACATGGCCCATATTATTACACAGACAGCACTTGCTTACTCTTACCTTAAACCCAGTCAAGGAATACAGCCAACACAACAGCAATGTTTATCACCATTACCAGTTTCAAGGAAAGTAACCAGCACATGTCTTCCAAGAGGAAGTACACTAGTTTTCTACTGTGATGATTATATTTAGTAGCTAGATTACATTCTTCTCCGCAGACCTGGAGGTATTGGAAGTGACATCATAAGACTTACCAAAGAAATCTCAAATCAAATCCTTTTCACTCATATCTGTAACAGTCCTTTCATATTTTTGCCGTAGATATGTGGTCCTGTGTTGGGGTCCCCAAAATTGAGGCTCAGTGATTCACTAGAACTCACAGGATTCTGGAAAGCTTTTATAATCAAGGACAGAGTGAGTGTATTATAACAAAGCGATTCAGACTCAAATCCGAAAGAGAAAATGTCCATAGACAATGCCTAGGAGAAACCTGGTACAGGCGCAAAGAAAACGCACTGACCGCTCTTTCCTTGGCATCACGCTATAGAGGTGGACTGAGACCAGAGCAGCAGTTCGAGAAGTGATCTTCAGAAGAGTAATACTCCAGTAGCACTGGAGTCTCTTGAGGTTCAGCCTTGAGAAGGGCGGCCGGATAAATAGCTGCCCTCTGAGTCAGAACAGGAAGTCTGAAAACTGATTCCTGAATTTAGTGACAGGAAAATCATAAGTGATTGTAATTATTTCTATAACATTTATAATAATATAAAAAGAAAACTTGCCTGAGTGTGACTCAAGGCTGAGTTACCTACTGCGCCTTACAGAAAACACACTGGGATTTCTGTGGGACTTGGATGTGGAGGAAGAAATGGAAAGACTTAAGAGGGCAAGTTTTCACACATCAGTATCTCAAGGGACCTGTTGAAATTAGTGTCTCAGTATGTGGGATGGATCTGAATACATTAAGGAAATAAAACCAGTAGCTTTGAATCTATCCCCAAGGCTACATAAATCAGGTCTAGTAGATTTTATAGGTAAGTTCTACCAATCTTCCAAGAACTCAGTGATCCCTACTTGGTAAACACCCTTTCAGAAAGCTGAAAAAGACAACCCCTCCATAGGTATTATATTAAGAAAAAAATATATAAACAAGTTTCACTTCCTCAGCTAAATCCAGAAGTCTATAATAAAATTAATATGCTGTATAGTAAGATATATATATTAAGTACTTTTAAAATCAAGGTAAAGATGAATTTATCAAAGGATTGGAAGAAAGTTTAATGACATGAAAGGCAGAAAATAAAAGACTAAATTATAGCAACAGATGTCTAATATTTTGATAAAATTTAATATCCTTTTATGATTAAAAACAGCAAACTAAGAATAGAATAGAACTTCCTTAATCTTAAAAAGGTTATCAAAAGCCTACAGCAACTTTTATTCTTAATGCCATGTCATTTCTTGCATAAATATGAGGATAAGCATAACGTCAGATATAATCACCCAACAATTAAATTTTGTTCAACTATCATCTCTTCATGCTTTACTTTTTGTTTGACAGTTTCAGACTTTATTTGTTGAGCTTATATCTTTTAAATTGTATTGGTCATTTTAAATGAAGTTATACTGAACACATTTATTTGAGAATTATTTCTTTCATTTGCCAAAATAGCCTAGCAAAGTCCCAAGTAGGAATAGAAACCATCTCCTCTCTTTCTGAATCTCCTGAGTCCTGCAATAGTGTTACATTGGAAAATCTTCAAACTTATTTCTTAGATTTATCCTTGTATATTTAGTTGTTTGTTATTTTAAATGGCACATTTATTAAACTTCCATTTTAATGTGCTGTTGTGCATGAAAAACCATTGACTTTTTATATACTGATTTGTTTCCATCATGCTTCTAAGTTTATGAATTCAAAAGTTCATCCTTAAATTTTTTTAGGTTTTCTAGGTAGGGAATTACACACCTATGCAAAGGGAAGGTTTTGTTTCTTCCTGATACATTTAGTTCTTACTTGTTTTGCACATTTTAATGCACTGATCTCTAAAGCGAACAGAAGAAGCTGAGTAATAGTGGTCAGTGTTTCTTGTTCCTGATTGGGCTCGATATGTGCCATTCTTTTGGCCCACTCATTCCTCCACCCCTTTACTCTAAGCAGTTGTAGCAGGAGGGAGAGAGAGCACCCTTAAACATGAAAGCTAGAAACATGAGCTGCCCCCTTTTCCAGCTGTGTCCCACGGGAGCAGTAAGCCCTGAATTCTCCAAGGATGCACGCTGGGCTGAAATCAATGAGTCAGCCAACAATGAGCACGCAGCAGAGGGAGTAAAGCACTCTGGTGTCTGTGGCTGTGCCAGTGGTACCGACAGGTGCAAAATCAAGTCTGCAGTGCAGAGATAACACTGGAACAGGTAACAGGGTCTCTTCTCTGCCTTGTGACACTCAGTTGCTGGGAAAAGTGGGAGCTGTGCCAAGTAGCCACCTTTGGATTGCCAGGCAGTGGTAGCACTGTTCTCTGAGGCCGAGCCGGAACTTGCCCTTGAGATGACTCTACATGGTTCGACTTTTTGTTTTGTTTTTAGTTTCCTAATAACTTTTCTTTAAACTTACTTTCTGTGTAAAGTTAACTAAAATTCTATTAAGAACCTAAATGATAATAATTTAAAGAAATATGTGTTTTTAAAAAAACATGTAGGGTTGAAGGCAAGAATTTATCATCTCTTATAAATTTCAATTTACTCCATGCTTGATGCTATAAATTTGTAGAATCAACTCATTGATGACTTGTATGAATTTTATGCATCTTTTGCATGGTTTGGTTCTTTTCTCCTTAATATGTTAGTACAGTGCATTAAAAGAAAACATCCAAAGTTAAAGTATCCTGAAATTTTTAAGAAAAGCTTCTATGATATTTTTTTCTGTGTTTTATTTTATATTTGATTGCTGTTATACATACTCAGATACCACTTACTTTTAATATATTATTAAACCATAAGTATTTCAGATTCATAGGGAGAGATGACCAATTTTTTGTTATTTTATCTTAATTTAACTTTGATTATATTGCCTTAAAATAAAGCTGAAGACATTTCTTCTTTCCCTGTTCTAAAAAACAATTCATATAAAAATAATTGTTTTCTTGTAAGAGGTTTTTTTTTTTTTTTTTGGCAAGACCAGGGATACTCAGGACCTTGCACTTGCCAGGCAAGTGCTATTCCACTTGAGCTACATCCCCAACCCAAGAGGATTATTATTAGCATACAAAATCATCATTTCTCAAATAATGTTTTCTATTTCTTTAAGGATATTGGTATTTAAATGCTATGTTTGGTAGGGGCTACATTTAAAACACTGTAGATTTTTAAAATTTTTATATTCACTCTAAAGTGTTAACTTATTTTGATAAAGTTGCTCAAAATATTTGATATGATTTAATTAACTGTGGCCCAGATTTCTTAATAAATTCTGTAAGTGTTGACCTGTTCTATTCTCAAAGAAAACAAGTTTTATTTTTCTATTTCATTTATCTTTTATATCCTTTGAAATATCTATATCTATCAATATATATATATATATATATATGTAGAGAGAGAGAGAGAAAGAAACAAAAACAGTGTATACACTTCAACAATTTGCAATACTAATAAATATCTGGAAAAGAATGGCCACTCTTTTGAGCACCTCTTGTAGAAGTCAAAGGTAACTTGTATTAACATTATGATGTCTTAATAAAATTAGCATTAAAATATTTATACAAATTTTTCTTTTCCTGATGTATACACTTTTGGCAGACTATACATCTTACAGCATTTCCAATTTCCCATGACTAATTCATTAATACTTTATTACTATATTCATGACTTCACTGCTTCATCATCAATTTTCTATTTGTCTTTTTCTTCTGATACATTCATTTATGGTTAAATATAATAACTGAGAAATATGCTAAGGCTTAGAATACAGACCTTTTGAAACCATTTTACATTTCTACTTGGTTACTCATTAAATACCTTTGTATTTTTTAATGACATGTGATCAATATCTAAGGTGAATATTTAAATTTTAAAAATGTATTACAGTAAAGGATACTTTGCTGTAAATCTCCCTCAAAATATTCCCTCTCTTTTCAAACACACTTACTCCATCTTTCTTACCACTTTTTGAAGCAGTTCCGGAAGTTCTCTTTCATGAGTGTATGTATGAGTTTTGATCCAAATATGGTGAATGATGCTGTTGACTACCATTGGAGGAAGAAAGCAGTCTTGTGAAAACATTACAGTGTGACCTCATCCACATTACTCCCCTGGCCAGGCACTGTGTGACTTTTTGCACTTCCCAAAAGTCAAAATGACAGTGGGATGAAGGATCTGTGCTAGCAGGCTGAGGGATCTGCACTAGAGCCAAGAAGCAGTGTTCAAAATAAGAACCAGAGCTCTCCCCAAAAGTACTACAGCCATCTTCAGCAACAGTGAGGTCCAGAGCTCCTCCAATGATCAGGACAGCCGAGTTCCCATCGGGAAAACCAACACGACAAGCTTCTAAAGGAGACTAGTCTGTGCAACATCTTTCCTTCTGGAGCCAGGAAGCGATGCTCAAAGTGAGGGCCAGAGTTCTCCCAAAGTAAACTGAAGCTATTCTCAGTGACAAAGTCACAAGCTCCTTGGATGATGAGAACAGCCAAGTTCATCAAGAAAGCCAGCATAACGAGCTCCTCCAAGAGAACCAGCAGCTCTTTATGGCTTCTAAACCGCTTCCAAAAGGCTCCCAACAGCTTCTACCAGCTCCCAACAGCCTCCCTCGGCTCCCAATGCCTTTCTTCCTCTGAAGTTCCGCCCTAATGCTGCTGGCAATAATCCTCAGGTGGGCTTCCCACACCCAGCATCACACTGGCTCAGTTCACCTGGATGTTCTTGCAAGTTGGCCACCAGTTGTCAATCCACCACAGATGTATTGTCATAAGTTATTTAGGATTATCCAAGATTTTTAATAATAGTACAGTTTATTTTTTACTATTAGTCCATCTTTTCAGAAACATAAACTTTTCAAAATGCAAAATCATGTGACTTGTCTCAAACGTGGTTTGCCATTAAAATTCTTTCAAATATTTATCTCGGCACTTTTCACATCTGCCTTCACTGCCTCACTTGTAGGAATTTTAGATTGAGAAATTATTTGTGATGTGCCTAGACATACACATTATCAAAAAAAGTCATGGCAACATTACCAAAACAATGCCATACCATGAAATAGCAAAAGTGTTCAACGATAGAAGACTGGATATATAAATTATAGTGTATACTTAAATTGAATAATTGGCTAGACATTAATAAGACAATGAGCTATATTTAGTGACAGTGTTTTGCATAACAGATTGTTACAAAAGAAGACATGAAGCATGTATTATGTTAATGGCATTTTATTAGAAGAAGATAAATATCGTTGAAACACAGGAATAAAAGTGCTTACAGTGGTGGGCACTTTAGAAATCATTTTTTCATTTTGCATATTTATGCATAATAATTTTATAGAAGCACTTATTATCAGATATTTTATGGCCACAGGCTAAGTGCTAATGTATTGTTTTCATTTTTAAGAAATATATTTTATAGAAATATAATTAGAATTAGATCACAAAAATGTGATAACCAAACCCAATTTTTAAGATGCTGCATATGCTCTCTTAATATAATGTTAATCAAAGTCCAGTAATAAATTTGGTTTTCAGCTCTCCATGCTAAAGTATCTATTTGTATGAAAGAATTTAGGCTGATTTTATGTTCCATTCTTCTGTAAATATGAATGGAAATTATTTTATGGCCATTCCATTGTTTACAATTTAATAAAGTATTGTACCATGATTATATGCTGTGTCTTTCTATTTTCCCACTGTTTTAAAATCCTCTAAATTAAGAATTGACTAACAATTTGGAAATTTTATGTGGTTAGTCACTGTGTCATAATTTGTGCCATTTACTTTCCAGTTTTGTATACATAAAGTAGTAAATGATAAACCAAAGTCATCCATTTCAGTCAAGTCAAAAGATATTTGAAAGTAGTTAAGAGAGGTAAAAGCGAGCAAACACAAAAAACAGATAAAATATTTCCATCACCAGAATTTTACTTAAGAGAAATCTGTAAGTCTAAGCATATAAGAAATTTATTAAATCTTTTTAAGTGTCATGAGGACAGAAAGGTAGAATAATCATTTATCTAAGAAATATCTGCACAAGGGTTCTAAGTCTGACTTCGCTTCAATATTTTTAGTGATTCCAAAGTAACGATGTTTTTTTGTTCCTAATTCACCTTCAGGCTCATGAAAAATCAAGGATAGTGGTTGCCTTAACTTACATGTGTGTATTACTTATTTATTATAGATGGCTTTGCTGGAATTGTTCCTTGCTTTCCATTAGAACTGTTTGTATGGCTTGTATTGGAGGCCACTCAACACATAACAGAACTAGAATATATTTAACATATCTTCCAGTCATGAGACTCTATAATCTTAGGATAATTAGAGAACATACTTCATTAATACACACAAATATATGTCTTGGAGCTTGCTACTAATGTGGAGCCATAATTCATCTCCTTCTGAAAGGGTGCGTGCCTCTTCCAATTGTTCTTGTGTAGCTTTGCATCTTTACTCTGTGGTTTGTCACATGCTGTGACCCTCTAAAGAAGACAGGCTCTCTAACCTTAGTTATCTAGGTTTCTTATGCAAATCAAAACCCAGAATAAAGTTTCCTTAGTCCATAAGAGGCCATAAGTGCTATCATAAATTCACACCTCGCTCCAAATGACCAAATTTAGAGCCGTTTTTAAATAAATAATTTTACTATTTTGCACTAAAATTACCCTCACAAACAACTTTTTTATGCTTCATATTTTATGGTGCTCAGAACCTTTTGAAGTCACAGTGCTATGAGCATGTGTGAATACCCATCTTTTCCAACATCCTTTAGTTCCATGTTGTCTTAAGTATAGCTATACAGAAAGGAAATTAAATAAAATTGTACTTACAGCACACCCAGTAACCCATTCTCATTTACTTTCTGCAGGACTATGAAGCATATTCAAGTAGAATTAGAAGATCTGTCAGCTTCTGGAACTATTATCATGAAGCCATTATCAGGCCAAATATCTTGAGCCTAAAATAGTATATGCCTTCTTGGATAACTGCAATCCAGATATTGACTAGCCACTACCCTTAGAAAAGTTATCAAATTCATAAAAATACTATGAATAAAATTATAGTCAAGAAATCTAGAAAGAAATTATTTCTCTGTCATCAACCTCCTGAGAATATAATAACCTACAATGACAAATTTTGTTCAACGTTCATGAAGAACTTAAACATAATACATAGAAAATCTGACAATGATAAATAAATGAATTTCATTTATCTTTTATTGGAAAGGAAAGGAATAAAAATTATTCCATTTAATTATTTTCCTATAATCTCTAACTGAGTTTGAGCTTAGTTTTCCAATACACTGTTTAAAAGTTTAAGTATTTCTCAGTAGGCTTTCTTTGAGGGAGTTACTTCATTTAATAACAATTGCTGCAATACACATACACCAGAGATTAAAATCTGTCTAATATCTAAGCTTTATGATGCATGTTACATCTAATCAGATTTCACTAATTTTTTTAAAATGCCAGTCTACTTTTGATTTCCAATAAGACATGTTTCATACTTTGTAAGAGCATAAAGGACTTAGTGTATGTGGGTACTTTATCCCAGAGAATGTGAGTGAGTGACTTAAATTCTTATCTCCAATAAAGTAGCTAAAGTTTCCCAGTATTTGGCTGAGGCAAGAGGATCACAGTGAGTTCAAGGATAGCCTGGGCTACAAGGCAAGCTCAAAGCCAGCCTGAACTGCATAGCAAGACCCTGTTTTCAAAAGACGAAAAAAAAAAAAGCTAGAGTTAACAAAATAACCATTCATTTAATTGTGCTTCATATAACACATAATCAGGCATTAAAAATTAGAAAGTATTCACAGATGACTTCTCAGGAGCAGGTACAGCATTTACATAATTTACCCACCTTACAGTGTCACATACATCACTCAATAAATTTGATTAGCAGTTCTGCTTTCCACCACCTTTTTACCGCTAACAAATCATACTTCATGTTATGTTTGTATCTAGATGTGTGCCCGTAGCCTCACGCAGTCATAGGTGGGGAGGATCGAAAGTCGCTAGTTTACAGTGTGTGGATATCGATTAAGAATGTGATACAAGGATTAAGGAGATAGATAATGGAGGCACCACCCGGGCTACGAGTGTCTTCAATAGACTTCTAGCCTGGACGGGGAGTGTAAATGGAGAGAGGAGAGGCGAGGCGAGACTACTGCTGCTGCTGCTGCTGCTGCTGCTTGTTGTCTGCTGCTGCTGCTGCTGCTGCTTGTTGTCTGCTGCTGCTGCTTGTCTGCTGCTGCTGCTGCTGCTGCTGCTGCTTGTTGTCTGCTGCCGCCTGCTCTGCCATGCCATGAACTGCTTCTCTTCTGTGATGTCCCTTGGCCTTGCTGATCTGCTTTAGAACCAGCCAGCCGTGGATTCAAACCTCTACAAACTGAGAGGTGACATGAACCTTCTCTCCTTTAAAAATGACTGCTGGGTATTTTGCCTCAGCAATAAGAAAATAACTAAAATACTTCATGTAGAGAAACTGCAATCCCCCTCATTACAATTTATATTATTTTAAAGGTTACAATGGTAAATGTATTAGTAAGCAAAAGCACCTATTCTTTGTGATTTATAATTTCCTGTTTATATGACAAGGCTCCTTAAGGAAAAGTTACATTTAAGACTTTAGTATCACATACTAGGTATAATTAAAAGATAGGACTTGTGATTTTAAGAGGTTATTAAAGTAAATGATATCCTGCCATTAATCCCTTTCAACACACTCCTTTTCACTTCAAATGCTGACACCATTGTTCTTGACACTTTCTGAACCAGTTCTAGAAATCCTCTTTCATGAGCATCTTTAGTTGTGCTGCCATGGAGGCTTCAGTGTGAACTGATTTAAAACATTTAAAATTCATAGTTGTCCTGACCATTGAGAAGAACCCAAAGTCACATGGTGCCAGATTCAATGAATGAGGCACATCAGGACACACAAAGTTTTACTAGCCATCCTTTCCGCTGGATACCACACTCATAAAAGACAACTTCCAGAACGCTTCAGAACTGCTTCAGAAAGTAGCAAGAAGGATGATATAAGCATGTTCAAAGCAAAAGGGAGTATCTTGACGAGGATTCATGGTAATGTGTCTCTTACTGTAAAAAAAAATAAATTTAAGCATTCATTGAATTTTTCAAACACCCTTTGCATTTAAGGAAAAGTAAGTAAGTGGGGTATTTGAAATGAAAACATTTCATATTCACTTCTATCCATAACCGGTGCCATTTTTGTGGATGATGGTATTTATTTCAATGTTTGTATAAAACAGACAATAAAATTTTCTAATTTCTCTTCCTCTCCTTTTTTCTTTTTCTTCTATTTGACTTGAAACTATTTTTCAAAAAAAAAAAAAAACTAATGATTTCAGACACAGGACAGGATAACTGAGAGGCCTAAAAGCTCTAGACTCACTATTGGAGTTATAAAATTCTTCTCAGGTAACTTAGCACCTAGGAGACCCAGTCTCTATATTTAAATTTGGAATTATAACACTTCTCATTTTATCAAAAGATGATAAAAGTTAAGGTAAAGTTAGAATGTTTTGGGTAAAGTTGCTAGACACATCAAACTATGGTATTTTGGAATAATTATTATGACAACTCAACTTATCACTGATGGATAATAAATCATTTACTATGATAGTAACAAAAACTACTAATTATACTAAGTGAACAGGATCCTGATATAATTCTGTATTTTATTCTTGGTAACTCACTTAACGTGGATGGTCTCTTTCTTACCACTATCTGCATTGCCAGCATTTTCTTTAATCTCGTCAGATCTCTTTGATGTAATTGAGAAGTCACTTTAGAAGAATGTCACTTTCTTGCATCTCTTCAACAAAGTAATATAATTAAGATTATGCAAAGCAGCAAAGATTCCCAGAGAGCCAGGCAAGAGTGAAGGCCTGTGAAATCCCAAAATTAGGAATTGCTGTAGTCAACATAAATAACTGACATTTAGATGACCTAATTAAAACAAATTACATTGCTATGGGGAAAGTTATAATTTTAAACATAGAACAGTCTCAATAAGTAACAGATAAAACATCTGAAATAGCAGTGTTTGACATTTTCTATAAAATCATGTAAAAGTGGAATACATTCTTGACAAAATAATAGGAAATGTGAAAATCTGAAAATATATGAAGAAGAGAATGCTGTTGATGAAGGAAAAATGGCACAGCAATGATAATTTGAGGGACAGACAATTCTGGCTGAGGTCACATCAGTGAAAATTTCTTAATTTCTCTGTGCCACAGCGTCGTGTCTACAAAATGGAAAGCTTCTGGAGCTGTGGCGAAGAAAAATAATTTCACAAACAAAAAAATACCTTGAAATGTATTTTAATTTGTGGTACCTTGCAGTTTTTTTTATATACGTAAGTATCCTAGTAATAAAAACAATGTTGGAAGCATGATAAAAATATAAAATGCATAAATTGCCTTAATATCTTTTCACATAATTTACTTTCAATTTTTAAGAAAATATTTCATATGAAAATTACATTCTTATTCCAGAAGGACTTCATTAGGCCTTCTCCCTATGAAGCAATAAATTTCTGTGCAAAGTCCCTCATACATTTAGAAATATGATTCCATTTTGAAAATGTATCAGTTATGCACAAACACTCTAAAAGCTTTGAAGTTTTCTCATTCTGTCAAATCTCCTTTAATAAAGAAACAGAATTACAGATGTGACATCACAGAGAAAAATTTCTCTATAAAGAGTTTAGTCCCTTGAATATAGCATCCATTTATATTAATGGACCAACTGAAGAGTGCACCTTTATTCACAGCAAGAAAACATACCAATAAAACTTTATTAAAATATCGAAATTCTATTTCAAATGCCTATTAGGAAACAAGTTTGTGTAGTTTATAACCTAAGAAATGATGGTTAAAATGATTATCTTTTGAAGCTTTTCTGTCAGATATTTCAAAATATTACCTTTCCTACTGAAGGCAGAGTGACTTCTGATGAGAATGGACTACAATCCACTTTTGCAAAATGTAAAATGCATACCAGGTTATCCTCAAGAAAGCAAATTCAAGTGTGACAGTTGTAAAACTACAGTTGATGAGTTCAACACCTGGGCCAATCCTTACTAGCTTCATGACTTTGAGAGAATACATAAGCCTCCTGTGCCTCAGTTCATATCACCAAAAGGAGAATATAATTGTATTTAGCCACAAAAAAAGTTGTGATGGTTCATAAGATGACACATGTGAAGTGTTAGGACTATATCTAGCATCTATGAAGTGCTTAAAAGATACCATCTTCATTATCATGTTTGATTTCTGGTCAATCGTTGGTATATGTGTTTTCAAAATTTCTAAGTGTACTTCGATTTAGTGTAATTATTGTATGTGTTTTATGTTTTCTGGTGTCTTGGGCTGGCTGTTACCTGTTTATAATAATTAAATTGATGCACACTTAATGCTGGCAAAATAAGTCACTAACTTGAGGAATTTTGTTGCTGTGTACATTACCCTTAGCTACACATTTGGATGTTTCTAGTATAAAAAGTAATATTCTATTCCTTGCAAAAGCATCTACATGAAATATTTATCACTATAAGACTATAGAAAGTTCTTGAGTACTCAGATCTAAAAGATACTGAACATGGTGTCCTCGGTTTATAGGCCACTGTTGTATAAAATTTCCATGCTTACTGATGTGTGTTTATGTTTATAAAGTTATGACAGTAGCAACTGGTGAGAGCATAAATATAATTGGTTTCCTGAAAACCAAAGCCATGGCCTCAATCAAGGAAGACAGCTTTATTATTCCTTCCTTAACTGTTATTGATGTATTCCTCTTCAAAAATACTGATTTTCTTTTAAAAACAGTAATAGTTATCATTTCATTAGCAACTATTAAATGCCAAGTATCATACTAGTGTTTGCAAATAGTATTTAGCATTCTTTTAACAGTCTTTTGTAAAGATTGAGAATAACCAGAAATCATAAATAAAAAGCAGAATATTATTTATTTTTTATAACTGATTTAAAGGACAAACCTCTCATCATCTGGTTAGTATAAGAAATCAATTGAATGTACAACCAATATAAATTTAACCTGTTTAATCATGTAAAGAGCTACTTTAGGGCGTGCTCTCTCATTTGAGTAGTTTCCAGTCTTTCCAAGTTCTTCCTTCTCTTACCATTCCCTAAGATGAAGTTGACAGCACTCTGTGGGTGATAATCCTGAAGTTACAGGGGACAAACGGATGGGATCACCTTGGGCCAACCCTTGCATAAGTACTGTTTGTTGTCTACTGGAATCTAAGACACTGCTTCCCTAACTACCATCCATGTGCTGAGACTTTGATCTGTGGCCAGTACTTTAGTGATCCTTTAGTTTTTGCAGGACAGTTCTCCTGGAGTACCTTGAACTCCCTTCTGCTCTCATGATTATGGACCCATCAATTTTCACTTACCATTCTCTGTGTACCCCCAGCCTGTACTGCAGGAACATGGATAACCCCATGGCAAGACTGCCAATTTTTCTCCTTTTAAGCAAAAATTATATTTAAAGATAAAAGAACCAAAACATATTAACTGATGCACAGACATAAATGAAACAACATGAAAACAATTTTAAAAATAAAGTATTTTAGGCAAGGTGGTAAGAAATTAACAATGGTTGTTGTGTTACATACTGTTATCTTCCTATTGGCTACTCAGAAAAGTAAATAAACACATGTAAGAACGATCAAACAATTAAATATCAAATATTTCTTTCAAGAAAGCAATAGGAATAGGTATTACAATTATACCAGCCATCTTGTGTGTATATGTATATATTTTTTTCTTTTTTATTTATTTTGTCCCTTGTATCAGTTAGGGTTTACTTGAGAAACAGATTTAAAACAAGATATACAAATATATAACAAATTACCTATTTGGCTTACAATGGTCAGCTACAGGGTTAGAGGAGGAAGTGTGCAGAGGGTGTCTGCACACTGGAGATTGAACAGCTTAGGCCTGGGGCCTGGAGCTCACCATAGCGTCTGTGCAAGTCCTTATTAAGGGCTGTTGGGTCTGCGACGAAATGCTGATGAATCTACGATGAAGGCCGGGGAGCCAACACCAGAATGCTGAAGAGTCCCAGGCGGAAGCCAGAGTCTGCACCGGAAGCCAGGAGATGACCAAGCTGAAGGTGAAGACTAGAGCTCTCCGAAGAACTCAAAACCAGTCCTTCTTTTTTTTAGTTTACCAGCTCAGGGGAGGTGGGGGTGGTTCTCTACACCCACACCCTCTGTATGCCTTTTTCTTACACAGGTTTAGAATGAATACAAATAAACACCTGGCTTTCTGCTGAGTCACACAGTTAACCTTTAAAGCTTCCCAAATTAACATAAACAACATCCCACAAGGGTAAGGGCATATCCTGTTTACCCCAAGATTTACAACTGCTGAGTTATTTAGTTAAACCTCTAGACTCCCCAGGTTGACACAATGTATCAACCATAACATCCCTTTTCCCTCATCCTACTCATTTTTTCCTTTTGAGTAGGTTCTTTCCCTGTCACACTATCTATTGTGCCCGGTAGATTTCATTGACTCTTTCATTTATTATGGGAGACAATACAATGTTTACAGGTGAGTCTTTTTTCTTCACTTATGTGTATAGTCTCTAGTGGCATCCATTTACCTATAAAAGCCTCGAGTTTATCTTTCTGTATAGCTGAATAATATTGCATTATATAAAATACCACATATTTTTTATCCAGTCCTCAGTTTATGGGCATTTGAGTTGTATCCATGATTTAGCTACCATAAATTGAGCTGCTATAACAATGGGTACACACATAACATTCTGACATAATATCTTCAGTTCTTCTGGAAAAACACTTAAAAGGGGAATAGCTGAGTTGAATGGGACCTCTAATCTGTTTACTGAGAAGTCCCCAGACTGATTTTCACAGTGGTTGCACCAGTCTATACTCCCACCAAGAGTGGAGAAGAGTTCCTTTTTCTCCACAGTTGTTCCAGCATTTGTGTCTTGGCTGATTTCTTGATGATAGCCATTTGTGAAGTGAGATGGAATCTGTGTTGTTTTACTTTGCATTTCTGGAATGATTAATGATATTGAAGTTTTTTCATGTATTTATTTGCCATTTGTATTTCTTCATGTGAGACATGTGTGTTCATCTCTGATATCTATTTTTGGATTGAGTCTTTGAATTTGGGGCCCTGATCACTTTAATTCTTTATATGTTATAGATAGAAGTTCTTTGTCTGAGGGACAGTGAGCTAAAATTTCTTCCCAATTTATGCTTTTTTTTATGCTTCTGGTGATTTCCATAGATATATTAGATGAGAACCTAGTTGTTTATTCTTTGAAGTATTTCCTGTGTTTGGTTTGTTCATGAACTCTTTGCCTACCCTTACATCTTCAAGATTTTTAACTAATTCCTCTTCTAGTAGCGTTAATGTTTCTGATTTAATATTTAGATCTTTAATCCCTTTGACTTTAATTTGGTGCATGGTGATAGGCATATGTCTAGTTTCAGTCTTCGGCATGTGGCAAGCCAGTTTTTCCAGCACAATTTGTCAAAGAGTGTTTCTTTCTTCCAGTGAAGTTGTTTGGCCCCTTTCTCAAAGATAAGGTGGCTGAGCGTGTTTGTGGCTGTGACTTCATCTTTTAGTCTGTTTCATTGATCCTCAGGTATTTTTTTGCCAATGCCATGTTGATTTTATAACAGTAGCTTTGTAACATAATTTCAAGTGAGGGATTGTGATTCCATCTACTTTGCCTTTGTTATCCAGGATTGCTTTTGTTATTCTGGGTCTCTTCTTGTTCCAAATGAATTTTAGGATTGTTTTCTCTAGATCTATGAGGTACACTAGTGGCATTTCAATTGGGATTTCATGGACACTGTACAATTTTGGTAGTATGGCCCTTTTCACAATGCTGGTTGTTCCTATCCATGACCAAGGAATATCTTTCCATTTTCTAAAATTCTCTTCAATCACTTTTTAAAGAGTACTGTAATTTTCACTGTATAAATCTTTTACTTCTTTTGTTAGCTTGATTCCTAACTTTTTCAATTTTTGGGGTGCTTTGGTGAAATGTATGGTTTCCTTAATTTTTCTCTCAGTGTGTTTGTTGTTTGTTTATAGGAATGTTGTTGATTTCTTAGTGTTGATTTTGTATCCAACTACAGTACTAAACTAGTTGGTTAATTTTAGGAATCTTATGGTGGAGATTTTTGGGTCTTCCATGTAGAGTCTCATGTCATCTGTGAATAATGATAATTTCACTTTTTCCTTTCCTGTCTTTATTCCTTTTATTTCTCTGTCTTGTCTAATTGCTCTAGCTAATGCTTCCAGAACTATGTAGAATAGGAGTGGTGGAAGAGGACATCCTTGTTCCTTCCTGATTTTAAAGTGAAAACTTTCCATTTTTGTGCATTTAGTATGATGTTGGCTATGGGTTTGCAAGAGACTGAAGTAAAGAACATCTATTCCTGGTTTCTGTAGGATTTCTTATCATGAATGAGCACTGGACTTTGTCAAAATCTCTTTTTGCATCTACTGAGATAGTCATATATTTTTTCTATGGTTCTATTGATATGATGTATTACATTTATTCATTTGTATATATTGCACCACCCCTGCATCCCTGAGATGAATTCTACTTGGTATGTTCTATGATTTTCTTGCTGATTTGCTGTACTCTGTTTGCTATCATTTAATGATTATCTTTGCATCTGTGTTCACTGGTCTGTTGTTCTCTTTCTTGGTTGTGTCTTTGTCCAGTTTTTGTATCAGTATAAGAGTTGCCTCCAGAAATTAGTTAGGGAGGATTGATTCCTTTTCAATTTCATTGAAAGTTTTGAGGAGTACTGACATTAAATCTTCTCTGAATTTCTTGTAGAATTCCGTTGTGAATCCATCAGGATATGAGCTTTTCTTTGTTGGTAAGTTTTTAAGCACATTTTTAATCTCATTGATATTGCATTATTTAGAATTTTCATATCTTCTTGATTCAAATTTGGTAATTCATATGTATCTAGGAATCTGTCTATCTCTTCTGTGTTTTCCATCCTATGGCAGTGAAGATTTTCAAAGTAAGCATTGACAATTGCTTTAATTTCTGTAAGATCTACAGTGATTTCATCCTTTTCATTTCTTATTGCATGAATTTGAGTTTTTTCTTTTCTCTTTTTTTTTGATAAGGCTGGATACGAGTTTATCAATTTTTTTATTCTTTTAAGGAACCAACTCTTCTATTAATTAATTTTTTGTAATATTCTCTTCATCTCAATTGCACTAATTTCTGCCCTGATATTTACAATTTCTTCCCTTCTTTGCGCTTTGGGCTTGACTTCTTTTTTTTCTAAAAGTTTGAGGTGCAGTATTGAGTTATTTATTTGTTCCTTTTCTGTTTTCCTGATAAGAATTCACTGCTATAAACTTCCCTCTGAGGACTGCTTTCAGTGCATCCCACAGTTGACAGTAAGTTGCATTTATGTTTTCATTTGTTTGCAGGAATTTTTAAAATTATTCTTTAGTTTTGTCTGTGATCCATTGGCTGTTCAGGAAGCTGTTATTTAATTTCCATGTGTTTATGAAGTTTTTGTGGTTCCTTTTGTCATTAATTTCCAATTTCATGCACTATGATCAAATAACATGCATGGGATGATTTCAAATCTTTTGCATTTAGTTAAGATAGCTATGGGCCAGAACATGATCTATTTTAGAGAACATTCCATGTGCACCTGAGAAGAATGTGTATTCTGATGTTGTGGGGTGGAACACTCTGTATACATCTACTAAGTCCATTTGTTCTGAGATTTGGTTCAGATCTGTAATGTATTTGCTGATTTTTTGCATACTTGACATCTTTCTGTCAATGGGGTGTTCAGGTCTCCTAGTACAATACTGTTATTAGTTACTTGGTTTTTCATGTCTATTAAGATTTGTTTTGTATAGTTAGGTGCTCCCATATTTGGTGCATACCTACATATGTTTGTTATGTCTTCCTCTTGCAGTTTTCCCCCAAAAAGTCTGTAGTGACCATTTTTATCTTTTTTGCTTGTTCTTGGTTTGAAGTTCACATTGTCTTCAAACAGAACAGCTACCCCTGCTCTTTTTGGAAAGTTTCTGCTGCATAGAATATTGTTTTCCTACCTTTGACTTTCAGTGTATGAATTTTCTTTTGAATTATATGTGTTTCTTGCATACAGCATATACTTGGATTTTGTTTCTTGATCCACTCTGCTAATCTACTTCTTTTGATTGGTGAACTGAGCCCATTTACATTAATGGTTATAAATGACGTGTGTTGGCTTATTTTTGTCATGTTATTTACCTGCTCTTGTTTTCCTACTTTTTCTCTGTTTGATTGCTTCCTCTGCCAGGTGGTCCCTTTCTATTGTTTTTCTTCAACTTGCAGTCATTTTTATCTCTTTCTAGAATATCTTTTAGTATCCTGTGTACAGAAATATTGCATGGAAATATTTTATTTCTCTATTAAATTTTAAGGCTAGTTTTGCAGGATACATCAATATGGGTTGGAAGCTGTTTTGTCTCAGGACCCAAATTACTTCACTCTAAACTTTTTTCATCTTGATGATTTGTGTTGAGAAATCTGTGGTGATTCTGATGGGCTTTCCTTTATAAGTGATCTGTTTCTTTTCTTTAACAGCTTTTAATAGTCTGTTCTATTTTGGATTTCTGGGATGTTGATTATTATATGTTTGGGAGTAGTTTTATTTTGGTTATGACTAATTGGCCTCTATATGCCTCACTTAACTGTATGTCAGATTCTTTTTCTATGCTTGGGAAATTTTCTGCTATTACTTCTGCAGATACTCTTTTCATGTGATTTGTATTGTCTCCTCCTGTTTTGTTGCTAACTATTAGTCTTTCATTATTTCTCTTTGTATCCTCTTTCAGCTGTTGAATTGATATTTCCTGGTTCCTTGTTAATTTTAAGAGATCCTTCCTTTTGTGATCATTAGCTAAAATCCTGTTTTCAAAATCTCAAGTGGTTTTGCCAGCTTCCTATGGAAGTTTGGATTTACTGGATACCTCTTTGAATTGTTCCATGCCTTCTAGTTCTTTCCTATATTGTTCATTTAATGGCCGTATCATTTTTCTATGCTCCTCTATTTTTCATATATGTCTTCTTCAGATGTGCTAAGCAATTCTTTCACTATTGTCATCATTTCATTTTCTACCTGACAGATTATTTCTCATCTGGTTTCTTCTATGGCCTGATGGAGTTGTTTCTTTACTTCAGTTGCAATCATTCTGGAGATTTTGGGTGTGTTATTTCCAAGTTCTCCTATGTCAGTGTCTCCTGGACTGTTCTGGGTGGGGTGGAGTTCTGAGATGGCATTTTGTTCTTTTGTCTTGCCAATTTTGATACCAGAGGCCAAGCCCTCAGTCTGACCCTTTCTTGGCAGCTCACTGAAAGTCCCTAGTATCCCTAATTTTCCTGGGGGTCAGACTTACTCCACAATGGTTATAGACATGGGCTGCCCAGTCTGGGGTCACCAGGCAATTTGTGGAGTGTACCCAGCTTTCCTGGGGCTCAGACAAACTGTGATGGCAGCAGATTGAGGATGCCTAGTCTGAGGTCCCCAGGCAGCTGATGGAACCAGCAGGGCCCAGGGCCAGGGCCCAGACATGAACTGCAACATTGGTGGAACATGGGCCACATGGTCCAGTGTCCCCAGGCAGCTGAAGGTGCATGCTGGACCCAGACACAGACTTCCATGGTGGTGGGAACATGGGCCACAGTGTCCCTTCTCCCAAGGCAGCTGGAAGCTCACAGGGCCCAGACATAGGCAGATCGCCTGGTCCTGTGTCTCCATACAGCTTAGTTTTTCACTCCACATGTATCCCATGGATGAACTTAAAGGTTGGGGAAGCCCAGCTGAATCTTCTCCCTGCATGATTACGACTTTCCGATCTTCTACCTAAAATAGATTGCCAGTGATGTTTCAATTTTCTTCCGGAATTTCAAAGAGAGAAGGGATTTTTCCATGCTAGAGGCTTCTGGTATCAAAAATCAAAGAGCTAAGATAGATGTGGTGAGAGTATCTATTTCATATACCATATCTGTAAAAGAGATTAGAGAATGCAGTTTTCTTATAAAGTTTATTTCAGGCACAGAGAATAGGGTGAATGCCTGAGTGGTTTATTCCAGGAGGAATGTAGTCACTACTGTGGCCAGAATGAGGGAGATTGGAGAACAATGGCGATACATGAAGAAAGAAGCATGCTGATATGGAATTACATCTTCCAATCTTGTCAGAGAGCACAGTTTGCCACTTGCCAAAGACTGAAAATAGAACCAAGTCTATCACCATGCACCAAACTCAAGTCAAAATGGATCACAGATCCCAATACTAAAACAGAAACCCTAAATCTTTTCGAAGAGAAAGTAGGCAAAAATCTTGAAGATATAGGAGTAGGCAGAGAGTTCATGAACAAAAATCAAACCACAAGGGAAACACTTCAAAGAATCAACAACTGGAACCTCATCTTACTGAAAATTTTTTCCACATCTAAAGAAATCACCAGCAGAGTAAAAAGAAAACTCATAAATTGGGGGGAAAAAAATCCTAGCTGGCTGTCCCGCAGACAAAGGTCTTCTATCTAGAAGATATAAAGAATTGAAAAAACATGAACCTCCTCAAATTCAAAGCATTGGACAGATTTTAGAAGAGATGTTTCATCAACTCACTTGAGTTAAAAGGTAGAGAGGCAAGGTCTGGGAAAGCAGTTGAAAATCAAGAAAAATAATTAAGAGGTTTTGCAATAGCCCTGGGAAAAAGATTTTGTAGGTTTAAATAAGAATTCCAAAAAAGTTTCATTCTGGTTAACTGTTGGAACTGAAGAAGATACTCCAGTTTTGGAAGAATAAGAAAACCATCATTTAGTATAGTCATGGATTCTGTGCATCAAGAATTTGGACAGCTTTCCTCAACTTTGTAATATCTGAACCTAAGGAAGATATAAAGTCTTGGAGATGGTGATTTTCTGGTCAGAGATGCTATCATTTGAAGCTTGCTTTTTCATGAATCTCATGGGTGGTTGTAAGTGTCCACCAATACACCTATGTGCTGCTGCTTCATGCGTTTTGGGGTTCCACAAAGGATAGTGATTGACTAACAAGACTAAGTGCCTCAATGAAACTACTTGACCTGTTCAAGTTGGCAAAGACTTCCTGTGAGTAAACTATCAGGACACTCAGAACTCTCTTCTCTACTGGGTTTCAACATTAGACCCTATCTTGACCTTGGTCTTCCAAGTTCATTTTATGAAAAAATCCTAAATCAGTTTCATAAGGATCCCTTTACCCTTGAAAGCTGAGTCCTATGCTAGCCTTTGGCAAGAACCTTGTTGGGTCAGATTAGCAAGAATTTATCTCTCTGTTTGATTTCTCCTCTTAGAAAGTTTTCCTCAGTTGTACCGCTCACTGTGTTCATGGGCTACAAACATCCAAATTTCTACATTATATTCAGAATTGAGTGCAGTCCTTTTTTCTAGTTGCAGTAGTTTTGAGTAGTCTTCCTTATAAAATTTTTTTTCTTTGGTACTGGCAATCAAACTCAGAACCTTGCACTTTCCAGGCAGGCATGTGTGCCACTAAGCTATATTCGTGGCCCTAAAAATTTATTTTAAAGGCATTTTATGTGGTTATTTGTTTTTCATTGAAACTTTAAGGATATGCACTTCTTAAATAAAATGTTTTCTTTTATTATCACTAGAAAATAATATATTCTAAACATAGAACAGGATTCAGATCTCAGGCTCTTACTTCATCAGTGGTTAAATCATTCTTGGAGTACTTCCCATTTATATAACCTTAGACAGGGCGCTCAGTTTTCCCTGAACCTCTTTCAGAGTCATTTTTCTAATACAGCAATTTTGCAATCAATTTCTGTGTGTACTGTTGATTAACCCCTCACATACACCACATGCAAGCACATACACAAATAAACACACGACATGAGACAGAAAGGAATAGATTTACCAGAGCCACAAGAGTTTTTCTTTGTTCCAATCGACTGGTAGAAAATTCACTTCAAATGGATGGGAATTAAATGTAGATATACTCTAGGCTAAATAAAACGTACAAAAAAATGAATTCTTCCTAAGGTGCAGTTAATTCAAGAGAGGATTTGAAATTCGATCAAATGCCAATGCAAAGGCATATAATGCTTGAATGACATTAATTAGTTGAACATTGAGCCCAAGAGCAAGTGAGGCTCGTCCACTGAATATATACATAAGATTTTCCTATCAAAGAGAACCACAGAAAGATACCTGGAGAGCCTTTTTCTTCTTATTTACATTCAAGTTCTTATTACCATTTTACAGAGGAAAAACTTTATATAAATATAAGCCTTCCAACTTAACAGCAAACTGATTTTTAAAAGTGAACACTTCCCTTTTGTGACCAAATCCCTTTAAAAAGCATCTGAACCATGAAATGTGGAGACTATGATTTTTATTCAGACTATGTTTTAAAAACAGCAACTAAAAAAAGAGAATTTCAAATAACCCCTTATGACTTTTGTTACAAAAGAATTTTATATTTTCTAGCCTAACACTATAATTTCACAAAGACGAAGTCCGTATTTTTCAGCATTCATCAATTCTTTCATTGGCTTTATTTGTTTTCAACATTATTTTTCTCTTTCTTGTTTATGTAATTTGACATCAGAGAATTTCACTCTGATTGCCATATTTTGTCCCAAAATGAATATTATGAATTTGACTAGGCCTATAATTTAACGGCTTTAACAGCACAACCCTCTAACTTAGGCTTTTTAAACTAAAAACACTCCAAATAAACCTTGATCACTCTAAATTAAAAACACACCCCTAAGTAGTTTCAATAATTTAGGTATAATGGCTTTTTCTTGGAAAGTTCAATGACCTTTGTTTATAATAAAATATAGTATTGTTGCTTTTTTCTTACAGGTGTTATATTCTATCACTCATCAAACTCTGCCTCTTTTGAGCTTTAGGAACTTTTTACAAACAAATCAGCCAAGGACCTAAAAAGAATGTGTACTGCAGTGTGAGGAAATAAACCAGTAATTTAAAGGTAATGACTTCCAATACTTTTGTGACTGTTAACTTACCGCCCAACCCTCTGCTAGTAACTTACCTTCCCATAGCCTTCTCTCTAAATTGTGTAAAAATTGCAAGAACCCCGCGGCTCTCCTCAAAGGGATTGAGTGGGAAAGCACTGTTACAGGAGCTGTAAAATACTTTGTTGGTTATAAAATGGCACATAAATGTTGGATAATAAAACAGCTACAGCAATTCACAGATTAATTTAAAAAGCACCCTAAGTTTTCAGCCAAATGAAGTAGCAATAGGAGCAACTAGGTTCAAGCAAGTAAAGATGCAAAACTGTTGGTTATTATTAAAAGTATTTGTTCATTTTCATCAATTGTGTAGGCTGATGGCTGCATAGATGACATGGTCAAATGTATAGAGTAGTCTGATCACCACGCGCTTCTCCACAAGGACAAGCCAGTGAAGCAGGCTGCAGTTAGAAACTGGGGCAGCACGTTACTGCGATCCCCTTTTTAAATGAGTTTTTGTGTGCAGAATGTGTGTTTTGCGTAAAGCATTGCTTTACGGTGAACAGTCAAAAGTAGAGGAAATGTTTTGGACACTTTTTTTGACCTATGTCATTGGAATATGCTCATCCTGCCACTTCCTCCTTGAAATTCTAATTTTATTTACTGAAAACTAACATTAATTATTTGAAGAAATCTTCCCACAAGTTATTATTTTACTTAAGGATTTAATCACAACTAGATGTTGGTTAACATGATTTATGTTACATTTGAAATATATTGATAGTTTGGTTCTTCTTTTTGTTCCTGGAAGGAAAAAATAAGATTAAAGGATGGACCTAATCACCTCCAACACAAAAACTACCTTTGATTTAGGTTCTGAAGTCCCTTGTTAATTGTTTAATACATTTTTTAAAAGCTTAAGTCACCTGAGCAGTAGTATCCAGTCCGGAATTAGGAGAGAGGAGAGCAGTAACTCAGCTGTCCTGTAAAGCATTTCCAATCTGTGCTACGTAGAAGGTACTAAGTAATGCAATGTTTTCACTACAATTAATGTTATTGGCCCATCACTAGATTAAATACAAATGAGCACATTGTCATTTCATCTGCTAATAAATTTCATGTGTTGAGAGTATAGGTTGAATAAATTCTTTCTTGATTCACCTATTTCTTCATGTACTCATTCATTCAATAGGATCAGTGAGATTGGCTACTTGCTAGACATTCGTAGGCACTGGAGATGTTAGCTGTAAAAATAACAGTCTCTGCCTCATAACGTTTATATTCCAATATGTATTGGAAATAATGTGCTCCTGTCCTTTTCATTACCATGAAAATGCAGATATGATAATATTTATTTATTTTTATTTTGAAACACAGTCTTGTAAAGTAGCATAGGTGGGAATGAACTTGCAATCTTCTTGCCTCAGCCTTCCAAAGGGCTGGGATTATAGGCATACACCACTGTGCCCAGCGCAGGTATAACGATTTATGTGAAAATTACTTTTGAACTATTATTTCTAAAACTATTTCTAAACTGTCATATACATGTTATTCTACTGATTATGATAATTATGTTATTAACTTTGCTGAGTATTAACTGCAAAGGTGGGTTTTGAATGATAAATAGAAGTTATAACATAAAAGTGGAGGTAAGGAATGAAAAGAAGACGCTTCAATATGGAAAAGCGAAGGACGGATGTCACACATTTGGGTTTTCTGAGAACAACTATTGTGTTATTTTTCTCTGGTTGCAATATCACAAGGAACCGAGGCAGTGAGAATTTCATTTAAGGAAGAGATGGAGATTTCCACACCAAGGATTATATGTGGCATGTGGTCTGGGAGAATGAGCTTCCTCCGGTGATGGAGTGGAGGCCCTGAGTACTTCGCACAGAAGAATGATGCAGTAGAACTTGGTGATGGGATGGGAGAGAAAGTGGGAAGATTCCAAGTTTAGATTCAAGTTTCTAGTTTGCTTATGTAAGTAAATCAAGGCACTACCAAACAAAATAAAAATTATGAACATATTAGCATTGTTATGTTGGATTTAGTTGTGGAAATTAGAGGAATGAAAAGCCTAATATCAGAAGAGAAATACAAGCCAGGCAGCTGGATGCATGAGAACAAGACACAGCAGAAACATGAGCAATAAAAGAAAAGAAATAGGTACCATTAACATCAATTGCCTTGAAATCTTTGGAGTCAATGACTTTGTCCAAGCCAGCATGAGTATTAGAAAGAGTTGCCACATCAAACTATATAAAAAGTAATGATTTGAACTATCATATATTAGTTCTCTTTCATCTCCCTCAACTAACAGAAGGCGAGGATATCCCTTTAAACTGTCACTTTCCTACTCCTTGCTGTAACAGTTCTTACTTTTTTTAATCTTTAGTTTTTGTTACAACACATCTATAGTGCATAATGATTACACTTATTGTAGGGAAACGGTGCGTGAACATCAAATTCTTTTTCCCCCTTCCCTCCACTGCTCCTTTAGTTTGACGGTATCAGGCTCATTTATTTATAAGTTCTTATAAAGTTAAGTTTCATCCACAGATCAAGAAAAACATGTAAAACACATAGGACAATTAGACTAAATCAAGGTACACTTTGAGATATTGCCCAGGTTCGCTCTTTTTTCCTAATGTCTATATTTTATTTATCTGTATGTTGAGCTTTTCATATAAAACCAAGCATTGGTTATTTAACCTTGTGTGTCTGATTTACTTCACAGTACATTATGTTCTCAAGATGCGTCCATTTTTCTATGAATGACTCAAGTTTACCTTTCTTTACCAGAGTTGAGTAGCACTTTGCAATTTGTATAAGTGGATTTGTGAGTAGCTACGGCAGAGCTACCAGGAAATCTATGACGACCTAAGCTCGCTTCTAAGTTATGGGTGTGAATGTGTCTCTACTTCCTCTATCTCCTTTTCTTTCTTCTCCATTTTGAAGCTGAAAAGTAACCCTGAATTTTTGCATATAAATCATTTTGAGTTAGGCAGGTTTAGACTCTGTTCTGTCAGTAGAAAAAGGAAGGAGAAAACCATAAATGTAAACACACAGAATCTTCATAAACAGTCTTGGAAAAACTGAAAAATAAGTTAATTTCTGACTTACACATTCATCCTCACATGTATTCAATGAATGTGTATTGAGACTTACTTTGTACTAAGTGTCCTGCAGAGGAATGAATTGAACCTAATTGTGGCCCCTGAGGGAATTTTGGTGAAAAATAGAGGCACTAGTCTTGGACTGTTCTCTAAATATTTCAAACAAAACATAGGAGACTCTGCAGACTTTAGGAAGAGAAAGTTCATTCAGATAATTATCTCCAGGTTCATTTTTATTATAAAAGAAAAAATATGTCAAGAAATTAGATTCAATGTGCATAGAAGAACTTGTCCTTTGAATATTGATAATGCCAAACATTGTTTGGCTGTTTAGGTAAAATAACTTCAGACTTCCTTTCAATTCCAATCATAAAGTCTTTTTCAAGTCCCCATAACAAAGGCATTCAGCACATTTTCAAAAATGGAAATATCACTATTCATTGTAAATGAAAAGTACCTACTTTTTGTTCTGCTACTATTTTGAATCAAATAATCCATAACAAATTACCATTGATGATTTACATATATTTTTTAAAATTTCCAAAAGTTTTAATTCTTTCACTCATGAATACCTCTCCCAGCATCCTAGATTACTGACTAAAACTCAGCTTGGTATAAAAGCATTTCTTTCTTGTCTGTCCTCTAGCATCTCTTAAAAACAAGTTAGTTTCAGTCTTATGGTATTTAATTTCTAATTTTTATTTGCTCACTAAGAATTGTGTCATATGTGATATTTAAAGTCACAGTATTCAACTCAACTCTTAATAAATCCTTCTTGTAGTCACACTTAAAAATAATCACAGACTTCAAAAATATTTGTATAGTCACTTACATAGCATCTAACCTATAATTTCAGTTTTCTGGGGCTTTCTATTCTTTTCATCTTTGGGCTGGGGATATAGCTCAGTGGAATAAGCGCTTGTCTAGCAAGCGCAGGGTCCTGAGTTTGATCCCCAGTACCGCAAAAAAAAAAAAAAAAAAAAATGCTATTCTTTTCATCTTTGTGTTCCAATCCTTTCAACTATATGTGAAGTTTTATCATCTGGGGATGAAGTAACTTAAGTTTTTTTCTAATTTACTGTCTTTTATATTCATAAACATGCTAGCTCTAGAAATTCTTAGTGATTCATCATATATTAAAGTTGAATTAAAAAAAAAATAAAAATAAAGTTGAATTTATGTTTAGGGTTGAAGAAATTAAATGTTTGCCAATTTCAAAATAGTTGAATACACCATCGTTTTCTACATAACTGGGAGGAGCAGGTTCAAGAGAAATGTTTTATTTGAAAGAATATAAAAAAATAAATCAAGGTACAATCATTCCGTGTGAAGTTCTACATTAGGCACATAGATTCTCAATACAATGTGCCCTTCATTTTCCAAACATTATTAAAACAAACAACAAAACATAAAAAATACTGTCAATCCTAGTGTTTCCAATAAGATGTACATAAACAAGAAAAGAAACTTTAAAGACAAACATAATTTTACACTGCCATTTTTGAGACTGTCTCAATTTTAAATGCTGAAAGATCAACACCAGTATTAAAAGAAGACTATAAACAGAGGATAAGAGTCAACCCTTAGACCATTTCATTCCTACATTTTTCTGTTGCTGATGTAAATTCAGGCACTATAGAACCAAAGGATTCAATGCAATTTTGAGACCATTTTCATCTGAACAATGAACAATAATGAGAGTTGTGAATAATGCAGGGCAAAATTGATTTGGCGTAAATTCTTGCAAGATATTGTTTCCATGTCCTGGGACTCAAAACGATTGAACCATATAGCAGATTATGCTGCTTTTCTGAAAGCTCTCTTCAGTGTGCAGAGCTATTTGAACATCATCATACTTATACTTTATAAACTAGCATAACATACAATCCTCCCCTTTATATGAGAAGTATAGTAATAGCGTTTTCTAAATCAAACTATCTATCTTCCAGAGCATTATATCCAGTCTCTTAGAAAGAGGTATCTAGCTGTGTATAGCTCCCCAACTGAAGCTCATGCCTTATTAACGTCCAAAGACTTTGTGGGAGAATATCTCTCAGCATATTTTCAAAACATTGTATGGATACTAGACTTAATGTCGGGAAATTTGGCTTTTAGTTGCTACATTACAATTGTGTAATCATTGATAAATTCTTCCTGAATTTTTTCTTCGAGTGTCACTATTCCAGCAACTGTCAAACTTTGCTGAAAATTAAAATTACCTAGAAAGTTTATATATATATATATATGTGTGTGTGTGTGTGTGTGTGTGTGTGTGTGTGTGTACAATATATATATATATGTGTGTGTGTGTGTGTAATATATATATATATATATATATATATATATATACCCTCAACCTTCTCCAATGAAGTTAAATAAGAATTTCCAAAAAATGGGGCTAAGACATGAATATTTTTGTAAGCTCCCCATGTGATTATAATATGCATCTAACAATCACTCTCAACTCGAAAACGTTCTGACTTTGTATAAAACTTGCAGTTTAAGAACCTCAGCATGTGTTTTAAATGAGTTCTGGACAGAGAATTTCCAGTGTAAGGTGTTGATGTTTGTTCTATCAGTTGCATTCATAATGTAGGCTGACAAGGGAAAATAGTCAAGGAAAAAATTAACAAGGAAGGTAGACAGGCCATGCAAACGAGAGCTCAATTACAGAAGAGCTGTCTCCAAGAGACCAGAGTCATGCTCTTTAACATGCTAAGTGATTGGTTTGTGCAGTGAACCGAATCTGAACAGTTCCAATGTTTGAAAATGTAATGGCTTAAACAGAAATACTAATACCTCCAAGGTCATGAAACAGTTCCTTGGCCTTAGGAAATGTGTAACTTCTGTGCACTCGTAGGTCAATTTGATGGACCCCTTTTAACCTTAAGATGCATCTTTTCTTTAAAATATGTTAATACTAGCTTTGAAATCAAATTGATTCATTTTGCAGAATCTGCCTCTTATAAACTTTCTTTTGCATTTGCAGAATTACCAAGAAGTTATTCAAACTTGTCATGTTTTCTTACTGCATAAAATTAGGGAAAGGATTGAAGTACAAAAGGTTATCAAAACAAAAGACTATGAAAGAAATCTGAGAATAGCTATTCTTTGCTAATAATGGCCCAAAATTTAATTTAAGGGAGCCTAAAAATGTGTAAGGGTTAAGAATTAACTTTTAATCCTCAGATACACTTTAATGAATTTATTATCTAAGTTATTTCTAACCATATTAGTGACAGGGAGAGAGGACAAGGAACAATTTACTGAGAATTACATCATCTACAGTTCATTTACTTTTTCACTTTGAAGGTTAGTGTGTTGAATTTCATAGGTATATATATATATATATATATATATATATATATATAATAGATACCATACAGGCCATGGGCTCAATAGTCCATTTAACTTACAAAATCTGCAATGGGTTATAGATAGGAGACATAAGTCAGAACTAGCAAAGTTAACATTAATCCAGTTCTAAAAACTTTCTGCTAAGTGAAGGCCACATCCATCATGGACCCAGAACTCCTATTCTGTAGACTTTCTTACTTTGAAAGTAATGAAATCTATCTTCAGTTAAGTACATAATAAAATAAATGCGTTCAGGTACATTTGTAACTATACCACACTCTACATGTGGGATCGTCAACCAGATGAAAATTCATTGCCTACAAGAAAATGAAAGAGAAAAAGTAGAGACAGAGCCTAACCTCACAAAATAACTGAGAGAGGGAAAAACTAAATGGAAGTACAGATCATAAGACAGGATAAATTACAGTTTGTTAACGCTAAAAAAGGAAGATGGCGTATCTTTTTGTGAATCATTTGAACCTTACCAGTGAAGGTACTTTCAAAACAAAACACAATAGATTATAGCATTGGACACAGCACCAATGAATTGTCAAAAATAACACACTTATCACGGGCCACACGTCCAATCATTCATTCAGCTCTCCCACTTAAGACCACTTCAAAACACTATCATTCCTGAGGCACGGGGTAATAGAAGATGCACAGGAAAAATAAACAGTAATAGAAGACTCTGAAGGGAAACTAAGAGGTAAGTTTCTAGGTATAACAAGAATGAGAGAGAAAATCATTTTATAAATCATCTAAAGAAATTCAATATATAATATTCAAGACCACTATTTCCTGAACCTGCATGAGGAAGAACATTTGAGCATAAGTATGAAAATAATAGTAAATAGTTTAAAGTAGCTTTCAGTAGCATGACTCCACTAATTTCATAATATTTGCTCCTCAGTGTTTAAAAACACTCCATGTTCATCTTTTACATTTCAGCAAGTAGTGCTTCTGCAAGAGCTAAAACTTTTAGCAGTAGCTAAAACTGCACTAATAATCAACAATCCCTCTCGATGTATATGTTAAAAAGAAAAGCTATCAGTAATTTAGCTTATTTTCAAAGATGCAGACGTAACGGTTTTAAAAGGATCTAAATTCTATTATAATTGACTCCTTAAATTGTAGTTTGCACTACAAGTTTTGGTGTAGCTTACCAAACTTTGTTTGCATAGCTTGAGGAACATGCTCCCCATTAATGTGGACTAACCACAGACACTGGCACGGCAGTCCATAAAGAACTATAATCAAGTGGTCTGGCATTGTAGTCTATGCAGAACTTTAAATTCAAGTATTATAACTTCTCCACTGGAATAAAATAAGAGTTATAAATTTGTGAATTGGTATTTTAAAATCTAAAGTACTGCAAAAAGGAAACGTTACAAACTTTCAGTAGTAAGATCATTTTTAAATAATTCAACTTGCTAGTAAGTCCCATGATCATTAACTTCATTTTAATGAGTTTGATTTGTCTTCACTGGATCTAAAGGTAACGTCATTTAATTTTTCAGGTACAGTATATCTAGAAGATATGTCCCATTCATTCTCAATATTTAAATTCTGATGTTTAGTTTTATTTATGATGATTTTTTAAGTAAAACATCAGTGAATAGAGAACAGAAACTGTTTCAACCCATTTGTTAGCAATTATCTTATTTGTAGGTGTATGATGAGATGTTCAAATTATTAAGGGTTATTCTGTGTAAAAATAATCATTCACACAGTTATTCTTAATTTTATTATTAATGCTGTTCAAACATTTTTTACTTTTAGAGCTTTTCAACAAATTCTCAAGGACTAAGAATAACACAATGAATTGCTAAAATATCTGGTGCAGCTTCCTGTTAGCAGTAAATCAGCATCGTCAACAACCTATAGGGGCTGTTCCCACTTGTAATAAAACAGTGACTTCAGAAATGGAAAGATAATGACTATTTCAAATATGAACAGTTTCTTTATATAGTTTATTGATAATATTAAAATAACATGTCCTCTTCAATTATCCGTTTCATATGATCCTTCCAAATGCAGACTATAAATCTCATTATCTGAAGGAAATTTCATCTACTTGTAATGGAAATTTGTTTTGAATGAAGTTCATTTTATTCTGAGATTTTGACATATTTTTCCATCTCAGTGATTACTCTTCAAACATTATCACTGCTTAATAGAAGAGAAAAATTATTTTTCTCCTGATTTTCTTTGATCAGTATACCAAAAGCATCTTACATGCTAAAATTTTTTTTTCTAATAATGTAAATGTCAATTTGTGATCATATGTGCACATGTAGAAAATTATACATCTATTACAAGAAGCGTTCTGCATTCCAGATATTAGATTTTTCAAATCTTTTCTTAAAGCCTTATAAATATTATATATATATATATTTTTTTTTTATGTATTTTAACAACCCATTTACTTCATTAGGAAATAACACTGGATAATACACACATTGGTGAGTGCTTTTTTATTTTAAAGAGAAAACAAAATAAAATAACAACAGCCAAGACAAAACAAAACAACCCAAAAACAATAAAAATGATACAGAAATTCAAAACAAGGTGATAGGAAGTTAACAATGGTTGTTATATTACATATTGGTATCTTTGAAGAAGTCACTCAGATTACTAGATGTAACAATGCAAGACTGATTATATAATTAAAGAGAATAAAATATAATAAAATTAGATATGCAAGGAGAGCTAAGACAATTGTACTGCTGATATCTATTGGTTTATTGGAAGGAAAATTTAATGTTTAAGTTTTTCTTTTTCTGACCAGTTTTTCATGGTTGTATCTGGTAACATGAACAACTAATTTGAAAGTATGTGCTTTCTTTAAGCCAATCCACAAAATCCCAATTTTAAATTATAACTTGATCTTCAACATGTTCAAATGTTTTGTATCTCTCTTTTTGCACAAACTACACACACACAATTACTGCAAATGCAGCAGTTAGTATCCAAATGTATATGTACAGTGTATTGTTTCCACCGTTAAAGAGCATCATCTAATTCTCTGGCACCAAATGTCTGCATCATCTCTAATCATTGTGGCAAGAAAAATTGCCTATGAATTTTTCATAATGCAATGGGATATGATATTATTCAGTTTTAAATCTAATTCCTTAGGTCAAAATGATGCTCTCTACAGATTTTTTGCTTTCAAGCCCACTCTTCTGTTAATTCTCCTTCTTATCTATCTAGGTTATGCTTCTGATATTCTAAATATGAAAAAATTCTTCAAGTCAAAATCTCAAACCCACCAACCCTGCCATCTTCACTCTTTTCTATTAGCCCTTATTTATATCCATTTCCATGTTCAATCAGCTAACATTTTATGTCCCACTAAAAATAGCCAATTTTTTGTGCCTATCCTCATTTACACTGTACTGCTGGTTAAGGCCAACTCCCCACCTACTCCACATTATCCATCCAAAATATAGAGATCAGGTATAATGATAGCAGATTAATGGTTTTCTCATAAACCTCAAGGAAGCACCTAGGGTATTTTGTAGGTCTATCAACTTTTTGTAATTGTTCTTCTATTGTTTCTCTAGACTGTACCCTTCTTTTATTCCAACAGCCAGTCAGGAGCCTCAGTCCTAGAAACCTGTCTGATTTATTTCCTGCTGATTTCACTGATGACAAGAAAAGCCATCAGAAAAAAATTGCACATTCCTACAAAAGTGAATCACCCTGCATTCTTTAATTATGCCTTCCCTACGTTCTCTTGCCTCCAGTGTGAACTGCCAGTTAGAACTCGTCAAGAATTTTATTTTCTGTAGTAGTCCTAGTTCTGTTTATCATTCATTTTCTCCTCTAGATAGGAACTCCGTCACTAGCATTCTAAGGAACAATTATAACTCATGCTCAAAAAGAAAATCTTATATGACCTTACCTCTGTCCATTTCTGTTTCAATTTAAAGAAACTTTTCTGGGTCATGTTTTACAATTTCTGTCTCCTTTCCCACACTTCCTTTTTCTTTTGACACCACATCAACCAGAAATTGTCAACTTGCCGCAGAACCTGGTCTTATCACACTCAAGAGAGACCTCCAAATGGCGGTACAAATTCACTTTTCATTCTCACTTTGCTTGAGCTCCTAGCAGCTGTTGTGTCGATGGTGAATCTCTCTTAGATTAGAACTCTGTTTTCTCTTTGGTTTGCCCTGGGTTATCTACATCTCAAAGTGAACCATCATTCTCTGCTTCCTGTAAAACCTGGGCCCCATCCTCCAACGTCTAAAAACTTGATATTTTAGGTTCCGTTCTTGGCCTGTCCTTCAACTCCTAGGCCATCTCATTTAGTGCCATGACTTAAGTGCCATTTATATTGCTATGCTGTTTCACATTTTAAAAACTTGCTCAGAGTTTGCTCTTGAACTACTTGATTTGAAAGCTCACATTATGTATTTTATCAATATCTACAGCTTAACTTGAACAAAATTGAACTCTTTATTTGCCCTTCTTCAAAACATATGTATGTATTTATGCCCATCTTAGCAATGGCAAAACCATTCTTTCAGTTGTTAACAACCAACCTGTTAAAGTCGTTCTTTTTTGTTTGTTTGTTTTTTCTTTTCTGGACTGGGAATCGAACTCAGGACCTCATGCCTGCCGCGCCGCTGAGCTATATCCCCAAACCATTGACGTCATTCTTGTCTTTTCCATTTCTTTCATGCTGTTGTGGTTGGGATAGATGATGATCTTGATGGACTTCGGGATCTACCCAGGGGACTAGTGAAACCCACATCAGGATGTATCTAGATGAAGCCCTGGAAGCCTGTCTCTGGGATCTGTTCGCCCCCTTGTGCCTTACTCTGTGGCACTGTTCTCTTGTTCTGCTTCCAGGCTGCTGTCCTTTAAGCATCTTTGCTACAACCAGACACTTCTGCAATGATGATTTTGCCTTGGAACCAGTGGATGGTGGACTGAATCTTCTGCAACTGCAAGCCAAATTAAACATTTCCTCCTTTAAATGGTAATTCTCAGATATTACATCCAGAACCAAGGAAGCTCACTAACACACACGCCTCACACGCATTCTGTCAGGAAATGCTTATATATTCAGATGGAAACACTCTTAATATTCCTATTGCTGTGCCTCTAAATGGTGAGTCTTTCAGAAACTATAATATCTGAATGTACATTAGTTAGCTTTCCTTGCAGTGGAAACCATTCTAAAATTTAATGGTTTAAAATAATAGCCATTTATGATTACTTTTGAATCTATAGATCAGATGGAGAAGGAATGTTAATCTAACCAAATTCTTATGAGCATTATTGACAGCAACTGAGTAGATTAAGCTCTGGTGTGTGTGCTTTCTCATTTTCTAGGAAGGTAGGCTGGGCTTGTTCTGATGAAATGGTTCCTAGACAGAAGAATGATGCCCAGCCTATGGGGGCCTAGGCAAGGATATTGCAAATCATACAATGTCATTTTACTGCATTCTACTGGTCAACAAGTCATAAATCCTACCCACATTCACTGTGGGAAAGATGTACAAAGTCACACTACAGTGGGGTGTGGGTATATAGAGGGAATAATTACTATATTTTCATTTTCAATATGCTACAAGATTTCATTCACAATATCCAAAAGTCTTAAACCTATCCAGTTGTGGTGGTGCACAAGTGTAATCTCAGTCATCTGAGATTAACGCAGGAGATCACAGGTCAAGCTTAGCCAGGACCACTTAGTGACTTGGTACGACCTACCTCAAAAATCTGAAATCTGGACAATGCAATGTTTTTGTAATCTGATGATTCCCCACCCACCTCCACTGTCTTCTCTTTCCTCATTGAATTCCAGAGATGCTGGGCCCACTCCCATTTCAGGTGCTCTCTGCCTGTCACCTTTCACTCACTCTTGACTGTTCTTCCATGTCTCTGGTTCTCTCCCCCTCTATGTTTATATTTCTGTTTTAATAGAAGTGATATGTTTTGGGTCAACTACCCAAACATCATTCACAGTCCTTCTATCTTCTAAATATGCATCATCATGCTTGAAAGTACGTACTGTTTAGTTTTGACTTATCCTCTATCTTCTCTGTAGAAACACCATCATCTTGAACCAGAGACTTTGTATGTTCCCTTCGCTGTGTCTTCCTCAGTATAGTGGCCCTTTGAATTGCTCAGAATACCAAAACCTGAGCATGATCCAGTCCCTCATACAAAGTAATGTAATATTTGCATAAAGTCTACAGACTTCTCTGAGAGCCTCCTAGGTGGATCATGCTCAGAGCAGGCTGCAAACAGTGCGGGTTGTAAAGAGGTAATCCCACATTGGCTCCTTTTAAATAGTGAGTGAGCCTGAATCCTATGTAACTCAGAAGAGCTCTGTGGATGGTGTGCTGGTGAGTGTTATCCCCCACTAGTGGCCACAGCAGAGACTAGAGATATGGTCTGTGAAGCTGTGGGAAATTGTCTCTGACAAGACAACATAGCAGCCAGCCGCCAAGGACAAATGACTCTTCCCAAATTCCTTTCCCAGAACTGTAGTTTTGTTTTCCTTGAAAAATGAGTTAATCATGAATGATGATCTATTCCTGGTCTCCTCTGTTCTCGATACAAGAGTTTTGTTCCCTCCCTTACAATCCCTGCCTGCATGAGCGTCTTACCTCCAGGACCACACATAGCCTCCTCATCCTGTTCTATGGATTGTACGACCAATAAATACTGTGGATCTGGCTGCTTTAGTGTCTTTGTTGGCTTATTACTGACCATCCCAGCTCCCCATTTCACTCTTACCTTGTTTCTGAGATATCTTTTTGCAGCCTTGCATTATAGCATCAAACATGAGATCAGATGTGTGTCCGGGACTCTGATAACTTCCTTTCTTATACTTTAAATCATCTCTAGTTATTTATAAACCCTAATATAATAAAAATGCTATATACATAGCTGTTGTGCTACATTGTTTAGAAATAATGCCAGGAAAAATTATGTGTAAAATAAAGATGCACTCTTTTTAAAAAATATTTTCAGCCAGCAGTCATTTGAATGTATAGATATAGAACCACTAAGTATAGAGACCCAATAACAACTAGGTTGATACTATCAAATAAAATATAATTTGACTTGTATAATTTTAAATTTTCTGACATATAATAGGAAATCTTAGAATGAGAAAAGATTGATAGTGCCGATTAGTGTCTAGTCCGTTTAGAATGGCAGTCTTAGTAGTGTTACTCTAAATCTCCGTACCCGAGTAGCTCTTGCCTGTTCTCTCTCGCTTTATTTAGATGCTTACTTGTATCTGAAAAGTATACTAAATCATACATTTTTGAAAAGTAGAAGTAGGAAAATTGTTTGAATATTTTTTATTTAACCCAATCAATGCAAAGTAGCATTTCCATATATAATTAATTTTGATAAGTACTAATAATTTTTTTCTAATTATCTTTTAAAATGGAGTACAGAGTTTACCCTATTTCAAATCCAGTAAGTGCTTGAAAATTATGAATGGTTAGTGGTTAGCAGTCTGGATGGTACAAATCTAATTCCGTGCTAGTACTGTGCAAGTGTTAGTCTTTAATATTTTAACCTAAGCACGCTACACACAAGTTGACCGAATGAAACTGAAGGAAGTTCCAGTGGTAGAAATAAAATTACTTGTTCTATGGCTTTATCAGTTTAAGGTAGTTTATTACTTTGTTTACTTCTTTATTACATTGTCCCTGAAGGTTTCAGTGCAAGTTTCTCTAACTTTATCTTAGTCTTCTGGAATGCTTTACTATTTAAGTGCTATTCTTGATCTCATTGTTCTTACCTCTTGAGTTAGGAATAAAACATCCAGCACCCTGAGATAAGGGCTACAAACAAACAAGGAAATATCTCAATACAAAAATATCTCAAGTCAATTCTCATTCTTGTTTCTTTGTTCACAAAAGTAATAAATTTAGTCAGAAATAGTTGTTCTTGCAAGATGTTAAGAAAAAATCCATACCTAGTCTTCTTCAACCCTTTTCCTTTCCATTGCAGAATTCCTGTGACCAAGAACACTGTTATGTGTCTCTGTATTCACACCACAGGATAATGAACTCAAGATTTCCCTGTCTGCAGATAATTACACTTGCAGTTTATTTGGTAGAAAGTTCAATTCTCTCTTTCCAACTAACTACATCCTGCTGGTGTCAGACTAAATAACAGCTCCTTAGAGCAGTCTAAGTCAGATCCTCCTCCCTTTTTAATATTCACAAAAGATACACCTTTCTTCACAGCACTATCATGATTGTAAATTCATAATCACTTGAATAATTACCCTTGTAGAGCAGCATCATGCTGTATCACCAGTACAGAAAATAGGTATTAACCACAAGTGGATGCTCAAGAACACGGAATAACCAGTGCAAAACATGCAAAACTGTTTGAGTACATGTAGAAGGAAACGCTAGAACCAGAAAAGATTGACAATGGCAACTAGTATCTAATCCATTTAAAATGGCAGTCCTCATGGTCTTATTATAAAACTGTACACAAGTAGCTCTTGCTTGTTCTCTCCTTCCTTATTTGGATGCTTGTTAGTATCTGAAAACTTCATTAATTCATAAGTATAGTACGCAGAAGGAGAAGTGGCACAGGGCAGGGCAGAGGGCATTCTGTGGAAACCGAGCAGATGGCCAGGGCTGTGTCTTGCTTCCTATTAAACAATTGCTGATCCCGGGTACTGTGTGCCTTAAATTCAATCCCTAAAGACAGCTGGATTTGCTCTCTATGAGACCTTATATTATTAATTCTAAAATGCACTATTTTTTCTCACATATTAAACTTTTAAAAATCTAGATGATATTACAAATGATACATTGGCTATACCTGATAAAAGTCAGTGTGAGTAGATTAAACAAAATAAAAAAGTCTTCACTTGATACCTTCTGGAAGGGTCAAGAGATATCAAATTAAAACGTTTTAGATTTAGTTAAATACAGGGACTCTGAGCCATAAAATCCTGACCCTCAGAATAGGTGCTTTTATCTTCCACTTCCTAATATGGAATTGAAAATAAACATTTAAAAAATGGTGTTTCTTTGTGTGAATAACTGACCTGATTCCTATAAATCATTTCATAAATCAAAATAGCCAGGGTGTTTAGGCTCATAAGTGACATGGAAATATTTACAATACCAGGCCCAGTGCCCTGTACATATAGTCCCTACAACTCAAGAGGCTAAGGCAACATCCCTTGAATATTGAGGCCTAAGACAGGTCTGTGCAAAAATGCGACTTAGTTTCAAAACAAAAAAATTATAGTAGACAGTATTCTCATAAGACTAACTCAAATACCACTAACGTATACACATTCATCTGAAGACATTCTTTTCTGGTCGAGGAAATAATCTTCAACCTAGAATTCTTCAACTGAAAAGCTTCATTTCCTTACTCAGCGTGAACAGAATACTTAGCATATGAAGCTGTAAAAATTTTTGCCACTTTTCCTGTCCTTTTATGAATCAGGCATCGTGTATTTATTTGAGCAGTTATGATAGACAAACACCGTTCTTACTCAGACTCTCCCCAACATCTGAGAAATACATTAGAGATCTTCCACTGCTCCGTTGCTTCTTCATTATTTTGCATTTCAAGACTCCATGAAGCCTATTTCAACCTGAGACACCAGAAAGTACTCTAGAAAAGGAAAAGGCAGTTGTACAGATTCATCTACACAGAACTGTGTACACAGAGCCAGCATCTGGCCACCTCTATGGATGCCACCCCCCCCACACACAGGACAGACACTCTTCTATGAGTTTTTGATGTTTTGTCTTTAATAGTTAACGTTTTTCTTTAAACTATATACATCCCTCTTCTCAGGTTAAAGATAGCACCACTTGTAATCTTTCTTTTTCCTGCTTCAGTTTGTTTTTAAGCATTGGTTTAATGTCAAATTTTCATTTAAAATTGGATCTTGCTCATTTGTGTCATGCAGCCCCTTTTATTTAAGCAGAGGTGTTTGCACTTAACGCCAGCTGAAGGCAGCATGAGCTGCTGAGATGGTGCATTAGGGAGGATGGCTGATGAGTTACAAATCTATGCATTTCACCAGCAGAAATGAATTTAAATCCATCAATTCTATTCCCTTACGCAAAATTTAGGAAGCTCAGTTTATGCAGTTCTGTCAAAATATTACATTAAACACCTAGATGAATAAGTTAAATTAATTTAATTTTGCAGTTTGTCTTTATTGGGTGAGGCTACTTCTATGCACAAAGCAGAAACTCCTTGGAAAGTTGAACTTAGTCAGGGAAAGGGTCGGGGCAGTGGCCGCTGGACTCAGGAAAATGGTCAGGCAGTGATAGACATCAGTAAGTAGGCAGGGAAGGTGCTTGGACTTTCCTTATAACACCCGTGCCTGTCCTTTACTTAACACCTGATGTCTCTGAAAGAAAGTAACCACAGCAGTGAATAAAATTAAGATGAAAAAAGGCCACTGAGCTTGCAATGCAGAGCAGATCAGGCAGGGCGACCAGAATGAAAGAGAAAAAGGAACAGTGATCCTGCTGTGTGGTTATATAGCACCTTTCGTGGAAACAATGTGAGGATTCTCTATTTTTGCAGGCTAGCTCTCTAGAGGGCTTTGAAAGCAATTCAGGAGGGAAATAAAAGGATTGCAGAACAGATTTCAGGCTTGAATGATAAAATGGACATTCTGCACGACAGATTTTACTGAATTGATAACTGGAAGATTGAGGCTGTCACACATAAATAAATTGAAAAGGAGTAAAAATTTTTTTGAAAAGCAGAAAATTTCAAAAGGATATGTCAGTACAAAGAGAGCCCGATGACCTTGAAAGAAAGTCAGAGAGCCATCCTCAATATTTAGAGACAAACCAAGAAGATGCAAACCTGAAAAGCTGTGGACTCCTGACAGTATAATCAGTGCAGAGGTGTGAGCCTGTAAGTCTCCGGAAAGCTTAGTTCCAACTCTTCACAGCTGGCAAAGTTTAAGCCAGTTCTCAAGTTATAAAATCAGCACATTGTTTCAGCAAGTTACCCTGAAATACAGTCCCACTCTGTTTTCCTCTTCCTCCTCCTTTTCTTTTCTGACAGAAGGACTGGTCTATTGAAGGACTGCTACAGGGTGGCCCGTCATGCAGTCATGGCTTCCACTGGAGTTTTTCTCAGGTGTCTTCTAGGTAATGTAACTCTTACAAAATATTCCTCACCTGGGATCAAGGCTTCATCCTGTTCCCTAGGAGTAATGGAGAGATGTCAAGTTGAACATTTCTATAGGTCATAATCTAGATTGTGAAAGATTTCCCAAACTGTTTCTTTCTCTTTTTAATGATTTTTTTTATTTTAAAGAGTAGTTAAAAAAAAAAAAAAAGAACAGTACAGGTATACCAACATCATAGACATAAATGAAACACAGCAAGAACCTTAAAAGTGACACAGGGTTTCAAAACAAAATGATAGGAATTAACAGTGGTTGTTACATCACATATTATTACCTTCAACTATCTTTCTGAGATTACCAGATGTAAGAATAGAAGATTGTTCAAGCCATTAAAGAGAATAAAAAAATAATTTTTAAATAAAACATTAGAGATAATATAGAGTCTCACTAGACAAGATGGCAGGAACTCACCAATGGTTGTTTGTTGTATACTGTTGTCTTCAAGTCAGTTGCTCAGATTACCAGATATAAGCATGCAAAATTGGTCAAAATATAAAAAATTTTAAGCATTAACTGTTTCTTAAACCCCTCCATGAGCTGTCTTCCTCTTAGCATTAGAAAATTTCCATGTACTTCTACTCTCGACCACTGGAGGCAGCAGTCGGTATTGCTCAGGGCTTTACTGTCCTGTAGTTGGAAGACACAAGGTGAGATCTCAGAAGCAGTTGCAGTGCCCTTCTTCCTTCCGGTACTGCTACTCTTCAGCAAATTAAAACATCAATGGATCGAAAGTGTCTCATCACATTTTCATACTTTACTAATAAGGATCGTACTATTTCATCTCAAATCTGGGCCTAAGTTTTACAAAGAGGGAAGAAACACAGAAAAATTTCTGACACAAGTTTCTGTTTAATCCATTTTAGTATAACAATTGATTAATGATGACGATACCTTATGTTTTCTTCAGAAATGTGTTATATACTCATTACTTGAAGCTAGATTTCCACTATAGTAGGAAAGTAGTGCTTGTGATATAATAAAAGTATATCCATGTGTATATGTGTGTGTAGATATGTGAGTAAACAGCCCCGCAATGTTGCTAGAGAATACTGAAATTATAATATTCAAATGACCATCTACAAAAAGCACTTTAGGATTAATTACAGTGAAACATATAAGGCTTAAGTAAAAGAACAAGATATTTGGGAGACGAAATCACACAGCTATGAGAAAATACAGGGCCTAAGACAAAAAAAAAGTGTGTGTATGGGGGGTCAGAGCTTCTGTACTGATGACCTTGTTCTCTCTTCTCTACCCTAATCTATTTAATGAAAGTATCAATATCTACCTACCCAGCTCAATGAAAAGATTAGCAATTATGTAAATATAGCACCTTCACATAGTAAGCATTCAACACATTATAGTTATTAAAATTACAGGGAAGAAGCACAACGAATAACAAAGATCAAGTTTTTAAGAAAAAGACACTGATTGACATTCAGTTTGATATTTACTAGCTGACGGTATTGGGAAAGCTATTTAACCAAACGTAACTCTTTTGCCTCATATGTCAAATGAATATTTAATAATTATTCAAAAAACATGATATTAATAAAGTTGTTGTAAGTAATAAACAAAATGAAAGAGCTGGCTGTGACCGTACACCTCTATAATCCCATCACTTCCACAGGCAGGATGACCACAAGTTAAAGCCTAGCTTGACGAATTTAGCAAGTTAATGAGAATTTGTCTCAAAATAAACAGTAAAAATGGGCTGGAGATATACTAACTGCCCAGGCTCTGGATATAATCTCCAGTACCACATACACATTCACAAAAATGAAATAAGAAAAGCAATTACCTGAAATATAGAAAATATCAAAAAATGTTAATTCCCCTCATCTTCCTATCATGCAGTCAACTAGATCTACTTTTGCAGGAGTTTGTTCTTCAACATTAAAAATGAAAAAAAAAAACAAAACATTAAAAACCAAATATCCAGAGAACCTTCCTGGAATTATTCCTGAAACATTCATGGTATGAAATCAGTAAGTAGATTTGGGGAATACGACTTCTGGACTATGTAGAAAAATTCTATCATTTATTAATCATCCTTTTCTCTCCCTGACTATATTTGTTCCCACTTCCCCAGCACTGAAAAGGCACCTGCTGTCTTTAAGGCATGAGTTGGAAAGTGGAACCGAATGCAAGGGAAGCCTCTCACCTGGTTACCACGCTCTCCCCTTAAGGCAAACCCTCCCTAACGGTGTCTCCCTTCCCTTGCTAGAAAAATCCTCTATTCTGTTGACTTCTCTGCCAGGAATTTCCGATTACTTCTTTCATCGCTTTATTCCATTTCCATTGTCCTGCACTGAGCCAAAAAGCACAAGGTCCAGTGGCGGAGGATTCATGCCCAGAGATCCCTAGAGCCCTTCTCTTGTAATTCTCCCAATAGCCTGGCCAAGGTGAATGAAATTTCACTTGCAGCTGCAGCAGTAGTTCACGGCCCTGTGAGAATGTGACATCTCACTCTTTCATTCCAAATGCTTCCCTTAGATTTTTGTTTGCCTGCCTCCAGGACTCAGATGCTTTCATAGAATTGCAAACCCCTGGGAAATTTATTTGTTCTCTAATATCATACATACTAATGCTCCCTTCCATTAGCTTAGCTAATCAATAGTTGAATATACATAGAACCGTGGGTGATTACAAAAGCACTTATGATCTAATGAAAGAGGAAAAATACTGAGGGATTTCAAAAAGAAGGAAAACAGAATGAAACCAGCAAGTATAAACCAATCAGCTTATAATATCCTAGCTAAGCACCAGAATTAAAGGGGATATTTTATGGAATAATTGGAACAGATGCCACCAAAACTGGGACAGTGTCCCGGTGCCATCAGATGATAGTAAGCCAGAATATTATGAAAGTGGGATAGTCTAGAGAAGAGATTCCTGTTATTTGGGGGAAGGAAATTCAGGTGATTCATTCTAGTTCCAGTTTCTCTGAAATTAGTTTAATTAAAAAGATAGCTTTATAATGTAGTTCTTCTTTGGTCTACATAAAACTCAAGGTATGAGGCAGAGTTCAATGTTAATATAAGTCAGTCATAATATGTTACAGGCAGTTCTCTAGTTTTGATAGTGATTATGTGTAACCTCCATGGGTTCATGTGTTGGGGGATTGTTTTCCAGTGTTACAGCAGTAAGAATTGTGAGATCTTCAAGAGATGGGCCATTAGTAAGAGGTCCTTAGGTCTTTGTACTACCGTTCAGAAGAATTGCAATAGTTCTTGTAGGACCCTAGTTAGTTCTCTGGGCAAGGATTTTTATAAAGGAGAAAGACTGGTCCTTCCCCAGTCTCTGACTTCCTGTTTTTCAACAAATCTCTTTCATTACCGCATGCTCCTGCATGATATCACCTCTATAAAACAACCACAGGAGCCCTTAGGAGAGTCAAGCTAATACCTTGACCTTCCTTCTGTAAAGTTCCTCATCCCAAGAATTGGGGTGCAGTAATGGAAAATGGACTGATACATGCAGTTGCATTTAGGAAGTTAAGGACTTGTCCTAGCTTATATTGTAACACATAAACACACTTCATGTTCTTAGCTAAGAAATGCTGGATTTCCCCTCACCGTTCCTAGTGGGTAAGCTCTATTTACACATTTTTCAGGTGCTGAAGACATTACAGTTCAACGAAGGTCACAAATGTAAGAGATTTAAATTTTCTTCTTAATAAGTTATAGAAGATAGAAGGATACAGCATTATGGTGAGTCATTTTCAATTAAATGATGTAACTGTCGCTAAAGTAGCAGTGCTTTTTTGACCAAGAAATTAGCATGTCGTCCAGAGTCAGGATGAATGGGTGTGTTTTAAATGATTTTACAAGTTCTATTTTTTTCTTCCCAGTCATAGACACAAGCTGGTTCTCATTCACTGGGAGAGTTGAGTAGCACTTTGTACCTTTGTAAAAGTTCATATGTATTTTCATATAGTTACTCATATTTAGTTAAAGTAAATATAATATCTGAAATACAGGCTAATTCCCACAGCATTGAATTTCTAATTCCTGGAAGAACACTGAGGCATTGACAGTCTGTAAAATGAAATGAAGTATTTCCCACAAAATCCAAGATCCACTAAAATTTCTTAAAATCTTGGGAATTCCTTCAGTTAACATATTTAGCTAAAGAAGGAAAATTAAAGCTAGCTTTTGATGAAATACCTCCCTAGTAGAAAAGTGACACAAAATTGTTAGAATTACCTGAAGGTAGGCAGATATATAACTGGAAGTTTTATTGGAAGCTGCATCCCAGAATGCACAAAGGAAAATTGTCTCTGGAAATTAATTTTATAAATATATTTTGTCCAACATGATTGGACTAATCTTTTCATGATCCAACCTCATAAGGCAAAAGGCAGTCTACGCATGGGAAAAAGTATGAGCTATCTAGATTATCGAAGGGTGTTAATCACACTTTTACATGTACTTGGAGATGCTGTCATCAAGTAAGAAAAGGAGGCTGCTCTTTCTATGCCGTGATCTATGAAAACATTTGAAAAACGGGAATATCTAGAAACTCTATCCCAGAAAAACACATGATAAAGTGACATAGCCTATTAGGCAAATATTGGTCTGAGAATACCATGACAGAGGAGGCAGGGAGAGTCACAGAGCATTTGGCAAGGACAGAGTAAATGACAAAATGAAGAGAAAGAAATTCTGCAAAGGAAAATACAAGCCTGTAGCAAAGTCTACTCCTGGAAATTTGACACCATTCTGAAGGAAGTCTGTGTTGGTCATCTTCACTCTGCTAAAGTAATCCCCCAATAGTGTGATACTGTTCTTAACTGTATCCACTCAACAAGAGCCTTGTGATGACCTCCACAGCAGCCCAGCCATCTATAAGAATGTGTCCACTGAAGGAAGACTCACAACAAACACTTAAGCCACAGCTGCGATGAAAAGAGGGTAAATGACTACAACATGACACAGTGAGTGCAAAGTGCACTGATACACGCTTCACCCGGCTCAAGTGCTGAAAGTAAACCATTCTACATGTTGGAAGTAAAATACTGGATGTTTTCAAATCCTGGGAAGTAGTGAGATTGTTTCTCTGGGAATTTCCTTCCAGCTAAATCTAGATTTCCCCTTTGCTGTTTAAAGTGTACTGGGTTGGAGTTAAATGGTAACCAAAACTGGTACACTCATCTTGTTCGTAATATTTTGCATTTATGTTAATTTGAATGTTTTTCAATTTTTAAAACTAATTTATTTAGTGATTTTGATAGTACAAAATATTTAATTATAATTTGTTTTCTTAACCAGAGAGCATAACAAAAAAGTTCCACAAACACATTCCTCATTTTCTGCTGTAAATTTTTAGTTTACCATAATGGCAGTCAGTTGTACACCTCAGTACCTTTGCCTGAGGGATACAGGAAGAAACCTTTGTGTTTGTGTTTACCCACTTGATGCGATGAAAGGCCAGGTGTGTGCACATGTGCAAATGTGTCAGACCAGGATTTGCACCGACATGATGGTGCATTGAACAGGTTTGGCATATGTTTTCCTGAGCATATAAAGGGTATAATACACCCACACCTTTCTAGGACTTATCTTCAAAAAGTTTTCTTTTGAATTTTTTTCTGATAGAATTCACTCAGTTCAGTACAATGACAGAAGAAAAACCAAATTTGCCAGTTTTGGAGGAGAGCAAAGGCGAATCATCAGATTGCTCATGCCAGGGCGATGCGGATAATTCATTATGGTAAACTACATATTTTCGTAATGGAATATTGTCCTGTCTTGTTTTGTAATTTTAGCTTCTAAAAATGATGGGGATTATTCTCTCCCTTCCAGTTTCATTAGAAAAGCACAAAGAACACTACTGTTAGATCTTCCCTGAAGTTTTGTGAAATTCAGCAGTGAACCCACCGGGGTCAGAACTTTCCTAGTTGGTAGGTTTCTTATTACTGCTACTATTTTGTTATCTATTTTTCATTATTCAGGGTTTTAAATCTTTTTTCAGTTTGGTTATTTGTATGTATCTCAAAATGTATCCATTTCTTTTAAATTCTTTAATTATTATTCATAGTTTTCTGAAGTAGTTGTTAATAATCTGTTTTTATTTCAGCAGTGTCCATGCTGGTTTCAACTTCTTCTTTTTTAACTGCACTGATGCGATTCCCCACTCTCTTTCTGTTTCTCTGTCTCTCCGTGTCTCCATGTCTCTGTCCGTGTCTCTGTCTGTCTCTGTCTGTCTCTCCTCCTCCCCGCCCACTCTCGCATTAGTTAGATTCCCTAAAGGTTATTCATTAATTCTTAGTTCTCTTTGGTAATTGATCTTACTGATTTCTTCTCTGATCTGTACAATTTCCTTCCTTTTCCTAGCTTTAGGTTTGTACTTTTCTCACTTCCCTAGGACGTTTAGGTGTATACATTAGGCTATGTATTTGGGCAATTGTCTTTCTCTTTAGAGCATTTGCAGCTCTAAACTTCCTGTACCACAGCTTTCACTGTGCCCATAAAGTCCGGAACGCTTTACGCGCATTGTTGTTTAGTTGCAGCAACTGTCTTATTCTTCCGTTATTTTTTTCTGTAAGCCGTTATTTTTCAAGAGTGTATTGTCTAGTTTCCATATTTTTGCATAATTTTAGTTTGATAATGTTCTATTTAAGATTTTAAGACAATACATCCTGTGTCTTATGTCAAGTTTTAGAATTCATTGTGTAACCCTGGATTCTAAAAAGTTTTTTAAATTTTACTTTCTTACAGCTTTGCCATTATATATGAAGTGAGTGTATCATACAAAATGTATAACTGATTTTTTCTGTACTTTTTTTGTCATTTTGAGACAGGGTCTCACTACAGTTCAGGCTGGCCTTGAGCTCAGTTTGTAGCCCAGGCTGGTCTCAAACTTGCAACGATCCTCCTGCTTCAGCCTCCTGAGTGCTGGGATTACAGTGTGCCCTACCACACCCGGCTTCATTTTTTCCATTCTATCAGCCTCTGTTAATGTGCATAATTAGACCTTTTCTATTTAAGGAAAATGTTGATATATTAAGGCTAAGGCTTACATATTTTTATTTTGTTTCTGTCTATTTTTCAATCCTGTGTCTTATTTTATTTTCCTCTTCTGTTATTTCATTTTTTCTGTATTCCATCTTGACTAACTTATAACGTTATTAAGGTTTAAATTTTCTCAGTGGTTCCTGTGTGTGACAACATATATGATATAATCAAAATATACTGCACACATTCAAATTTTAAAAATTTATCACAGTAAAAATCCCTTAATCTTCTTGTCATTAACCCCTTTCAGAAGATTGCCCCTAACTTTAGACAGCTCTGTACTACAATTCTCGCCACTCACTGAAGCAGTCCTGCATGTCCCCTTTCATGTTCTTATGAGGAGTGATCAAAAATTTAGTCAATGGGTCTGGCCTCTGCCATGTAGGGAAATGTAGGGTTGTCATGAACACTGCATTGTGTCCTCATCCACTTTACTCACCATATCTTGAACAGTGTGATTTCTAGCTCTTCCCCAAAGCCCAGATGACCATGAAAACTATTGGGTTTGAATTGTTGGAGTCATTGAGCCTGGCATGACAAATACAGTGAAGATGTTCATGAAAGAGGACTTACAGAATTGCTTCAGGAAGTGAGATGACACGACATAAGTGTCTCAAAGTAGAGGGAGCTTTTTTTGGCACCAGGAATTGAACTCAGGTCTTTGTGCTTGCCAGGCAGGCACTTGTTCCACTGACTACAGCCCCGGCCCAGGAGGGAGCATTTTTAGACGTATTAATGCCAATGCATCTTTCACTGCAATAAATTTGTCTTAATTAAAAAGTCTCTGTAGTTTTGGGTCACATCTCCTACATTCATGACATAATTGCCTGTATTGTTTATTAAATTCAATGAAGTATATTTTATTGCATAAAACCAACATCCTTTTAAATATTTTTATCCTTCTCTCTTATAAATGTCTTATTTTCTACATCTATTGAGCAGAATTTCTGTCTTAAACATTTTTATATAAGCCAACATTTAAGATTTAGGTTGTTCATAAGAACAAGGATATTTATTACTATTGCTCCTGCTGTTTACAATTCCCAGTGTTTCCCTTTCCTTTGTCAACTTGCAAGATATATTCTGTTCTAATAATCTTTTTATCTGGAGAACATCATTGAGCCATTATGTAACTATAAGTTGTTTTTTAGAAAAAAATTCATTTCCCTTCACTTAAAAAAAATCTTTATTTCTTTTTCATTTATGAAGAATATTTTATTGAATATAGAATTTACAGCTGAAGGTCCTTTTATTTCAGTTCTTGAAAACATTTTTCTTCTGCTCTTTGCAGCTTCAGAGGAGAAAACTGCCGTGACTGAGTGGTGTTCCTTTGCAGATAACACAACATGTCTCCCGGACTGCTTTCAAGACTTTTCTTCTTTCAGTCTTAACAAGTTATTTATGGTGTGTTTTGGTGCAAGTTCCTTGGATACATCCCGTGGAGATTTCACTCAGTTTCTAGGATCTGCATATCTATGTCTCTTGTCATTGGGAAGTTTTAGCCTTTATTTTATCAGATAATTTTCAGTCCCAGTATTCTTCTCTTGCTCTCTGATGAGAAATCTGTGGTGAGAACACTGAATTCTGATTATCTTTCCACAGGCCACAGAGACACTGTTTATTTTTTCAGTTCATTTTCTCTTTGCGTAGATTACGTGAATATTGCTGCCCTTTCACAAACTTCAGATTTCATACTCTGTCATCTCTACCTCACAGTGAGCTCTCACAGCATATTTTTAATGTTGGTTATTACAGTGTTGGTTGTACAGGTTCCATTTGGTTTTTGTACTAGTCAGTTTTCCACCACTGTATCAAATACAACAATCACATTTTAAATAGAAAGAATTTATTTGGGCTCACAGTTTTGAGGCTCCCAGTCCATGAAGAGTCAGCTCCACTGATTTGCCACAATGCCAAGACAACACATCACAGCAGGAGTTTGTGGTGGAAATGATTACTCGACTCATGAGTAGGAAACGAAATAGAACAAAGACTGGAGCCTGGTAATTCCTTCCAAGTAGTTGGCTCGAATGATCTCAGGGCACCAGACCATGAACACACGAGCCTTTGTGATACATTCAACATTTAACCCATCGCCAAGCTCTTTTATAACTTTTACTTCTGTGTTGAGGTTTCCTATTTTCTTTTTTTTTAATTTTGTTTCAAAGACAAAAGAATGGAGACATCTGACAAAATTATACAGTACATAGAAGGGAATTAGCGCTGGATGTTGTATTACATAATGTTATCTTCACATCAGTTAACACAAAAACATGATTTAATATCCAAAATATCCATGACACAATAAAGAAAAATATTTTCTATGTTTCTGTGTTTTGAAGGAATACTAATTGCTTGCGGGAGCATTTTTATTATTGCTGCTTTCACATCCTTGCCAACTAGTTCTAACATCTTTGTCATTCTGGTGTTCACATCTGTTCACTGTCTTCATTCATATTGCGATTACTCAAGTCTTTGGTATAGTGAGTGATTTTTCTTTATTGTGTCATGGATATTTTGGATATTAAGTGATGATGTTCTACATCTTTGCTATATAGTCTCTTTACAGCAGAAATTCTACTCCCGAAGCACAGCATGAGAGCCAGGTGGATAATTATGTTCAGATTCCCACTGGCTCCTACTATTGCCGCTCTAGCGAATGTGGGGCAGTAGCTCACACTACGTCACTCTCTCTCACTCTCTGCCTCATTATAGGAGCAAAAATACTAAAGATCATTCCCAATTGGTACTATGTGAGGGTAAAATAATATTTTTATATTAGGTTAAATAAAATATATCATTAATTTTTAAACAGAAAATACACTTAGCCAAATTTTTCGTTCTACTTGCCAACTCTTAAAATCAATTCAACCTCCACTGTCTGGCCTGGCTTAGTAACTCTGACCTGATACCAAACAATGGCTATCATAATGGCTCATCTCCAACTCTAGAATGTTTTGAGTTCCAGGATCTCCAGGGTCAGTTATCCTATATTAGATATACTATGGATCAGATGATGCTTGACACCACTGCAATATTTTTGAGTGATATGGATAATATATTTATGTTATGACTTTGAGTCAGGTGCTACTGATTGAACTTGCTACTTTAGGACATACTATGAAAAGTGAAGCATGGGAAACTTTTTGAACTGCATCAGCATTTTCTGGTACACATGTTTACAGATGTTACAAGACTGTATAATATTTTGATTTTCACTTACCTGTAAAATGCGAAGGTCAATGTGAAGTAAACAAATTTGGACCCTTAAAAATATTATATGCTTTTATCTATGCTAAAGCCAATTTCCTTTTTATTCTTAAGGCTTCAAATTTCTTCCCCGCACTACTCTGAGTAACCTATGATACAGTACTTCAAATATTTGAAGTGGTTTTTCAAAGCCAAGATGAGAGAATGTCTATGCTGATACTCTCTAATTCCTTTGCTCTCTGCCTTCTTGATTCACTTTTAAATGGGGCAAGTCATTAAGTCAAACCTGCCTGGATTACCTCTTTTTTCATTTATTTTAAAGTAAAATTGTTAGGAGCTTTAAATGTGTTTTTACATCTGAAAACCTCTTTGTCTTTACCACCTAACATAAATTGATCATGGAAATATATTCCATCATGCACACATGTCAGGCCCACAATAAGGAGGAAAAATTATAAAGGACATATATATCATGCTAGAATTCTGGCTACCACTGCTCAAATGCCATTTATAAAATTCTCCAAGAGTTACTACAAATTTTATGCAAATTTTTGTAGAAAATTGAGGAGGGAATACTTCCAACTCTATGACAAATATAAAGAAATATTTCAACAACACCACAGAAAGACCTTATTTAAAAATAAAGCAGAGGAGCATTTCATTGAAGTATAGACAGAAATTTCAACTAAAAATTAGTAAGTCAGATCCAATAACATATGGAATGAGTAATTCATTAGAACCAAACGTGACACATCTGAAAAATGTAAGCCTGGCACAGTACTATAAAATCAATCACAACAACACACAATATTAAATTGAAAATAAAAGCTCCCTCTCTAGTCAAGTCAATAAATTAAGAATTTTTTTCACAAAATTTAATGGCATGGATTTAAAAATCTATGAAACTGGAAATACAGAAATGCTTCTTTAGCTGGATAAAAGGATCTCACTTAAAACTACAAGCTGTCATTATGCTTAGTGATTAGACTGAATGTTTCTCCCCATAAGACTAGGGGAAAAAAAGAAGATAATTATGTTCTATATTGTGGAATAGCATCCAGAAAAGAATAAAATCTATAAAACTACAGATGGAAAAGAAGAAACAGGTAAGGAGGGAGGAGTGGAGTGGAGTGGAGAGATGGAGGGAGGAAGGGTCATGGTAGAAGAGAGGAAAAAGGCAGGAAGGAAGGAAGGAAGGAAGGAAGGAACAAATGAATGAAGGAAGGAAGGAAATAAGGAAGAAAGGGAGGAAGGGAGGGAGGGAGAGAAGAAGGAAAAAAGAAAAGAGAAAGAAAGAAAGAAAGAAAGAAAGAAAGAAAGAAAGAGGGAATTATATTTGTACACACAAAGTCTCTATGTGGAAAAACCCTAAATAAACTTTTCAATTCTCTTAAACATATAAGCCAATTTAAAAAGTTCACATAACACTATGTCAATACACTAAAAGAACTTAGCAGTGAGAAAGTTTGATGTGAAAGAAATTAAACTGAAATTTTGAAATATGCTATAATTTGTATGCAGACAAAAATAATATATTCAGGTATAAACTTACCAAAGTTTGTCAGAATGCTGAAGACTGTAATATACTGATGACAAAAAACAAGTGAGACTTAAATGGGAATATATATATACACACATACCATTAAGATATAAATTATTACCATATTGATCAATATATCCAACTGAATCCAATTTATAAAAGAATTTTTTTGGAGAATGAGGTAAGTATTGATAAACTGATTCTGAAATAAATATCTAGCACAAAGGAGCTATTAGAATTGAAATTATTTTGAAAATAACCTACAAAGATAAAAAGACTAAGAGTAGCCAATTTCACTATAAAATAAAGTCCAGCAATCAAGGTAGTGCTAACAGTTAAGTAGATACATATCAAAGGCATAAAATACAGTTCAGAAATATACTATAGATATATAGTGAATGAAAATTTTCAAAGCTGCAAATGTGTTTCAGTAAAGAAAATAGTCTTTTCAACAATGGTGGCAGAGATACTCCATAGCTGTGTTTCATGAAAATTATAAGGCATTAGGGATCATAAAAATTGTATAGATCAATGCCAAAGAACAATGGGCTGAGCCAATTAGGCAGGACCTTCTCATCTTCAATAAACTGAAAACGTAGGATCTTGCAATAGACTCAAAACCCTAAAGCTGGCTACACCTGGAAGACACCTCCAAAAAGCTGTCATTTCTGAAGGGTTCTAAATACTAGCAATAAACCTATTCACTCACCATAGGCAATTTGCAAGCATTAACCCAGGAATTATGCTAAAAAATAAAAATTATAAGACACTTAAACAGTATGCAACTCCAGGTGTTCAGCTAACCAAAAGCAAGCCCAAGAAGCAATGAAGTGGGACAATCCTAAAGCCACCTACCTGGACTCTCTGAAGTGGGAAAAGTGGAAGTAACAAAACAAATGAATAAGGCTTTAGAAAAAAGTCAAATAAGAACTAATTTCTTAAATAACTACAGTGATTGTGACCACAACAAAGACAGTATTAGTGATTCTAGAGCAGACACAGGTTTAAAAAATGGTGGAGCTTAAGAAAATGATAGAAACCATGAATACTCAACAATGGAAAGAAATAGAATCCATAAAACAGAGTCATATATATGTCCAGGAAATTAAATAACTCTGTTGGAAGTATATGCAGCAGGATAAGTAAAAGGGAGGACAGAATCCCAGATATAGAAGATAGGTTTGAATTTAGTAATCATGGAAAGAAAAATTTCTTTGAAATAACAAGGGACCATGAGAAATCAATGCAGCAGCTGTTAGATGATGTAAAGAATCATATAAATTGATCAAAGTCAATGAAAAAGCAGAAGATAGTGCAAATTCTGGCAGGGAGAAAGAATTTGCCATATAGAAAAGTGAGGCATAGAGAACTCCAATTAGCCATGATCAAAAATCAGTCTACAGAATGACATATCATAGTCAAGATTCCAGAAAATCAACATAAGAACAGAATATTAAAAGCTATTACAAAAAATAAGCAAATCACATATGAAAGAAAGCCCACCTGAACCACAGCTAACTTACCAACACCAACGCTTAAAAGGAGAGCTTAAAATGAACTTTTTCAAGCCCTTAAAAACAAAACCTCCAACCCAGATGTATGTGTCCAGCAAATCTATCTTTCAGAATTGATGAAGCAATAAGATGCTTTCATAACAAAAAAATACCTGAGGAATTCATAAACACCAGACCAGCACTCCAAAATGTTGTGAAGGACATTCTAGAAGGAGATAACAAGGACTACAACTCCATGCACTCCAACAGAATGAATCCATCAGGCAAGGCAAACAATTAAACAAGCAATAAAATGGAGCCAAACCAGAGGAAAATAACATAACAAGGATAAGTCAATACATATCAGTTATAACTATTAATGCTAATGATCTCATTTCACCAAAAAAGAGAAACAAAATTTATCTGGCAGAATCCATCTTGGCAGAATGGATCAAGAAACAAGATAAAAAAATGTGATGTGTAGAAGAAACATATTTAATTCAAATAGATATTTATAGACAGAAAGTCAAAGAATGGAAAACAATACTGTATATAACAGAAACCCAGGAAAAATAGGGGTAGCTACTCTATTTGGAGCCAAAGTTAATCTCCAGCCAAGACTGATTGAAAGAGACAAAGAAAGTTACTATATTTTTGTAAAGAGAACAATCCAAATGTAAGACATAACAATCATAAATATTTATGCAACAAATACCAGTGCACCCATCTATATAAAATAGATATTAAGGCACATGAAAAATCATATAAACGCTAATATAAATGTATTGGTGGATCTCAATACCCCACTGTTACAAGTAGAACAACTAGACAATAAAGTCAACAGTGAAATATTAAGACTAAACCAAACTTTTCAACAAATGAATTTAGTAGATGTCTATAGAGTTTTCTCATCCACAACATTAGAATATGCATTCTTTGCAGCTACCCACAGGAAGTTCTCCAAAGTAGACCACATACTAGCTCATAGAACATGCTTAAGTAAATGCAAAAGAATTAAACCTATGCCATGCACATTATAAGATCATAGTACAATGAAATTTGAAATTAATGGCAAAGAAACTATAAGAATTTAATAAACACATGGAAGTTAAATAACACTCTCTTAAACATCCAGTGGATCACTGATAAAATTGAACAAGAAATTAGAGAGTTTCTACAATTAAACAATAACATCAACAAAACATACTGGAATTTATGGAACAAAATGAAAGCAGTCCTATGAAGGAAAACGTAAGAGTGAATGCACATACCAAGAAAACACACTGAGTTGAAATGAACAATTTAATGTTGAACTTCAAACTTCTAGAAGAAAAAAGAACAAGTTGAGCTCTAAGCTCATATGAAGGAGGAAAGTTTAAAGATCATGGCAGAAATTAATGCAATGGAAACTAACAGAACGATACAAAAAAAATCAATGGATAGAAGTGCTGGTTCTTTGAAAGATTAAATAAAATCAACAAGCCTTTAACCAAACTTATCCAAAAACAAACAAACAATCAAAAATTAAAAAAACCCCAAAAGATTCAAATTCATGCAATTGGGAAGGAAAAGGGTGAATCACAGTAAAGCCTGACAAAATCAAAATGATCATCTATACCTACTTGGAGAACTTGTATTCTAAAAGATGGAAAATGCAGAGGAAATGGACAGATTCCTAGATACATATGAATTACTAGAGCTGAATGAAAAAGACATAAAATTCTAAATAACTCAGTATCAGTCAAGGAAACTGAAAATGTAATTTAAAATCTACTAACAAATAAAAGCCGAGGCTCTGATGGAATCACCACAGAATTCTACAGTAAATTTAAGGAAGACCTAATACTGCTAGTTATAACACTGTAAAATTGAAATTGAAAAAGAAACAATACTTCCCAATTTATTCCTGGACACCAGCATTACCCTGATACCAAAGCCAGAGAAGGACCCAACTAAGAAAGAAAACTATAGGCCAAGCTCTAAAATGAACATAGATGAAGACATCCTCAATAATATACTGGCAAGCAGAATGCAGCACATCTTCAAGATTATACAACATGGCCAAGTAGGATTCAATCTGGGATTGCAGGAACGGTTCAACATAAACAGAATAATAAATATTATGCAACAAATTAATGGAACCAAGAACAAAAACCATATGATCATCTCAATAGATGTGAAAAAGCATTGAACAAAATCCAACACCCATTCACAATAAAAAAAAACTCTTACAGAAAAGCGGAATAGATATCTCAAGCCAAATGGTGCTGGAAAAACTGGTTCAACACATGCTGAAGACTAAAATTAGAACCATGTCTATCACTGTGCATGAAACTAAAGTCAAACTAGATCAAAGATCTAAATATTAAGACAAAAACACTAGATCTAAGGGAAAAACAAGTAGGTGGAAATCTTGAAGACATAGTGGTAGGCAGAGTTTATGAACAAAAACAAAACTGCACGGTAAATACTTCAAAGAATCAACAACTTGGAGGTCATCTTATTGAAAAGATTTGCATATCAAAAGAAATCACCAACAGGGTAAAAAGAAAACCCACAAATTCAGTAAAATATCATACTAAATGGACAAAACGAGAGCTTTCACTCTAAAATCAGGAACAAGACAAATATCTATCTATCTATCTATCTATTGGTAGATAGATAGATATACCAATAAACTTAAAATGGCCATATTTCCAAAATTGTTATACAAATTCAATGCAATCCCAATCAAAATTCCAACAGTATATCTCAAAGAATTAGGTAAAATTCATTTGGAACCAGCAGAGACCTAGAATAGCGAAGGCAATTCTGGACAACAAATACAAAGGAGGATATATCAGAATCCATTTATACTACAAAGCTACTGTGATAAAAACAGCATGGTACTGACCAGAAAGACAAAAAAAAAAAAACACCCAAGGATCAGTGGAACAGATTAGAAATTCAGAAACACCTGCAGACATATGTAAGCACTTTATCTTTAATAAAGATGCTGGGAAAACTGGTTTTCCACATGCCAAAGATACTATTACACCCATATCATTCACCATACATTAAACTGAAATCAAAAGGAATCAAAGATCAAATTGCTAAAACAGAAATATTAAATCTATTGGAAAATAGAATAGGTAGAACTCTTGATGACATTGGTGCAGGCAAAGACCTTCTGAGCGAAACACTAATCACTCTGGAACTATCACAAAGAACTAACAACTGGGATCTCATCCTTTCAAAATCCTTTAGTGCAGCAAGGGAAACCACCACCATTATGAAGAAACAATCCACACTGTGGGGAAAAATATTTTCAAACTATTCCTCAGACAGGATTACCAATCTAGAATATACAAAGGACTCAAAACACATACCTCCTAAATTCAAAACCCAATCCAAAACTGGGCATTTGAGACGAATACACACTTCTCAGATGAAGAATACAGATGGCAAATAAATACATGAAAAAATGTTCAACATCATAGGTTATCCAATAAGTACAAATTAAAACAACACTGAGATTCCATCTCACCCCAGTAAGAATGGCTATTGTCAAGGAATTGACCAATAACAAATGGTGGAGAGGCTGTGGGGAAAATGGTACCCTTCTCCACTGCTGGTGGTACTGTGGACTTGTGAAACCATTGCAGAAAGCAGTATGAAGCTTCCTCAAAAACCAGAACTAGAGGTCTCATTTGACCTGGCTGTTCTTGGTATCTTTCTGAAAGAATTAAAATCACATCACAGTGATATATGGACACCCTTGTTTAATCAATAATCTGGATCATACTATAGGTTAAAAAAAACTATCAAAATACTTTTACGATATTTAGCATATGTGTTTCCTGCACGTGTATGACTTAGCAATACTAAAAATATTTTGTGTGCATACCAGTGCTGATAAAATAAGTTAAGTAAAAATAGACACTGTCTTTTTTGGTTTTTGTTTGCTAACAAAAAGGAAATTAGAACTGGGTATGGTGGCACATACTTGTAATGCCAACACTCAAAAACTGAGGCAGAAGGATCACTGGGAGTCTGAGGTCAGCCTGGGCTACAAAATAAGTTCAAGGCCACCCTAATTTTCATAGTGAAGCCCTGTCTCAAACAAAGAAAAAATTTGGAATTTTAAAATATAGGCAGGCTATAATGGGCTTGGGTTGCAATGAAATCAGAGGGCTCTCCACAAAGTCTTATTTTTATGCTATCAGTGCAGATAGATTGATAGACACATAGAAACATTGGCACTGATATAAAGATGCATGGGGGTATAGCAAGATTACTGTGTACACGTCTATTTCCAAGTTCTATCTGCTGGAAGAACCTACATAGGATAACACTTTAGTAGCAATGAACACATCTACCACAAAATATCATTGTATAATTAAAGGAAGTAGCACTTTTGGGAGAAATGATTGATTTCAGGACTCAAGAAAAAAATTCAGGGTGGCATGGAAGAGCTCTTCTAAAAACTTGGTCAAGATGACTGAGCTCAAAGGCAACTGTGAAAGAGTTCATATGAACTAGAGGTGAAAAATTATGGGGGAGATAAATATTAGTTTACAATGTACAGAATAAATACACTGCATTTAGTGTGAACAATATCTAAGTTTGAGAAGAGAATATCTATTAACGGAGAGAAGGAAAATTATAACCATATTTCAGAAGTACAACAGAGCCACTTTAACCAAGTGAGGAAGGTTATATGAGACATATCAACACCCTAAATTCCTGATATAATGCACCTGAATGTCATTCATTTCTGTAAAATATATTCTTAATGCTACCATAAGGAAGAATATGACAAGCCCAAACAACAAGTCATTCTACAAAATAATCATCACTATTACAAATAGCCAGAGTCAGAGATGACTTAGGAATTATTACAAGTTTAAAAAGATTCAGAGATGAAACTGAGAGCAATGTGTTTTCCTAGATGACATTCTGGAATAGACAAAGTTCACTGGCAATATTTGGTAGAATCTAAATAAAGTCCAAGTTTAAAAGTATTGAGTTTAATTGTTAAGTATTCTAAGTTGGCAAGGTGGGTAAAATGTATAAGACAATTGTGAACGTTTTTGGCTCCTGCTGAACCTAAATTATCTCAAAATAAAAGGCATTAAATAGTAGAAGATCTCTTGACATTAACATTATATTGTTATTTTATGAAGCACTAGACATCTTTCCCGAGACACAGGATACTACAGTATTTTCCTCTGGTTTGAGATAGTGCAGTATTTGCAAATGTCTATTGGGCCTGGGAGCTAGCTCAGCAGTGGCAGAGCGCCTGCCAGGCAAGTGCAAGTTCTTGAGTTTCATTCTCAGTACCAAACAATGAAAACTTTTAAAACGTGACTGTCAGGAGTTGGATAATAATTGATGATGACAATGATGATATTTTTATGAAAGAATGAATTGGCTCAATTATTCATTAATCTAAAATAACATTGAGTTGATCATCTTCTACAGTAAAAAGAAGAAAATTACTTTGTTCCACTTCTCTCAAATTCTTCCAACCTTCCAATAGACTGAGTTTAATGTAGAAGACCATACTAATCAAAGGGGGGAAATTGGAATTATTCTATATTCTTACAGAGCATATGTGGTGCAAGAACTGCACTTAAGGGACATAGTCACGGTACAGACGGTGATTGCAAGGCTGTGGCTTACTGTGCCACCCCCATTTGCCATCTCCTTTGTTCCATGCTAGTGGTAAATTTTGTGCAATATTTTAAGAGTTTCAGTTGGATGGTTTTAATGAAAATACTAAAATTTATAATTAATTTTGTATTTTGTAATTGAAGAACAAGGGAAATGTACCACTGATGAAATTTCATTGCATGACTTCTCAGCAGGATTTGCCATCACCAGCTTTTCTGAGAGCATAAGCCTGCTGGAAGCTCCCTCTGAGCAGGTGAAGCACCTTCAACCTGAGTAATTACCTCCCAGGGCTATAAACCCTCTGTGCCCCGCACATAACCAAGTCATGTCGTTAGAATATAAACTGGCTTTCCATTTTGATCTGTTTTAAAGGAGAATTATGGTCCTGAAACCTTACTAGAAGACAAGGGGCTGAGAAAATCAGAATAGGGAGGAAAGTTGGGCTGTGACAAGCATCTTGCCTTTGAAAATGAGCTCTACTTTGAGGCTTGAGTTGGGAAAATTTTGTAGATTAAAGCAATAGGTGGAGAACAGACTAGAAAATCAGGAAATAATTATGTAAAGAGCAATTAAAGAAAAAATGGGGGGTTTTCCATCCCTTCTTCTCTTTGGCTTTTTCCTGTGCACACTCAGTGATGAATCTGGTAGCATTAGTTGACTTTGCAAAGCAGAAAAATTGAATCAGTCACCGTGTACTTTTTGTTTCTTCCAAAACATTTTCAGTACAAATAACTTCAGGACACACACATCTGAAACATTAAATTAAAGGCCTCTTATCCTTTGCTGACACCAAGACCCCCAGTTTAAAGAAATGAGAATTGGAAAATGTTGTCTGTGGACCTCTTGGGTACCCTGAATTTCTAAAAAACAATAGTTATAGCAGATGTTTCTTTCATATGATCTGTGTTTGATCTCTGAAATAATGTTTCATTATGAGAGGTTTGGCAAAGGGTCAAGAAATGTGTATAATTTAAGGAGCAAACATGGAAACAAAGAAAATCCCATGATACCCAGAAACAACTGTTGCAAATTCCAATGATCAAAATGTGGTTTATGTTATAGCAAACAATTTTTTATTTTAAATGTCTAATTTCCAGAGATGCTTGTTTCAGACACAGACAGGTAACCATTTGCCATAAAAGTACATCGTGTTATCTTTGTAGGCAATACTAAAGAAGTCCTAAAAAAAAGGAAGGTACATATGAATGCCAGTCATATATTTCCTTCATGATGCCTATTCAAAGTTTTACAATAAATCTTTTAGAAACTGTTCTACTACTTCCACGATTTGACTTCCAGAAGTTTATTCCAGTGCCCTAACATTGAATTTTAACTGATTTCAGATAATTCTACATTTGAGATTTTAAAAAAATTGGCATTTACTAACGATGCTTAATAAGCACTTGTGAACCATTACCCGAAGCTCCCCGTTACGCAGGAGTTGCATTTTGTCGATGTTGTAGCCTCCACATACGGGGCTTTTTTTCTTGTGATAACTGTGAATAGTAACCTTTCATTCTCCTTTTCTGAAATATGATAACTGTTTTTTAATTTGAAAATTGGTCTGCAGCTAATATAACCAGCAATGTCTAGCCTGAAAGACTGGCTTATGTTCTTCTGTCTTAACACTGTTATCTAAATGAATCTTTTATGTAATCAGTTCATGTTGTCATTTGGTGGCCCTCAGGAAGCTACAATCATTAAAGTGCAGACTCTAAGGTATCAGATTCTTGGGGAAAAATAGGTGCTGGTGGTTTGGTGTACAGTGACGTCACACTTTAGGAAAAAGATATACATGGAATCAATGTACTCTCTCTCCCTCTCTCCCTCTCCCTCTCTCTCTCTCCCTCTCCCTCTCTCTCTCCCTCTCTCCCTCTCTCTCTCTCCCTCTCCCTCTCTCTCTCTATCTCTCTCTCTCTCTCTCTCTATATATATATATATAATGAAATTCATGATGATATTTGGGAAGAATGTCAAGCACATGATATAATAGATCACCCATCTTTTACTCACTACCATAGAACACATGTCATGTAAATAAACAAAATAACTTTAGGACTAACAAGAGACATACAAAGTCACTTGTATGTTTGTAGTGAAGCAAAATCTTTCCCATAGTTAGCAGCAGCATATTAAATCAGCATGTGGACTGCTCTTCCTTTAAATAATCAGTGAAATAGGTTTTCCCCATTTTTTCAAAAGACTACCATTTCCAATTCATTGTTGTGTGTGTTATTTTAATTCCAACTCCTCAAAAGAATCTATGCTTCCCTTAGGTGTCTCTCCAGAACATAATCCATTGCATTTCTAAAGCATGAAACATGGTAATTCCTTAGCCATATGGCTTTTAGTAACTGAAATGAGATCCCAGGAGCAAAATTCCTTATATTCTGGATCCATTTCCTCCTTGAATTTAGGTTAAAGATATGAGAAAATAATAACAATTAATGCAACTATGAAAAAATGCATTTTTAAATAGAGAGAAATTCCCTAAAAATAAACTACTATAGGAACCCTTAAACTGAAAAGGAGAATGAGTGGCTTTCACAGAATGCACCCACCTATATATGCTTAGGTGAATCATGGAGCTGTGTTAAGAGATGCAAATGCTTGTGAGTTAAATTTGTCATTGCACGTTGCTGCTTTGTGTGCACCATCTGGTATTCCTTTTTTCCTTTTTAACTTTGAATTAAATTGGGGGAGTGTGTTTTCAATGTTACTGAGCTTGACAGACTACCTCCAATTGAGTTATCTTTGTGTTTTAGAATCCTTTCCTATTTAATAGTGAGTAGATATACTTGCTTACAATTTTATAACTGAATTTAAAGAAGAAAAAGGGATTTATTCACCTTTAATGTTTAAGTTTAGAAATACCTTGTACATAGTGGGTACAGATTACTACATTTAATAAATATTCCCTTCAATGTCAATTATTTTAAATCCAGATTTTACTTATTTTTATAAGAATGTAGTGTTATTTAGACCATGAATACCTTTTCAGAGATCAAAGACCTTTAGAAGACTAAGCCATGAAGTGGAAACAAACTTTTCTTTTTCAATAGTTCTGAGAAGATCCTTTTCAAATCAAAGGCAGCTGTTGGCATAATCATTGAAACTTTTCTCTAGTCAAATAATTGGATGTTGCTTGGAGCTAAACTTTCACTGGGTGAAAACAAAATGTAGGAACATAAGTAATATAAATTATCAACTGACTTTCAAATCCTAATGACTTAATGTAGTAGAGTGCTGAGATCTATGTAAAGATCAAAATTAGGATGCTACCATTGTACAGTGGCACCTTGGAGACATATTCTTGGGAATCTGTAATTCCTCTAAACAACTAAAGACCAACTATGAGATAACTCCAACAAGGCCCTTACATGACCCATTGAAAGAAGCTTGAAATTAAAGTTTAGGAAATGCATGTCCACTCTTTATTCATATGGACAATGTTTCACAGATGTAACAGATACTTAGTTGTTAGCATTCCTCCAGGGAAAATGGTACAGAAATTTCTCTTGCTTTGACTTTGATAGCAGTACCTTAGTTTTAATTGATGGCTGTAAAAGTTACCACAAGGCACATAGTTTAAAACAATATATATTTACTGTCTCACAGTTCCAAATGCTACATTTCCAAAATCAGAATCCCTAACTGAAGTCAGGTTAACCCTTGCCTGGGATCCCAAAGGAAGTGTTCAGAAAACTCCCAGTCTTTGTTTCCTTGACCTTCTGGTAGGTTCTTCATATCGTTTGACTATGGCCATGTCATTTTAATGTCAGTTTCTATAGTCTCGTTGCTTTTTCCTCTACTGCCTTTATCTAAAATTCCTTTAACCTCCATCATACTAGAAGAATATGAGTAATTACATTTAAGAACAGTCCCATAGTCTATGATAACTTCCACATATCAAGGACTGTAAGGTAATCATATCTGCAAAGGTCTTTGTCTCCAATAATAACATTCATAGATTCCATGAATTAGGTCATAAATGTTTGAGGAGTGTGGGGAACTAATATTTACCACGCCACAGAAAAATAAAATGTTATAATGCATTGAGATTCCATCTGCTTTGAGTTTTGCAAAAACACCAAGCTGATATTTGACTGAGAAGTATCACAAGGCAATGTATTTACATTCTGACAAAGTAACTGCAAATCATCTGTAAGGTATGCAACTGTATCTTAGGATCACAAAAGAAAAAAATGAATAAAATAAGCTCTCAAGAAAGAAAATAATTCTCAAGATAAGTGTATAGGAAAGTGTTTTGGTTACTTTTATTCTAGGTGCTGAGACAAAATACCCAATGCCCAAAGTTAAACTAGGAAAGTTTATGTAGCTCACAGTCTGTGGGGGTTTCAGTCCATAATCAGCTGGCTCCAAGGCAGGGTGGCACAGCATAGGGCCAACCGTTCTTGGTGGCTGAAGAAAGAAAAAGTAACAGGAACAAAAGAGGAAGAGCAAGCCTCCTTCCTCTCTTCTATTGTGTCCAAGCCCTAGGGCAGGTATAGCACTCACACCACCAATCCCAGTCCTAGACAATGAATGAAACACAAACTCTAGATTCAGCTGCCTCCAAAAAGCCATCTCCATGTCCACCTGAGCCTTTGGGGGGACATCAAACCATGGCAAAAAGACAAGTGATAAAATTGGACCCATGAAGATCTCAATAGAGTAAAACCTCTCAAAGAACTTTGCAAAATAATGTAAGTTCACAATTAAGCAGTCGGTAACTATGTCAGAGAAACCCAGCACATAATAGGTTAGTTATGGCTAAAATCATTCATTCTCTTCATTTCATACTCACACAAATTCCCACTCTTCATGATAGAATTTGCAAACATTGTTCATGATGTTATGATAGGACTTTATTTAATTAGCATTTCTGAGTACAATAAATGAATATATATACAAGTTGGCTTAATAAAATGATTTGAGTTATGAAAAGAAAAAACTGTCAGAATGATGAATGAATATTTTAAATCACAGAAATGTAGAATTTAAAAAATGCAATCTTTGAAATTTGAAAGTAAATGGACAGATTAATGCGTAGGTTAAATAATAATAATAGCTAATATTTCTTGAGGATTGACTGTTCCAGACACTGATCAGTTTACTTTACATTGAATGATACAATCTCCATGTCAACCCCTGAAATATGTATTACTATTATTGTCATCTAGTAGATTAAGAAAATGAGAATAAACAGCTAAGATATTTGCTTAAATTGTTTAGTTGCAAGTTAGTAGATGGGATTGAAACCTCAGCGATCTGTCCATGACAGCCAGTCTCTCTTATGATACTCTTTTAACTTGATTAGGTGCAGATGAACAAAGAACTTCAGAACTAGGAGACAATCCAGAAAAAATAAGATTGTAGAAACAGAATCCCATGAAGACAAGATGAGAAACTATGAAAATAAGATAAGCATGACTTACCACATATCTCATTGCATTTCCTTAAGAAGAGAAAAAAATGTAACAAAGGTAACATTCAAAGCAATAGTCTTTGTACAAGTCTCCCAAAGAGATGAAAGACATGGGCCCATAGATTAAAGAGTCACAATAATATTTCTTTCTGTATGTTTGTTAGTTACTCCCATTTTCTTTTTTTTTCTTTTTTTAATTTTAAAAATAAAGGAAGAAAACATATTAACAAACAGACATCCAAGAGTCACAATAATATTAAAGAGGACAAATTAAATATTCTTTTACTAAATCTGTCTATTCTCACTTTTGATGAAGAATTTTCTTTAATGTTGTACCTTTTTACTTTTTATGTCTATGTGAAGGTCTCTCTTATTTGTCCTTAACCACAGCAGAATTTCATCAAAGGAAATCACGTAGCTTATTACTCAGAGAAAAGAAAAATGATCCTGGAAATACGATTTGAGCACCAGGTATGGAAACCAAGTAAACGAAATGGAAAGTCCGTGGGGTCATCTCACAAGCACTGGCTGTACAAGTCAGTAATAGTGTCTGCTTTGTGATTGGTAAGGAAATAAAAATAGAGCCAAAGTACTAAAAAACCCTCAACAATAACTGAAATAAGATACAGCACTTAAAATTTCCTAATAATAGTGGACTATGTTTTCTAGTCTAACCTTCAAACGCAGTCTATACAAAATACATAAAATGGAAAAAAGATACAATAAAAATCTATTTAAATTCATTGAAGAGCTCTTTGCTAGAATATGGTCCAGAATAAAGAGAAATCTTGAGATTTAAGTATGGCTCTTTCCCTTTAAGTTATTTGCAGATGACCAAAAGCTAAGCAACTGAATTTTTAACAGATATGGAGAATAAGAACACAGGAATTAAAACCTGGGAATAGAAAAGGAAGGAGGACCCTAGTACCACTAATACTTTTAGTTTAGATTTGAAAATTTTATGCTCTGGGAATCAGGAAAACATGAAAGAGACACTGAAAACATTTCCAACCCTTTCAGTACCAAATTAGATTAAGGTGGTCATGTTGCTAATTACCCTGGTTTAATCAATGCATGCTGTAGGCATGTGTTGAAATATCACACTGAAGTCCACTAATAGGTGCAGTTAATAGACTTTGATGAAAATTAAAATGAACACAAACTTTAAAAAATAACTCCTATCATTCTCAGCCAAGCAGCTAGAAGGGGCAAAAGAAAACCTCTGGGAAAACACAAAAATCAGGTTCTCAAATAGTAAAAATGACTTTTTCTGATGAAATTGGAAATAATAAGGCATTCAAGAATATAAAAGTCCACTGAAAACCAAAAGCAAACCACAAGAATCAGAATGAGTGTATCTAGAAATATTATAACTCAGACATAAATGCTTTTTACTATATAAGAAAGAGTTTTTATAAAAACAAGTGCTACCCAAACCCAGTTTTTTCCATATCTCCCCTAATCATATAGATTATTTTTAAAATTAAACAAAACACCCATCTATTCTAAAACTGATTAATGGAGAAGATTATAAACTTTAATTTCCTTCTAATTAGGGAAATGAGTACTAAAGGACTAAAGTAAAATTTGGTACCTAGGGCCCAGTAGAGAGTTGAATTAAACTTTGCAGAAAATAGATAAGGTGGCCAGGGACATAGCTCAGTGGCACAGCACCTGCTTGGCAAGCGCAAGGTCCTGAGTTTGATTCTCAGTGTCAAAAAAGAAAACAAAATGGATGAGAGTAACGGAGATCTAGAAGATGAAGCCATCAGCCAAGGTGAGAATCCCAACCTGATAAACAGGAAGCCAGAGATGAGACAGATCTAACTGAAACCTCCCAGTTTCAAAAGGAAGGGACTTAAAGATGTGTGAAACCAGCGGGCGCATTTGGGCAAGGTAGGATGAATACAGGAGTTTGGTGGATAAAGGAAATGAAGCATGGAAACTAGGTGTAGTAAAAAACAAAAGAAGATCCCAAAATTCAGAGACATAATAATGCCTTCATCTTAAGAAGAAAGAGGACTTAGTAGCAGCAACGTCAATCAAAAACATGACAATCCAACGAATCAAATAGTGACAATGTCCTCTGAGGAAGGTGCAGAAAGCCACTTGAAGTCTACTCCCCACCAACACAGAATCACCTTTAATGCTCCTTATGAAATTTTTAAAATAAACTTTAGGTACATATTTTAAAAGAAAACAACACCTGTACAGAACTAGTATAAAAAAAAAATCGTGAATAATAATACGATGCATGATGAATCCACATCCCCACTAGACCCCTCTCTTTCGGTTATGTACCACACTGGTAAATGAAAACTGAGCAAAGCACTGAGGGACATCGTGAGGGAAGGCAGAGATAGAGCCCAGCTGTCCCTGGGTCCTCTTCTCTCACTCAGGATGCTACGTTCCCCAGAAGAAAGACAGCAGTAAGTCCAAGTTGTTTCAGGCAGTTCATCCCTATCTTAGAATATTGCCTGCCCGGCCTATTATACAGTTATCCTGAGAAATACAGGCAAGGAGAACAAAAACTAGGACTGAAACTTATGCAAGATCCTCAAGTGAAACAATCTGCACATGATGAGGGTCACAGATGGAGCAACGAGAGAGAAAGTACCCAGAAGTTGCAGAATCAGGAAACTTCCCAGATCTAAGAGGGGAAACGAACATGAATGGACTGAGCATGGAGATTCACGTACTGAGACACATTACATTTACAGTGGGATTGCCAAAGTCAAGACAAAGAGAAAATTTTGAAAGCAGTATAGCGAAGCCAATTATCAGGGAGAAAAGAATTTCCATCAGGTTATTGTTAGGTTTCTCACTAAAAACCTTGCCAGCCAGGGGAAAGCGGAATAGCACATTGACAGTGCTGAAAGAAAGGAGTTTCTGTCCAAGAATAGCACAGCCAGTCAAATTTCCCTTTGAAAAGGAAAGAAAACTCTTTCCTGGAAAAAAATAAAAATGAAAACAAAAATTTATGGAGCTCATCATCACTAGAACTGCCTTATAAGAAGTTCTTCAGATACAGAAGAAATCACGCTACACAGCAACATGTAAGTACATGAGCCACTCATCTCACTGGAGCCTGTAAATACACACATTTTGATTTATACACAAAACAAGTGTAAACATCCTGGGTGATTTTAATTTACTTTGAATAATAATATAAAATTTGAAAGATACAAAATGTTTTGTCAGAAACACAATATAAAAATGTATACAAATGCAAAGTGTGCCAGTTGGACTAGTCAGGAAGTTGTAGTGTTTCTGCATAGACCTATTGTTAACTTGATATAAACTTCGAACATAAGAGAAAAGCTATGTAATATTTCATGCAAGCCTCACACTAATCACCAAGAAAAATATGTGTAATATATCCAAAAGGATAAATAAAAAGTCAAAGTAAATTAGATCAAAATATCATCAGATAATCAAAGTAGAGAAAAAGGTAGGAAGAGAGGATCAAAAGTACAAAATAGCCAAAGAAGTTTAAATGGGCCACCTTCAGTTCTCACATTTCATAGAATAGAAACAGATTAAACTCACCATTTACAAGGTGTAAAGTGGCGGAATAGGTTTTTTCTAAACAAAGAGAAAAACAGGATCCAGATTCTCTTGTGCATGCTGTCTACAAAAGATTCACTTTACAACTAATGACACACATACGCTGAAAGTGAAAAGGTAGGCACAATTGTGTTTTATGTTACACGTAGACAAAATAAAACTTCAAAATCCTGAAGCTAACATTATAATTGTTTCAGTCATTTTTTCATTCTAAACTGTCTCTACATGTAAAGAAATCCATTCTGTAATGATAAAAGTGTCAATTCAACTAATTATAAATATATGTGAACCCAAAACCAGATCACATAAATATATTAAAAAGTTAACATATCTGAAAACAGAAAAGGGAACAATAAATAATACTTGGGATTCAGTATTTCACTTACAAAAATGGAGAGTCTATCCTTTATTTCTGGTTTATAGAACTGGAAAAAAAGTCAACAGAGAGATAAATGACTCCAATAATAGCACAAAAATAGACCTAACAGATAGGTGCAGAATTTCCACCCAGCAGCAGAAGAATGTATTTTCTTCTCATGCCCACACGGAACACTCCCAAGATATAGCACAAGATAAGTCACACAGCAAATCATAATAAATTTAAGAAGATTGAAATCATTTCAAATTCCACTGTGCTTTGCTCACCACAAGGGAATGAAATGTTTATCAGTAACAGTGAGAAAATCAGGAAATTCAAAAATAAGTGTAAAATAAACAACACATTTTTAAAAAACCACTTGGTCCCAGAGAAAATTTAAAAAAAGAAATTTTAAAAGTCTTTGAGATAAAGGAAAACTAAAACAACTTATACCAGTAAAGAAAAACTAAAACACTTATACCAGTAATGAAATACAGCCAAACCCATGCTAAAAGGGAAGCTTATAGCTATCAACACTTACACTAAAAAGAGAAGTTTATAATTACAAACACCTCCATTCTAAAAAGAAGAAAGAACACAAATAATTTAAATGCTATACCACAAGGAATTTTTTAAAAAGTAAAAAATTGAAACCACAATAAATACAAGCTAGTAAATGCTAAAGATTGAAGCAAAATTGTTTAATGGTTGTAATAAAATATTACCAGAAAAAGTCAAAATAAATTGAGTGGTTTTCTTAAAAAGTTAACAGAATTGACAATTAGCTACACTTAGAATTAATAAAGGAGATTGACATTAATTAACGCAGAACTGAAAGAGAAATTAAAATGGATGTTTCAGAAATAAAAAGAATAAGAAATAACTGTCATGAATAACAATATGACAACAAATCAGACAACCTAGGTGAAATGGATAACTGCTAAAAATTAAAACCTACAAAACATAAATCATGATGAAATCAAGAAAGTGTGAATAGATTAACAAATAAGATTGAATCACTAAGCAAATATCTACCTAGAAAGAGAAATCTAAAACTAAATGCCTTCAGTACTAAATCCTACCAAACAAGGAAAGAATACCAATCATTTGTAAAACTTTTCAATACACAAAAGAAGATAGACTACTTCCAGATTCACTTTACAAGGCTAGAATTATTCTGATACAAAGACTAAAGATACTACAAACAAACAAACAAACAAGAAGATATACGAATATTCCTGTTACACATAGAGGTAAAAACCCTCAGTAAAACACAAATTATCTTTCAACAAAACTTTCAGAAGTGTATACATCATGATCAAGTGAGATTTATCAATGGCAAGAAAGGCTGTTTTCCTTTATGCAAATTGTAAGCACAAAAATATGTTCTTGAAAATGCACATGATTTCCTCATTAAACCAAATATTTGACAAGGTTCCACATCCAACTATACTTAAAATCCGTGCTAAAACTCACATAAAAGGAACTTATGTGGCACCAATAAAAGCCATATGTGAATATCCCAAAACTAACAACAGAATTGTATCAGCCAGTTTTTCACTACTCTAATGAAATACCTGAGAAAGTCAGCAGTACTTTTGAAAAGAAGTTTATCCACTTCATGGTTTTATAAATACAAGGACACACGGCACTTCCATCATCTCAGATCTGGTAAAGGACCTCAGAAATGCAAAACATCACATAGCTGGCAATGGCAAGAGTATGTGTAGAAGCAAAAAATGTCACCATTGGGATACCAGAGTGAGCAATGGACGGGCACTCTGAAACTTATGCAACCTCTCATGAAAACAATCAAGGATTTGCATAAAACTTATCCTTTCCCAAAGGCAGCATCTTTAATTGACTAAGGACTTTCTACCTGCCTCTCCTTTTAAAGATTGTACTATCCCCAGATATCACCAACACAATGACCAAATCTCCAACACATGAACTTTTGTGGAGGCAAACAACTTCCAAGCTGCAGAAATCAATGACAGATTTATAAGCTTTCTTTCTACGATATGATGCAAAGAATTGTTGCCCACTTTCAACATTGCTCTTCAGCAAGGTAATCCAGGTCCTACCCAGGGAAACTGGACAAGCAAAACAAATAAGAGACAACCAAGTACAAAAGGAGGGAGTAAAACCATCTCAATATCCAAAAGACTATATGATTCATACAAACACAAGTGAAGTCTCAATTAAAAACTACTATTGCAAGGTTCAAAATCAACACATAAAAATCACCGGCATGCCTATAAATAAACAGTAAACTATCCAAAAAGGACATTTTAAAAATTCCACTCATAGCAGCCACTCATCCAGCCAAGTACTTTACAGGGAGTAAAGTACTTTTGAGGAAACTTAACCTAGTTGGGCAAAGACTTATATACTGAAATTTGCATGTTATTGATGAAGTACAGAGTATACAGTTCATATGGAACCACAAAGGATCATTAGTAGTCAAAGCACTCGAGAAAAGTTGAGGGCATCACAGGACCTACCTTTGAATTATATTTGTTATGGTTTTTATCTAGATGTCTGTCAAGAGCATCAGGCATTCATAGACTGAGTTTGTGGAAGGGTGTTGGATCATGGGGTGCCACAGTTGTTAAGAGATGGGGACAGTAAGAGGTGGGTCAGTGCACATATGACTATGAAGGGTATGTCTTTATCCCCAGATCCTCTGTTCTCTCTCTGTCTCTCTGTCTCTCTGTCTCTCTGTCTCTCTGCCTCTCTGTCTCTCTGTCTCTCTCTCTCTCTCTGCTTCCTGAATACCCTAATGTGAGCACAGCTTTTCCTTTATTATGCCCCTCTGCTATGCTGTTTCTGCCCTAGAGCAAGCTGAGCACTGACTGTAACTGTAAGCCAAAGTAAACCACTTTCACTTTAATGCATTTGTGTCAATTATTATGTTTCAGAAAAGAGCAAGTGACTCTTACAGATTTTGGTACCATGAAAGTGGATCATGTATATTACCTGACCCTGGGCTTAGAAGCCTTTGGTTCATATGAGGAGCTTGGAAAGATTTAAAGATAATGGGTGGAGAAATCCTAGCATGCCTTACAGGGTCCTAGGTGGAAGATTCCAGTCAAGGTTCAGAGTATTAGAATGCTGATAAATATGCAGACAGTAAAAAATCAGACTCAGGAGGTTTCAGTGTGGAACAAGAACTCTGTTGGCAGTTGGACTGTAGGCCATGTATGTCGCTTTTCTCATGTCCTGAGATTATGTAGAAGACATAGGGAAGCAGATTGATTAATCTGGCAGAGGAAATCACAGGGCAGCCCAGTGTTCAAACTGCATCATAGATAGTCTTGCTGCTTTTAACAAGATTTATATTGAACATCATGGGCAAAAACACTACTTGGGATGTTTTCAGTTTTCCCAGAAAGGAAGGGCTGGCAAATATTGACAAAGAAAAGCTTGATTACTGAAAAAAAATAGCATTAAAATGAAGTCACATACTTTACACTAGGACAGTAGGAAAGATGTCTTGAGGATATGTGAGGAGTCTGCAAGACCCCACCCAACAAAGGCACAAAGGAGCAAGGCTGTAATGCTCTCACTTGAGAAGAGAACCTTTCTTCTGTTCAGAAGGATCATATAAGGAAGTTGTTCCCCAGATTCAGTTCAATCATCCAGGGACCCAGAAACCTCTTCAGCCATGATTCAGGCAGGGTAAGCTACAGTTAGAATTGCTGGTAGACCTAAGCATCACACACACTGTGCTGGTTTTACAAACATGCAAGATGTAACAGTTGTAGGGTTAGAGATGATTCCATCCAGATTTTAGAAGAAAGCGTGTGAAACCAGACAGTATTCCTCCGGTTGTACAGTGCACAAGGCTTTGAAAGTAAAGTTAAAAGTGCAGAAGTGCACTGGAGACTCCAGGAAGATGGAAGATCCAGGAATACGGAATTTCTGCTGAGCAAGTCCAAAGGCAGCGAGTGGAGCCTGCCCAAGAGACACAGCCTCTGCAACAAGCAGTACCATAGGGGTAAGGCCGCCACAATCATTGGAGTCCCCGTCTCACCACAAAGTGCCTTGAGCGCGGTGCATGGCATGGGACTGAATGTTCGCCCTGCTGAGTTTCAGTGCTGTCTCGGTGACTTTCTTTTCTATCCTCCCATGACTCTCTTTTGGAAGGGGGACGCTCACCTTGTAACACTGTGTGTTGGCCGTGTTTAACTTTCTTGACTTTAAGCGGGGCTCACAGCTCAGAATTTGCTGGCGTCTCAGAGAGGACTTTGGACTTGGGCTTTTCAGTAGTGTTAAAACTATTAAGATGTTGGTAATTTTTAAAGACATGCACATGGGTCTTTTAGGGGCGAGGCATACAATAGTACAGTACACGCTCAGATGTCCCCGCTTTTTAAAGACATGCACATGGGTCTTTTAGGGGCGAGGCATACAATAGTACAGTACACGCTCAGATGTCCCCGCAAGAGCAAGATGGGCTTTGGGAACGTGACTAGACATGAGGGTGCTACAGCTGACTTGCTATTAGGAAGGGGATCCTAGTTATATATAAGTTCCTTGGAGTGTGACCTGGAAAGGTTTATCTCCCTCCCGAGCACCTCCTTTCTCTCTCCGCTTCCTGGCTGCCGTGATGTGAGCGGTTTTGCCTCTGCTTTTCTATTTTTTCCCTGGAGCAGGCCAAAAACCTTTCCGCTCTTAGCATGTGCACATCAGGTGTTGTATCTCAGCAACGAGAAAGTGACTAATACAATACTACAAATCTACAGTATCAGAGTGGAACCAGCAGAAAAAGTACAGATAAGAAGAAAATGTAGAAAAATAAATCCTCACCCCTACAGTTACCTGACCGTATTCAACGTTGCCCAGCAGACACCTGAGCAAAGGATATTCTCTTAAATGAATGATGTTGAAAAATTCTGGAGAGTCACCTATTAAAAGAAATTGAAGCCATTTTCATACCATCTGTAAAAATCAAACTATATTAAAGACTGAACTGTAAGATCTGCAGGTAAGCTCACTGGAAGAAAACAGGCAAATTTTTCAACATTTATTTTGAAAATTGAATCCCATATTCTAGTGTTTCACTTTTTTTCTGAGAAGAATTAGAGGTGAACAAAATTAGAAGCAGAATAACAAAATGGGTGAGAGTAGAAGAATCACAAAGACACATGGGGTCGAAGAAAATAAGTGCATTTCAAATAGGAGCCACTGTGCGATAGGTAATGTGTATACCAGAAAGGAAATACTGAAGCTGAAGCCAAGAAACCCAAAACATGCATAAGGTAACATAAGAAGAACTCAGCATGTGATTATAAGAATGTTTTTATCATGTTACATTTTATTTTATTTTTTACATTTAAATTAAATTTAACTGATGCATATTAATATTAAAAGTATACATATTTATAAGGTACCATATGATGCTTCAATGCATATATGCATTGTTTCATATTTAAATCAGGTTAAATATACCTGTCTCCTCACATATGTATACTTTACATGGTTAAACTTTCAAAATCATTTCTTCTAGGCTTTTGAACTATATAGTTCTATATATAGTATCTACTGTTGTTCTAGCTTTCAGTAGCCAGCCAGAAATGCTTGCTCCTATACAACTTGGTCAGAATTTCTACTCATTCCTTGCTTAGTACTTTCCAAAGTCTCTGGTAACCAATATGTCACTCTTAACATTTTATCAACCTTTTCATAGTCTACATGCTAGTGGAAACCGAAAAGACTTGTCTGTTTCCATGTCTGCTTTATTTTGCTAAATCTGAAGTGACTCTCCATTTTAACCACATTGTTACCAGTGACAGTATTTCATCCGTTTTATAGTTTAATGGCATTGCATTGTGTCCATTGATCCATTCAACAGTTGATAGACCAATATGTTGCTTCCATTTTTTTTTTTTTTGGTCTATTGTAAATGATGCTACAATAAACACGAGAGTCCAGAGAAGACCTTAAGAATGTTAAGGGCACTTACAATTCCAGTGATTTACCTCTGATTTTCTGAGTGTAGGGAAGTACTGAGCATATACAGTAGATTCAATATGTACTGTTAAATGAATAAAATGCAAAATAAGTCAATGTAGTTCAGGAATAAATTTTTTAATTGACTTTTGCTAGAAATTAGCAAGTTGCCTAACTACAGACTATGAATATCAGGCTCTCTAAGCTTTAGGAAATGATTTCATGTTTTTGTTTCTTAGATACCTCAACCATAGAGTTAGAATGCTAATTGTGTGCTAGGTACTGAGCCAGGTGACACGGATGAACAGATGAAAATGATCTAGTTCTCTTTTTAAAAAAAAATATTTCTGGGTATGGAAAGAGAAAGACAAGTGACCTGAAAACTGCAATGGATTTATGTATGTACCGTCTTTATTAAGCACGCTGTGTTGTGGCTGCAGAAAGAATATATATTTAATAGCATGAGGAGGTTTGAGTGCAAGCTGATTGCTAAGCAGCATTAGACAGGCACGACTGTGTGCTGAGAAAAGTCTACTGCATATTTAAAGACTTGGAGGTGTTTAAATGTGGTGTGGCTTTCAAAACGCAAGTATTTTTGTGAAGCTAAACAAGGTGACATGCATGTGGGAGAGGGTGGAGCATGTCCCTTTTCTGGCTTAGGCTGGTACCACCTGCAAATGAATGCAGACATCAAGTCTTGCGTCTCTCAACTGAATAAAGATACAAATTACCATGAATATAAAATTTCAACAGAGTGAGGGGGAAATAGGGTAACTTGGAACCCCAGGCACAAATCCAGTGTTTGCTTCTATCCCCATACAAACAGGCAATTTCTGTAAGACCAGGACTGAAGTGGTGAGATCTGAAAGCCACACGGTATGTAAGAGTTGAGAACTGATTAGAGCGATAAAGAAGAAATTCAAATGGAGTAAGCCTGAAAGGGAATGCTGGACCATTTAGTTCTGCCAACTAATTTCCCACTACAGAGCTAAGGAGCCGCTGCTGGGAATAAACAGTGGTTCTGAAGTACATGTCTAAAAAAGGGACTGATGTTGAGGATAAGAACGTGTCACCTTGGCTATCTGATAAATAAGATTTAAAAGAGGTTTTTCGGGTGTATGTGAGCCACCACCTATTTACCTAGTTGATCCAATAAATTAAGGAATACAAGAAGAGTATAGCTCAGGATATAAATCACATTGGTAGTTAACTGTCCCCTACCCAGTACACATAGTTATGGACTATTTCTCTAATATTTTACCTCCTTTTAGTCAGATTTTCAGTGACCAAAAATGAGTGTCTTTGCATTATATATGGAATTCACTGGATGCCACAGTAGTCACAGAAAGTCTTTGGTATATTTTAACTCTTATGAAATTATTAAGAGATTCCAGTACGTGAAAACTAATATTCTTCCCTCAATGGAACGCAAAATATTCATGGACCATCACGGTCATGTCAGTGCCAAAACAGTAGAATCTGTTCTTATTTTTCTACTCTTTGAAGAATTTCATTAAAAGGATGACCCCATGAAGCTATCCTATTAGTATGAATCATCACTTTACTACACACAGCTGGCACTATAAAACATGAAACAACAAGGCAAGGTCTCAAAATGGCAGAAATCCAAACATCTCAGCATCACAGAAATAAAGTCCACTGTAATGTCGGCACGTTTCTCTGAGGAAGCTGACTCCTAAATAAGCGATATTAAAATCCCATAAAGGAAGTCTACTAACAGCAGTTATTTGCTTTCATGACTAAACTAATGATACAGTCATTAGTCTTTTCACTTGGGAATATAGAGCGAGCCCCATTCTGTGGGTTACAGTATGGACAGACATTGTCCTCAATATTCACTCATGCTTCATCTAAAAGTAAGTTTGTTGAAGTATAGGTGCTATTGATGCTGTATATTTTGGACACTCTGAGGAATCACAATAGCTAATTTACTCAACATTTTTAATTTGTGCAGTTTACTGAAAATTGATATTATACAAATCACTTTATCCTCACTCCACATAATATGTACATCAAGTTACATAAATCAAGTATTACCTTATTTTAAGGTAATTGGAGGGGAAATTGGATCTTAAATGTTACCTGCCCAGTGCAAAATAATAGTAAGTAAAGGTAATACTTGATCTGAATTGTACTACCGTGATCTAGTATTGCTGACATAAAATGTCAGACTTAGGAAAAATTATATTTGCACGATACAAATGAACAAAATATATGGTTTGACTACTTTATTTGTGGCATTAGAACACCTTATACAGACAATTTGCAAGGCTGGTACAAATTGACATTAATATTCTCATGAGATGACTTTTAATAAAGAAATTATATGAATAAAGTGAAGAAATAAAGTCTAACAGATTTTAATAACAGAAAAATAATGGTGTTATTGTTTCAAAAATCACCTTTGAAATATCAGATATTTTTCAATAAGGAAGAATATTATGAATGAACTACTTTCCCCTCAGGAAACAATACCCCCCACTCTCTTTAAAGTAGCTTGGATTTTCTTTCATATTCCATGTACGACATCAGGGCCAAAAGATAGACTGAGAATATTCTTTGCAATAAAACTCCTTACTGAGCAAAGAAAATTCTGTTGCTTTATGATTCATAAATCTCCGTCTTCCTGTACTGTTCTCTTTATCCTCCCTCAAAAGGCCCATCAGTGTTACCATTTTATGGTCTTCCGGTGTCTCCCTTTCGTTTGTCCTCAGTGGATTTTTCCTTCCCTGTTCTTGGCATACTTCTCAGGGGCTCCGGCAGCCACATAGATTAACCACCTACTAAGTCCTGAGGGCCACCACTTTCCTACCTGCACTGACAGTCTTGATTCTCTTGCCGTGTAAACACAGGTACCCACTGTCTTTGTAAACATTCAGTGCTGTCATCACCCAAACCGGAAACATTGCTCTGCCTCCGTTGGTGTGTTTGTCTGCATCTCTGTCTCTCCCTCTGCTCCAATCTTTTAAACTTATTTGTTCATGTACTTTCACCAGTCTTCAGCTTTTCAAAATTTCAATCCATGAATCTTCTCACTTACGTCAGTGTCTTAGGTTCAGTCCATTCTGTACAGGTCCAAATTTATATTCATAAACTTAAAAAGCCTCATGTTCCTTGATGTTTTTCTGTTTTGTTTGGCATACCCTGGCCATTTATTCATACCAGCGCTCATAGACTTAGAACAGCGCTTTCACAAATGATCCAGCAACTCAATTTTATGTAAATTATTTTATTAGAAACTCCCTGCCAGTATGTAACATTGTCTGGCAATTCTAAGATATTTCTCAAGGAAGCCTGTCTTCTGGCCCTCTAATCCAAGCATTTCATAGCCTTTTCCAAAACCTTCTCAATTTCTCTCATATTTTGTTCACTCGTGGTTAGATAACTGGTATGAAAAATTAAGCAATGCAGGAACTATTTGTTCTTCACACCACCATTATGAAGATATCTTTATAAAGCACATCATTTACGACCTCCATTCTACTGTATCCTTTCATTTTTCTTTAAACAAGAATATTGAATAATATTTGCCAGACCCTAACCACTTCCTTTCCCGTTGCACTGGCCACCATTTCTAATGTTTTTTCAACAACTTCAATAATATGGGGACTCTGATTGGTCATTGCCAGTCTTTTCTACCCTACTTCATATCACAATGCTGTGATATCAGAATAGTTTTATCGACACTTCTAAAAGGCCAGATCTTTCCTAATTAGCTATTTCTGATGCACATGATTCCCTTGAATATTTGTATCCAATGCATTGTCAAAGTTCTAAGTTAGTCAAGGCCCCTTCTGACTATAAAATACAGGTTTATTTTTGCTTGCTCAACTATCTCTGCCCTGTGTCCCCAAATCACATGTGTGTACTCAGTAAGTATTATGTCAACTGGGTGAGTAAATGAATAAACTCATCATTATTGACTTACTAGCATGTTTTCTTAGAAGAAATAAAGCCTCTCTCCTTCTCTCTCTCTGTGTCTCTGTATCTCTGTCCCTGTCTCTCTGTCTCTGTTTGTCTCTCTCTCTCTCTCTCTCTCCCTCTCTCTCTCTCTCTCTCTCTCTCTCTCTCTCTCTCTCTCTCTCTCTCTCTCTGCCATATATAGGATTTCACTTGATACAGTTTATGTTTTGGATCTATCACCATAACATTAGTTCCAATTGAACTGAAAACCATGTTTTGGAGTAGAAGTCATTTTGTTGACTACAGTAAAAGTTTCACAGATCTTCACACTACAACTTTATGGGGTGGGGAATAGCAAAATATATAGTGAACTTTTAAATTAAAACAAATTTCTTACAATACAAAGCACATTGCTAATAATCTCAGTTGCTACACACACACACACACACACACACACTTCAAGTATACATCAGCCAATTGTTCTTGCAACTTTCTAAGGTAGCTCTGGAAGTTCTCTTTCACAAGTGTCTTTATAAGATGTGGCAAAAAAATATTGTGAATGCTGCATGTCATCCAATGAAAGGGCAAGCTAAAGAAATATTACGGTGTACCTTAGTCATCAGTGTGGCATCCTGTGCCTTCTAGTTCTTCCACAAAGTCAAAATGTCTCAGAAATGTAAATCTTTTGAGTTGGTTCAGGCTATTGGGCTAACAACAACAGCACAACTAAAAAAACTCACAAAAGAGGACTTCAGATCTGCTTCAGAAGGTGGTGCATCTGAAGTGAGGGGGAGTATTTTACTGGGGATATGAGGCAACATGTCTCTTCTTAGGACATTTCTGAATGTAATCATTCATTGCATTTTTTTATTACCCCTTCTGACTCACAGTGGCTTCTCAGACCTGTGAACTGTAGGCCAAGGGAGTAGCTACTTACTATACTGGTTGAAGTAATTTACTGTAATTATAACAAGCTCTGATAGCTTCTAGTACATAAATCCAAAGGAAAGCGTATGTTTAGAACCCAAGAACTTTCTTTTTAGGGTGATTACTGTCGGTAGACAATCACGATAGCCACAACTATTAAAAGAACAAACAAGCAAAATGGTTCATACCCTTGTCGGTGAACCTCTGGGTGATTCATCAGGAAGTAACTCAGGTCAGAACATGTACTGAACTACAGTGCAGGAAATCTAAACCTAGCGATCCCAGGAGTGAGAGGAAGTAATCGCAGCCAAGGACCAACTGCAGCAGGATGACCTCCTGTCAGTTTCACAGGTATTCCTGGCCTTAATGTAGGAGATCATCCGCCACCTAAAGTAGAAACTATGGACTGTAACTCTCTTTTCAGGAAAAAAATTACATCTTATTCTCCTAAAGAATGAAGGCTCCATATCGAATTGTGAAAGAGCAGTCAAATGGGTGACATAAATGGATCTGGACAGGTTAAGGAGTAGATTATATTGCACAACTGTTTCCTCTTAGATTATTTCGATCTCTCTTGCTCCCTGCACTCTTGTCCACTTGTCATACTTCAATCACCCTCTAATTACTGCTTATGGATCGTGAGTCCCTGTACACGAGAGCAGTCAGCCTAAACTTGGGGCTTGGATGACACAATTTCCAGATAAAAAGAAAGCATACCATAAAATGGAGAATACAGCCTCCCCAGAGTATGCTAAGGCTTTGAGGCTAATGCGAATCAGAAATGTGGGGGAACTGACTCCTCACAGAGGAAATTAGAACACACTGGAAGGCAGGAGATAGAACCTGCCAACAGATACCAGCGCTCTACCTTCCTTGTGCTCGTGGACTGCTCTAAAGTGATCTTTCACAGATTATCTCGCAGAAGATGCCCAGACAGCCTACCAGATTTACATGCAAGCAGCTGAGTGTATTTCCTTGTACAGTCATGAAGCAGTAACCAGCATGACGATATATCACAGTGTATTTCATTTTCAGTATTCCCTCCTTCATTTACCTTTTACTGTACCTGCTCTGGCCTTCTAAAAATACCCTAAGCTTACAGTTACCTGGAAAATGTTAGTTCTATGAAATCTTCAAGCTTCTATGATTTTAAATATTTTTTATTTATGAATGCATACATTTTATGCTCAATTTTATACACAATGCATGTGGCAGACAGTTTCTTTTACTGGGCTCATAAATCAAGGATACTTCACCAATTTGTTAAAATGTCTTTATATCTGCTGACTTGGATGAATGTAATTTTGTCCTGTCTTAGTGGTTTATCTGTAAAGTAGCAAATGTTTTTCTGATCTCCAATCGTAGGTCCATTGTATTTAGTGCATAATATCATCACGAATATTTTCAAAATTAAGAAATGTATAATTAAAATAACATTGAAATTTTTTGAATTACCCGTAATTTTTCACTGAGTTATAATGTACACATTATGTGCCTAACATAGTGACATTATTTGAGAGAATTTACTGCACTAGACACTAACACACACTAACGCGAGACAACTCGTAGCTTCACCTCTTGAATGGTTCCGGAATCTAACCCAGAACCACCATGTGATATAAAGGAATAGAGTTTAATAAAGGGAGGTGCTAAGGAATAAAATAATAAAAGGAAAGGCTCAGTTGACACTGTATAACTAGGTGCTCAATGAAAAGGTATCATTAGTAAGTATGTGCTAGAGGATCAGGAAAACGTCAGACACAAAGACACTTTAGCAAATTGGTGAAGTATCCCTGACTTATGATTAATGAGAAAAAGAAGACCATTCCCATTATGAAGTCAAAATTCATACAACAAATACTGATATTATGCTTTAACTAATGTTCTGAGCTCCCTGAAGAGCATAAGCTACACAAATGCAAGACTTTTCTTTCCAGTAAGGAGCAGATATTGAATATTATTTGCTGCAAAAAGATAGAAAGGAAACTGATTAGACACCTACTTTAGTGTAGAGGGTCAGGAACCAGAGCATGGAGGAAGTGGTATTTACAGCCATTGCGGAAAAAGTAAGAGAGGACTTGTATAGCTAAATTGTGCAATTTGTATTATGGGAGACATGAGATCTGCTCAGATGGATAAAGATGTTTAAGTGAATTTCATCTTAAATATGTGGCATATATTTTATGAATCTAAGAGGGCAAAGGACACAAAAGAGTTTCATGTGTACAATTTGCAATAGTGGAGAAGGACCTGGAGTAAGAACCACACTCGGAGAACAGTGAGTTGCCCTTGCGATTAAAAGAGGAACAGCTGAGTCCGAACACTGGGTAGAGGTCGCACTAACACGCAGATGTTTCACAAGACCCGTAATTATGTTAGGACCTCAGAAGTGGCAATTTTAAGATTTAAAGGTAAAATTCTTGAAGGACTAAGGATATTATCTAGGTATGGAGTGTGGGGATTCACCCATCAATGATGACACAATTAAACAAGATAGGGAATTTAAATGTGGATATATCTGTTTATTTTCAACACGAGGTGACTGAGTGAAGGTGAGATGGACCCTTTGGCTTGAGCCATGTTGACTGCAATGCTTGGAAGAAACCCAATAGTGTGCAATGGAAACACAAATCTGAAGCGTAGCATAGAAAGCAGATTTCACTCTCAGAAATAACGATGAAGAATACAAAAAATGGGATTGTTGTGAGTGATGTAAATAAATTCAATGTCTAATCACTAGTCTGCAAGTTCTTCCAAACATAAATCAAAAAGCTCTGTTATAAATAATTCCAAAATGAGAACTGTTTGAAGAAATCAGCACCATCTAAATTTTTGAGGAAAACTCCCTCCCATGAAATACATAATCCTTCTAGTCAGTTTAGATTCTTTTGAAGTTACCAGAAATGGATTTAGCAAATAAGCTTTAAACTTGGTAATTCTCAAATTACTTTAATTCTGTTAATCTCCAGAGTGAATTTCACGGATACTGGGATTCCAAATTCAAATCCTAATTCTTTTTTCTGTGTTATGACTCCCACATTTAGGCATTTGGTATAGAGTCTGTACCATAAATACAGTAGAAGCTACAATCGATTATGTACTGAGGTATATGGGAGAGAAATGTAGCTGCTGTTAATTTGGGAGGAAATTTACCATTATGTATTTAAATATGAAGTGAATGACTTGATTTTCAAGTCATGAAAAGCCAGAGGTGGTAAAATATATATTCTCGTAATGTCAAAACATCAGTATATGACATAATAGAAGGATGAACAAATATGGTTTCAAGTTTGTCCCACTGCTCTTAGAAATTAGGTAAAAAATTAAAGACTCTATGGTCAGAGAGAAAGCTCAGTGGCACTAGTGCCTGCCTGGCAAGCACAAGGTCCTGAGTTTGATACCAAGTATCCCCCCAAAATTTAAACACTCTAAAGTGCACTCTTTATCTGAAAAAAAAGAGAATAGTAGAACTTAATTTGTATGGTTGTCATGGTATTTAAATGAAAATCTATGGACAAAGCAATGTGAAAACTACAGTGTTATACTGTATAAGTTTCAGTGAACAAAGCAATTTTTAAGCACACCTTAAATAGATAACTAGGAGAGACAATTGAATGAAATAAAGTCCCTGACATATTTAGGAAATAAGGGAGAATCTGATCTAGATCTGGAAGAATATCCAGTTCTGTGTCTATTCAAAACTTGTGATTCAGGAGTTATAGAAGTGCTAGGCGAAAGCACAAAACAGTTCATTTTTATGGTCTTTCAAGTTCCATGGGAGAGAGAGAAAGAGTGTAAAAGAAAGAGGATTGTGAAGTCCACAGTCTCATTACCTGAGATATAACTGACTGAGGACAACGCAATTCAAATAGCTTAAGAAGCAATTAGATAAACGACAAATTTAAACTATAATTCCTTGCTTAAGGGCAAAGCAAAGCCCTAAACAGAGTGGCTTGAAGTCTGTAATATTATGGCTTCTTGAAATGCCTAATGTGTTGACACTCCTAGGCTATTATTAATAGATAAGGAAACATCAGATAGCTGAATCTAGAAAGACATGTTCCTTACTGAATGCAAATGTTATGTTTATATTGTTTGAAAATAATGTACATGAATTAAAAAATTCCTTGTTTAATTACCTAGTGACTAGGGTCACTCCTGTGACTAGGGCATTAAGTGACTTGGTCATCAAAGGACTAATTGTACACAGTGTGTACATTACAATTTCAGAATGAAATCATCAAAAGAAACTCCAATTTGATCACTTTGCTATTATTTACATAACTTCTACATGCAGAACTATACTGAGTACTAGAACATAAAACTATAGATTAGATTGTACAGTTCAATCAGCAAAAATTTACTGTACTATACAAAGAGAAAAAAAAACCCACTAAGGCTATAGCAACAAGATCTAAGAAACTGTATTAAAAGCAAGACCTATAGTAAGTCTAGGCTGGAGGAGCCATATGTCAAAATGACACGCCTGGATAGTAAGTCTGAACAGTTGTTAAACAGGTCATTAAATGAGGAATATCCATATTATATCATTTTAAAATGTATTCACCACCAGCTACAGTTATTTTTAAAAGTCAAACATTCTGTTTTGATAATGGAGGCATGGTGTTTAATAAACCTTGAAAACTAAAAGGAAAGATCTAACCTTTAAGGTTTTTTCGAAGCTTGTAGAAATACCACACGGATTTCATCCCTAGACCTTCTAATTTAATATGTGCAGGTGATGTGTTGACCATAGCAATTTTTGAAACTCTGTAGATCGGTATAATATGACACTGACGCTAAATATGTCTGACTTCGAGATATGATGTACAAATTTTGCATAGGTCCTACATTTTTAATGCATAGGTATACATTTTAAGCATTACTATTAGAGATAAGTAGAAATGCGAGTTCTACTTTAAATATTAAAATATTCTTCAATTTAAATAACACAAAATCATGGCACGCTGTAATCATTCTGTAAATTTTCTTATTCAATTTCTGGATACACTTCCATAACAAATAGAAGGATTCACATCTTCTATCTTGTTGACCTTCTAGTCAAATATTACCAACGGCTTTCTCAAAAAGATGTAGATCATTCCCTCTCAATACACCACGTCGGCTCAGGAGATTAGCTTATCCAAAATACATGTTAAACGATATTCAACCGAGAGGACTAAACCCAATGCAGTCTTCTTCAAATGCCTTAGATTTCCCAGGTACCAAACTGCCATGATAGACCACTGATCATTCAAGTAGTGAGAGACGATTGTTGATTTCCTCAAACTTCAAAATTCTTGATCTTTCAAAATAATATATATTTCAATATAGTCCATGTATGTAATGTGTTATTACATATTGTTAGTTTTATCTTTGGGCTGCTGTCTACCCCCTGTCAGTGTAGATATTATATAGCCCTCTACAGAAAATACAAATTAGTTTCTTTATTCATAGCAGGACATTGATTTCTCCAGGAGCACACACTTGTTACCACAAAACATGAGAACATATTCCAACCAAGGCTTTTCCCATATGATCTGTTGAACTGCTATACAACAAGGTCAAAAACAGTGCTAATCTACCTAATCTGTGCAGTATGGACTAAATTCTAATGTGCTACTTACTTATTTGTTAAGTTATAAGATATACTCCTACAATAAAATACTTTCTAAGAAAGCTGAATTACCAGTCTAGTTCATTGAAAGTTTTGACTGTGGCATCTTATTTGCTTGCAAGATAATAACTTTGGACATATAAATAATATATACTTATAATTTATATGAATATATAGTATGTAACAGCATGTATACTACTAAAAATAATATTATTACATTTATGATATTTAAATCAGCAATACTCAATGGATCATGTGCTATCCCATGTGTGACCCTTAGAGACAAATCTAAGGAGCGCTTGCTGTGGGGCTTGTGAAGTGAAACATTAATTTCTAAAAGTGTATTTCCTTTAAATTAAGATTGATATTAAGTGTCCACATGTAGAAAGCTCAGATTTAGACAATTTTTGAATTTACCAAATTAAAAATGGTGAATGCTCTTATTTGTTAAATTACATATTGAGTATCTTGCTTTGTGGAGAAATCAGTAGAAAATGACAGCTTCAGTGCTAGAATTTTTTTTTTCCAAGACTGGGATCTGAAGCTAAGACAGACACTGAGCTGTATCCCCGTTTCCTTTTTTTATTTTCTATTTTGAGACAGTTTCTTTCCAAATCTCTACACTGCACCAGCTGGACTCAAACTTGAGGACCTCCTTCCCCAACCTCCCAAAAAGCTGGGATTATAATTATCAGCTGCCACACTCAGTTTAGGACTATAAGAATACAGTAACAATATACAATACATTATATTATGATCTAAACATTGATAAGCATTTTCCCTTTATTGTATCTGAAATTCTTAAATACTGTGATTTGAAAGTCACCTAGATTCTTTTTAATTTTCAGAATTAGCTTATAAATTATGACTTATGTGAGTAAGATTAAATGTGATAATTGAAGAGATTCTCCTCATATAATGATTTGAAGGAATTATGAATAATCTTTATTCCCAATGTATATATAACTACAGCTCCTTCTTTTAATGTTGTTGTTTTTTCAATATTAGTAATATCCTAATATACTTAAAATAAATTATGATAAACTATATAAAACATTAGTATTGCAAGAGATAATTTTAAGATTGGCATGATTCTTATATTTGCAATTAATTTAGATTTTGGTAACAATTGACATTAGATGGAGTTCATTGTTTCATTTACAATTAACAGTAAAAACAACTTAAAACTAATATACAATGGCCAAAATTATCACACTGGTTAAAAGTGTTTGGTTAAGTAATACACTGATTTTCTAAGTTAAGAATTATGTTTACTATGATCTGTTATTTACTCAAAACTGTCTCGTATTTTTTTCTTCAGAGAATTTTGAATCATATTTTTATTTGTTTCCTTTTAAAACAGAGGTGCAGGCCCCAAATAGTTAACAAAGGGGTTCTCCCTTGGGGAGTTTGGGATATACCTCAGGGTTAAAGCAGGTATTTACTTAGTATGCATGAGACTCAAGTTTCAATCTCAACCCAAAAATGAAAAACAGAAATTTTAGATATTTTCTGTTCACTGGTCAGGAAATACTGCTGTCTCTGAGGTTCAGTTCACTCTCTTGTTTCCCAAGATACGCACTATAAAAGTCCATTACCTAAAGCTACCGAGCAATGTACACAATTGCTGTCCTCAATGAGGCAACGTCCACAGAGCATGTCCTCACTGAAGCGTGGGTGACTTCAAAACACATTACACAGTAGTATGCAGTGAATAGGAAGTGGTTTTGGGATCGGGTCACATTTTTAACAATTGATTTATTTTTATTGTCTTTGTAAATCAAGAAATCGAAACATGATTGTTATTTAGGTCAATCATTCATGGAAAATTTTCAAGATTCATCAATGTCTTTAAATAACCAAAAATATCACTGCAAATTGCACTGATGTTTCATTTAAAGAACATTTTACTTGTAAAACATTAAATATTGAATAAGAAATCTCTGAAGTAAAGGTTTCTGGGAAGATGACTGTGAAAAATTTTCTTCTCCTTCTATTTTTGAGCAAAATATCTGCCACTTCTCTAAAGATGGAATTTAAAGTATGAAACTATCTTTGTTTGACTAATCAAAGAAGCAGGGGGACAGAGCAGACACTGTGTAAGATTATAAAACTAAAGTAGATATACAGATGTGACCCAGAAATATTAAAGTAGAAGGGAAATATGTGACAATATTAACATTAAAATACTTGAATTTCAGGCTAGAAAATATTGAACAAACAGAGAGGTTCCATATGAAGACAGAATTTGTTAAAATGTTTAATATTAATGAAGGTCCCATGACAAAATTATCACAGACACATGACATTTTCATGTAAGATTTCCATAAGCATTTTAAAGAACCAAATATTAGAGACCCAAAGAATAAGTGTAAAGAGTTAAATATACCCATACACAATCCAATAAATACAGACACGATTTTGCACAGTGGAATACAAAATACTTTATGCTTTTGCAGCTAGAATCTTGATCAAATACTTTATCTAAGAATAACTGAACCAAATTAAAAAGGAACACTCAGGAAAGAGAGAAAAAAGGAAGAAAGGAAGGAAGGAAGGAAGGAAGAAAGGAAGGAAGAGACGTTCCTGGAAAATGGAACTTTAGGGCAACTAATTCCTAAATCAAAAAATAGAAAGAAGTAAAAGTTCAAGTTGACAAAGAACACCAAAGTAAACTTGAAAAGAGGGATGAAAACAAATGAAATAAACCTAAAGTTAATGGAATTTTTTAAAGTTTAATATATAATGCATTCTATTTATTGGCATGTTCATAAATGTTTTTATACTTATTTATCTAAGAGATGCACCATTATATTCTTCTAATTAGAGTAGAATACTCTGATAACAAGAAATACAGTTTTCTGAAATCACAAAGCAGGTGGAAGAGTCAGAATGGAAATGTGTCAGATCTACAGTCTGTGTCCTTAAACGTACTTTAATATAACTCATAAAACTAATAAATAATAGTACCAAAACTGATTCTCTAAAATAATTAAACACAGGAGACCTCTAAGCACCTAGTTTAAAAAAAGAAAAGTAAAAATATATAAACCACGAATGAAATTTTAAAAGTCACAAATATGGATATTATTGAGACAAAGCATTCTAAAATATAAACTACTTTATCATCAACCATTTGAGAAATAAAGGAAATAAATGATCTTACCAAAAAGATCAACTTGATCCAAAAAAAAGAAGACAACAACTAAAACAAGACAACAATCACATTAAAATGGCAAATGGACCATTTTCAGGGTTGAGCTCCAAATTTTAAAGGAAAGACATAGTTTAAATATAAAATTTTCAGATAACCTCTAAAATATTCTTGATTACAATACAGAAAACTATATAGCACACTTTTGAAGGCTTATTAAGTCTACTACAACAAAACAATTTGGAAAAAGACCAGGAACAAAAATATTATTTATAAATACTTTGAAATAATTTATTTTTCAAATATTTCGTACAGGATGTTTTCACTTTTTTAGAAAATTTGTGTTTGTAGGTAATCTCTGTTACATATATTGAAAATTGGAGTTATTAATATAGAGTTATTAAAACACTTTTATAGAAAGTAGATGTTACATAGTGATTAATATAAGCTGGTGAAAAATTAAGGTCCATTTGGTTGAAAATAAATAACAGTGTAGTGCTCTAAATAATTGGATTTAGGCAGCAGAGATATTTTTGTTCTTTGTGTCTCTTTATTTTTTTCTGTAATGATTTCTCTTTTCCTCTATCATGAGAAGGGATGGTTGGAACATAGGAATCCTGGCTTAAGATCACTGGTAAATTCTGGGTCATATCTCTTGATACAGGGTTAAAGCTGATTTGCATTTCCTACTTTCAAACACTCCTGCATTGAAAAACCTTCTACAGCCAGGGATTTAGCTCAGCCACACAGTGCCTGCCTGGAAAGTGCGAGGTCCTGAGTTTGATTCCTAGGACTAAAAACAACAAGAACAAAATTCTTCCATAAGCCAAGTTGCTCTCCTTTCTTTTAAATTTTTCCTAATCATGAGTATAAACTCAAATAAAGGGGCTGGGGTTATAGCTCAGTGGAATAAGCGCTTGCCTAGCAAGTGCAGGGTCCTGAGTTCGATCCCCAGTACCACAAAAAAAAAAAAAAAAACTCAAATAAATTTTACAACCAGTAGGAATATTAGAAATCATTTAGTTTGCTTGTATGTGAGCAAGAAGTTCAGTGTCAATATTCTTTCCAAGAATACACAACTTTCAAGAAATAAAGTCATAATTCAAACTTAGAAATTATATTTTCAGTTCTGCCGCTGTTTCCATCTCATTGGATTGTTTTTCTTCAGGAAGATGAGCCAAGAAACAAGCCAAAATATATAATAAATGAAAAAGGTAAAACACTTTTTAGCCCTCTCAGTGCGTGCATGCGTGCGTGCGTGTGTCTATGTGTGCTCTCACGCCCGCGCATTTAGAAAAATTTTCCTTATAACTTTAAAGAAGTTCAATAGAGCAAAGAACATGTTGCTGGGGCACCCAGTTAATTAACATTTTCCTCCCGTACTACTTGGAATTTTTCTTTCTTTTCTATTTATTCATAATCTATTGATTAATATTCTCTATGGTGTCTTGTTCCACTGTGTCTCTCATACCAACTATTAAAATTAGTCACAAATATTTCAAGAACATGTTTCCCAGACCTATTCTATGTACATCTAATCTTCAACTTGTATGAAAATTAAAATTCATTGCATTAATGTTTAGTATTTAAGAAATTCAGTTTTGCATATTTTTTTTAAATTTCATAATGGCTGTCATTTCCTGAAGAACCCCTTAAAATCCAGGAAAAATATTTAAATGTAACTGAATTGTCAGCAGTAATTACACATCAAGAAAGCGTCCAGCTTACTTTGAGAGGTAGCTCCACACAGCGCTCATTTCTCATTTACTGATTGTATTTGCTTAATTGAACAGGAGCAATCTCGGCTGGATACTTTCCATTACAAAGCAACCAAATTCAGAGGTATTGATACATTATTTGTTTTCATACTGACTCCACTTTACTTCTCGTCTTAGAGCATACATTTGCAAATTAAGTAAAGTTATAAGTTTGTGTAAATAATAGAATATAAATATGGAATCTTAAGAAGACTTTTCAAATTAGTCCAACAAAAATACTGAGATCAATGTATTCCTCCTTTCTCACACCATACTCCTATCTTGGATACTCCAAGGTAGTGTCTTGGTTACTACTGTAATTTATACACCTAAATACACACACACACACACACACACACACACACACACACACATGCGCACACACTATTATCATTAACTTTGGGTTATTTTACATGTATTTTATTAGTTTTTGCACAGTATAATAAAAACAATACTCTTGAGAACACTTTTTAGAATTTCAGACATGCTTATACAAATTTTGATTATAGATAAAACTCCAAAACTCCCACAGATATTTTTCTTCTCCAATGAAGATCAAGTTCCTCTTGAATATTTTTCTTTATTTGGGAGAAATAGAATGAAAATAAATATTTTTTCTACGTAAAACATAGAGGGACTTTAGATGTAATGGTTCCCAAAAATAATAACAAAGGGACTCATGCTTTGTTATGAGATTTTGTCACAGAAATGACTTTTTAAAGCCTCTAGGGTTGAGCCCTTAAACTAAGTCTAATGCAACTTTCATGTCAGTACTCTAAGTTCAGAGTTTAGAGGCTACTATGGATTGAATATGCAAAATATCTTCCAAAGGCCCATATATGAAAGCTTTAGGTAACAGTGTTGCTATTAAGAGTTGCTATGGATTTTTAAGAGCTTGGGCTCGTGAGAGGTCCTGAGGTCACTGAACATATGACTTCAAATGGGAAATACACTTCAAATACACTGTCCCATTTTGTTTGCTTTCTGCATCACAACGTGAGTGCTCACTTTGCATGTGTTCCTCTCCATGCTAATAATCCTCCCTAAACTTAACCTGCAACCACTACCACTGTGAGTCAAGATAAACAAGTCTGTATTTCATAAGTATATGATACCAGGTATTTCATGAGAGTAATATGAAGCATACTAATACAAAAACTAGTACCAGGCAGTCGGTCCATTTTTATAACATTAAGATGTGTCTGCCTTTAGAATTGATTCATGGGAGGAATTTAGAAGAGACTGGAGAGGTAAGCTAGAGGCATCTACAGAGTGTTCCACCCAACAAAAAATGCACAGTGTTTACAGCAGCACATGGAACTTCTCCAAAATAGACCACATACTAGCCAATGAGCCAAGTTTAAGTAAATGTAACACTATTGATATTACACCATGTGCACTATCAGTTCATAGTGCAGTGACACTAGAAATCAATGATAAAAATGTGGAAATTATGTAAACACATGAAAAATGAACAACACACTCTTAAACAATGGACCACAGGAAAAAAAGTCATGAAAAAACATGACAGTTTCTAGAACTAAATGCAATGCCAGCACAACATAAAAGCAGTCTTAAGAAGAAAGTTTATGAGTGTGAATGCCCACATTACAGAAACAGAGCAAGCTCAAATTAATAACATAATGATGCACTTGAACGTCCTAGGAAAATAAGAAAAATATAAACCCAAAGCTATAAAAGGGTGGAAATTATAAAGAAGTCAATGAAATCAAGATCAACAACACAATGAAAAGAATTAATGAATTGAGAAGTTGGTTCTTTAAAAGAATAAACAAAACTGACTAACCCTCAGCCAATTTAACCCCCCAAAAAGGAGAGAAAAGACCCAATTTGAGGCAATTAGAATTGAAAAAGGTAAAATGACAATAGAACCTTTCAGAATTGAAAGAATTATCAAGAGAATTCAGAAGTGGGTAGATACCATAAATATGTATGAATCAACCAGTCAACCAAGAGTTTAAAACCCTAAATAATCCAATAACAGGTAATGAAACTGAAGCAGTAATAAAATACCTATCAGCTAAAAATGCCAGATCTGGCTGTTTTCATAGCTCAATTCTCCAAAAACTTCAGGGAAGATCTAATACCAATACTCCTCAAGCTCTATAATGATATTGAAAGGGAAGGACTGGACCCCAAATCATTCCTCGAATGGTAACTCTGATTCCAAATCCAGACAAGGTTCCACCCAGAAAAGAGAACTGTCGATCAAAATCTTTAATGAATATACATACAAAAATCTTAAACAAGATATTATGAAACAGACTGCAACAAGTCATCAAAAAGATCATACATAATGACCAAGTAGGCTTCATCCAAGGTGTGGTCCAGCATGTGCAAATTAACAAAGGTCATACATTTAACGAACAGAAGCAAGGACAAAAATCACATGATCATCTCAATAGGCACAGAAAAGGCCTTTGACAAAACCCAACATGCTTTGACATGAAAAACACTGAAGAAAACAGGCTTAGAAGGACATTACCCCATTCTGAAGAAGCCATTTATGACAAATCTACTGCCAAAATTATTTTACATATAGAAAAACAAAAATGTTTTCCTTCAAAGCCTACACAACAAATACACCTACCATTACCACACCTGTTCAAAATAGTACTAAAAACACCAGCAATATCAAGTTGGCAGGAAAAATAAGTAAACGGAATATGTATAGGAAAGTAAGAAGTCAAGTTATCATTATTTACAGACTACACGATCCTCTACAGAGAAGCCTCAAAAATTCCACCAAAAGATTCCTAGAATTACTATCCAAATTCAGCAGTGTAGAGGAATACAAAGTCAAAAGAAAAATTGCATTGTTGTACAATAATGAACCCACTGAGAAAGAAATTATGAAAAAATACCATTCACAAAACCACCAAGCAAAAATAAACACTTAAGAATTACCCAGCCTAATCATATCATGTTAAAAAGCCTCTGTACAGCAAAAGAAACAATGAACAGAGTGAAAGGAAAACCTACAGAATAGGAAACAATTTTTGCCATCTGTTCCTCAGATGGAGTACTAATCTCTGAAACACCTAAAGAACTCAAAACTATTTGATCCCCAGACAAAAAAATAAAATCAAAAATGGGTAAATGAAATGAACATACACTTCATGGAAGAAGTACAAATAAAAAATAAATTCACAGTGACATTTTCTATATCTCTGGTCATTATAGAAATGCAAATTAAAATAATACTGAGATTCAATCTTATCCCAGAAAAAAATGGCCATCGTCAAATAATAACAAATGTCAGGAAGGCTGCAGGGAAAATGAATTTGTCTATCTGGTCAGTGGCAATATAAAGTGGTACATGATGGAAATCATTATGTAGAGTCCTCAAAAAACTAAAACTAAAGCTTTCATTTTACCCATCTACTCTCCTTGTAGGTATCTTTCTGGAAGTGTGAAAGACATCATATTACAGTGATACATGCATACCCATGTTTATAGCTACACAATTCATGATAGTTAAAGTTTGGAAGTAACCTACATGTCAATCACAAAACAACTAGATAAAGAAAATGCAAACTCTCTACACAATAGAGTAGTAATACTCTGCCACTGAAAAAGATAAACTTGAGCCTTTGTAGGAAAATGAATACACACTGAGATTATAATAGTAAGTGAAATATATCAGATACAGAAGCTTAAATATCGTATGATTTCTCTTATGTGAGAGACTGTTTTGGTTTGTGTCTGAGTGTACCCCCAAAAGACATATACAACCGTGAAGTGGGCTTTTAAAGTTTATGATTGATTCATGGGTGTCAGTGCTATACCTGCCCCGGGGCGGATAGTTTTGGATATGCAAGAGCGAGAGAGGCTGCTTGCTGCCACTCCTGCCTTTTGCTTCTTGCTGCCTTTATGATCTGCCACCATGAATGGTTGCCCTCTGCCATGTGCCACTCTGCCTTGGAGCCAGCCGAGGAAGGACTAAAACCTTCACAAACTGAGAGCTAAACAAACCTTGCTTTCTTTATTTTGGATGTCAGGTATTTTGTCCCAGCAATGAGAGAAAAGTAACCAAGACAGAAATGTAAATCATTAATAGAGTAAAAAGCAAAATAAAAGATAGGTAATAGGAAGTAGAAAGATAACTTTCTCAAATGGAAAGGAAAGCAAGAAATGAAGAGAAGGGGAAAGGAGGGGAGATAAAAGGCATGAAAGAAGGAATTAAGGTGTGTTACATCCATGTGCCCACTCCACTCAAGGAATATGAGCATTATGAACAACAAACACACAAAAATAAAAATAAAATTTTTTTAAAATATAAAAAAGGTCACCTCAGAAATCTGTAACACTGCTCCCCTCTTTGGTTCAGAGTTTTAGAAATGCAAATTTGTTGCAAAGATTTTCAGGGGGAAATCATTTCAAGAAAGATGGCCTGTAAGACCGGAAGTTCCTCCAGATTCATTTCCCTGTGTTCAACCAGGAAAGTGCTCTTGTGTTAACTATATATGCTCCATTTGCAAACGAGTGCAGTGTAGGACTTATGGGGTCATGGCAGTCTCAAATGAAATTTCTAATAAAACCAGGGGGACTTGGCAGTGTGCTGCGGCATCACTGCCCCTGCAAGGAGCCACTGACGGGGCAGTGACTAAGGGAGCTGTGGGAACGTAGCTGCAGTGGAGAACACAGGAAGATAGAGGTGCCAGCAATGTGCAACTCCTGCCAAGGAAGGCTGTCAGCAGTGCGCAGAACCAGCATAGGAGCATGACCAAATGGCTAGGGCTGCCCTCCCATGGGAGTGTGCCCTGGATTCTGAGTATGGAGCTCTAGAATTTACACTATCTCTTTGGGCTTCAGTCTTGATTTGAGCCAGTTCTATTTATTTTCCTATTTCCTCCCCAGAAAGTGCCTACTACAACATTTCATGTTGGAAGTATGTAACTTACTTTTCATACCTATTTTTATTTTGCAGGGTCCCAGGGCTGAGTTTGCTCTGAGTTTTGCAGAAGACTATGGATTTTGAGCAGTGAAGGTAGTTCACTTTGAGACTCTTCCTAGTGATGAGATGAATGCATTTGCATTTGCAAAGTGGGCATGAACTCCCAGGAACCCAGGGTGAAATGGAATGATTTCAATACAGGTCTCAAAAGACACATATGTTAAAGGTGTGCCCTCAGGGTAGCACTACTGCCAGGTGTTGTGGACTTTTAGAATGTGGGTCCTATTGAAGTTTCTTAGGTCATTGGAGACAACCTCAAAAGAGAGTTTTGGACTCCAGAACCCTTTGTGCTTCCTCTGCTTCCTGCCAAACAATATGAGCTCTCAGTTTGACAAACGCTCCCTCCACAATGCATCACCTTTATAAGAGGCTCAAATCAACAAGGCTGCCAAGTCATAGACAGGAACCCTCTTCAATTTCATAAGTAGCATTCCTTGTGTCCAGTTGTCCTCCTAAAGCCTCCTGGGGTCATATGTGGAGCTTTTTTTTTCAAAGGTGGCTGGATCCAGAATACGTGTTGCCAAGATTAAGGATATGATGCTGGCATTGATTCATGGATCTATGTTAGTATCATGGTGCCTCACTCTGGGTGTGAGTGCTGCCCCTAAAGGGCTGGTAGCCAGGATATAACACAAGGACAGAAAGAGGGGGACCGTGGTTGTTGCTTGTTGCTTGCTGCTTCTCTGCTACTTCATTATTTTGCTGTCCTCTGCCCACCATGAACGGTTTCTCCTCTCTGATGCCCCCTCTTCTATGCTATCCTGCCTTGAAGCCAGCCAACTAGCAACTGAAACCTCTGCAAATTGTGAGCTGTAGTAAACCTTCCCTCCTTTAACTTTGAGTGTCAGTTATTTAGTCTCAGCAATGAGAAAATTAACTAACACAATAAGAATTTTGTGTCCAGTATAGCTATAGTGACACAACAGTGACTTGCTAGTCAACAGCTTAGGGGGTACAGTAATCAGTGTAATTACTTTCTGAAAGAAACCCAAACAGTTAATATGAAATGTTAACAATATTTTATAATTCTACCACATCAAAAAATAGCCACAATAAAATAAAAGTAAAAGAGTAATGAAAAATCTCAAACTTTAGCTAGTTCCCCCCAGTAAATATTCTTCAGAAAACATAATATTTTAAAGGGTACACATTCAAAATGCAAGGGTCAAAACACAGACAGCACTCCAATAAAATTAACAGAGTCATACACTCTCCAGCATTCCTTACTCAGATGGATTTCTTAAGAACTCTAGAGAGAAATTATGGTTGAGCCAACTAGTAGTTTAGGGTTCTAAAACAGAGTGTACTACTAATGACCGCATTCAGTTTGCTCTAGTTCTAGTCACATACAATTTTTAAATAAGTCTCCCAGTCACACAGTAATGTCAGACACAGTGAAAATACCTACTTTCAGAATAATGTATTTGCACTTGTCACTCTCTCTTAACAGAGTAGCCTCCTTCTTGTTCTGTTTTTGGTTTTCATTTTGTTTGGTTTTTAATCACATTTGCAAGAACTTGATACATAATGGAAAAAAATTCTTCTTCAAAACAAAACCAACAAAAACATATTGTCACTTCTGAGATGCAAATTGGGAGTGCTCCAAAATACAGGCCTGAGAAGGAGCGAGGGTAACAGGATTAGGCCAAAGGGAAAGGTAGAGGGAAATGCAGTTTCTAAACAGACCTCGAGGCTGGAGATATAGCTCAGTGGAATAAACGCCTGCCTGGCAAGTGCAAAGTCCTGAGTTCAATCCCCGGTGGAAATCTCACACTTTATTTGGAAGTCAGGATAACGCTGCAGCAGTTTCCTTAATGGAGGCACAAGATCCGATCCTTCAGTGTGGACTTCTCACTTCTACAAGGCAACTCTGCTGAGTCAAGGACCAGCCCGACAAAATCTTAGCTATTTACCTCATTTTCAGAAGTTGGGGAAATAAATGACTGTGTCTGAAGGAAGGGATATCTGAATGGTGCTTTTTAGTACTACTGTGTTATTTAGTCGAAGTTTTGCTTCTAGCAAATGGGCTGTCAGCATCTCATGGGTGATTTCAAGAAGGAGCAGTCAAGCACCTTGATTAAATGTTTCCATTGCTTTATAGTAGTACAAGCCTCTCCAGGGCCATCATGGGTCATGATTGGTTAGTAGGTGATTGTAGATATCTGGAAAAATTTTATAGCGACTCACAGTTAATTAGGTTCACATACTTTGTAACTTATGCCCTGAAGTATATCTCAAGCATTATTTAGTGGCTCATATACCTTTGTATTTTTACTTAATATACACAGAACTGTGAGGATTAAATTAGCAAATAAAAACCAAGAAAAAAAAATACACTAAGGAAAGACTCTTCTAAGAAAATATAGGTGTGTGTATGTGTGTGTTTGTGTGTGTGTGTGTGTGTGTGTGTGTGTTGGGGGCAAACATGGAGAAAGAGCAATAAACATATATATATGTATATATATAATGAAATAGCATGTCACAGTATAACAACAATTAAAAATTATAATTATGATGTAAAATTACATGGCACATAATAAAAAGATTTTATTCACAGTAAAGTACTTGGAATGGTGACCTATTGCAACCAGAAAAAATTACTTCAGGAAAAAATATCTTGTTTGCGCTCACATATCTTATTCACGTGTTTAAATAATTATCAATTGATACACATAAATTTAGATTAGGATTAAAACAGATTCATCAATTAATTTAGAACAGATTGTATTTTGCTGTTAGGAAGAATTGTTTTTAAACTAAAGCTACATCTCTTTGTAGACGGAGAGGTCATGTGTATAATTTGAAAATTAAGGGAATTATGCAGTGCAAGTTTTATAAGCATCATGTTGCAGCATCTTATACCATGTCTTGATTTTTTTCTCTATTATCTGACCAGAGACACCTGACATTAGCCTCCTTTGAATATCTTTGCTTCTCCCATTCTATCCCACATATTTTTCTTGTTTTCAGATTATTGAATGCCAGATTTTGATTTGTTATCAGGCAACTGGTGTGAGAAAAAAAGCAAAAAGAAAATGTAATTTCCTTAAGAATGAAGTGATAAGTAAGTTGAGCCTGTCCTTTCTAACAAGTAAAGAATAATTTTTGTGTTTTTTGTAAAGCACAAAATCTGTGACAGTTACTGCGGGTTGTCATATAATCTCTGGAATAGGTATAATACAAATATAATTCAATAATAACTAAGTAGTGCTACTATGGTTATAATATGGCCCTCTGATGACAAATAACATCCTAAATCAGCCCTAATGAAGTAGATCAAGTATCTACAGCACCATGAGCTTGAAGAAATCCCTATGGACCTTTCCTCTCTTACCACCATACTCACCTAATGCTGATAAGCTGTAGACTCTTAATCTGCAATATGCTTTATAGCCATATCCCAACTTGCATCTATACTGGGTAATGTTCTCAAGAGGAACAGATTCAATAGAAAATATGTATGAAGTTATGCAAGGTGATTTATTAGATGGTTTATAGGATCAGAGGCAGGGCAGTCCAAAATGACGGATGCTGAAGAGGCAGAGGATCAGTCCATGAAGTTGGAAGCCAAAGAACAAGAGAGATCAGGGATGCACCACTACTCTAAGACAGAAGGCCTGGGGCAGGGGATGTAGCTAAGCAGCACACGTGGCTGCCTGGCATGCACACGGTCCTCATTTCGATTCCCAGTACCAAAACAAAATAAAAAGTGTTGGTGCTGAGACTGAAGGCCTGGAAGCTTCCTGGAGAGTTGCTAGTATGAGTGTGCATTGAAGGCTGATGAAACTAGAGTTTGAAGTCCAGGGTGGTGGCAGCAGCAAGAGCTGCGCTTTCTCAAATAATGCAGTGTTTTCCAAAATGCAGACTGACTTCCACCCTGTTCTGTTCTTCCTTTTTCATTCAGTACAAGCTGCGAGCCTACTGGGTGATGCTACTCACAGTCAAAGAGCTGGGCCCCATTTCAGTGTGTGATGACAGTTATCTCTGGGCATACCCACAGACACACCAAGCAGTGTAGTTTCCTCACCTGCTAGGCTTCTCTAACCTCAGACAAGATGCCAGGTCCTAATGAATGGGACACTGTTATTTACTGAGTTGAATCTTTGTCTTTTCTTATCTGGCTTTAGAAATGATGTCCTGATGGGTTCTATCCCTGTCAACTTTCTCTTCCAAAATTGTCCTCATATAAGTTACTAAATCAGAAGTCAGAAATATTTTACTCCCTTTTTCTAAATCTCCTTGTATTTCTAAAGTGAAAGCCCATATCCTTAGCGTGAAATTCAAGGCATTTTCTCATCTCTGTGAATCCCACTGATATTATTACCTTCTCACTCCCATCATTTCCACTCCAGCCACACTCACCTTGTCGCGGTCATGCTGGAATATCTAAGCATTGATGACATTCCGTATGTGACGTTATCCCATCACTGAGACTGGCTCTGATCTCATTCAAAGTTCAGTTTAATACCTTCTGTTCCATTGCATTCTCCTATGTGTCCTACATCAGGATTCTACTGCACTTCGCAGCTTTCAGCTACTTGTTAACTTATTTACCCCTCACTGAAATATGAATTTCAGCGTTGAATCTTATCCTATAGGTTACAGCGCTTTAGAAAGTTATCATTTTGTCCTGATATTAGTGCTCCGCTTTTGTCAGAATATAATACTCTACACCATATGTGAGATGTGGTATGTAAAAGTGATAACCGGGGTGGCGGAATCCAGCCAACTTAGATTCAGAATTATGAATGTAATATTTAGTGGCATCATACTTTGAAAAATGTATTTAATTTCTTTAAGCCTGAATGTGAACCCAGTAGAGTTATTCACCAACTTTAGAGTTTTTCTTTGGGTGTTGTGTTGATTCAAAGCAGGGCCTCATAAACAGCTAAACAAAAGTTCCGCCCTAGAGCTATTCCCCAGCCCAACAAATATTTGTTGGGCACATCTTTCTTCTAAAAACAGGCTGAGACAGACAGTAGAGAAAAAGCAGCGCTGCTTTACCTACAAAGGTTATTTTAAGGATCAAATTTCATGCTTGTCAAGAGCACTTTGCGCTTACCTTTTAAGTACTGAAAAGGATTAGCAATTAACAGTGTTATTGTTGTGATGTTTTATTTAGATATTTCATCAAATATGTATTATGTATCTACTGAATGCCAGAACATGTGGGGACTGTTGAAAGAGAGAGAAGTAAGAAATAAAATTTACCATCAAGGAGTTAAGACTTACAGAACAAACAAGCAAGTAGCGCAGAGCAGAGAGATGGTTGTTGACACAGTAATACAAAAGAGGGGCATGTAGTCCAGCGCAATGATGGAGAGAAGATGCCCTGTCAACTTTGTATGCTTGTACAGTATTTTTTCAGATGAACAAGGAAGAAGTGCATTCTGGACAGAGAAGCTTGTGCAGAAACAAGGAAGCGTGAGAGATCATTGCAGAAATAAAGATCTACACATAATTGGGTGAATATAAAAAATATGGCAGGAGCAAGGAGACCTATCACAGTGATCACAAAGAGCATAGTTAGGCTGCTTATCTTGAAATAAATAGGAAATTAGATTTTAATCGTGGCTGTAACATTAAAGGAATTGCCCAGTGGAACTTATTTGCTCTGGTTATGCTGTGGGGGATGAATTGGGTAAAAAAAGGCTCAATTCAGGGAGAGATGTTGAGGGATATTATAGTAATTCAGGGAAGAAGACTGTGCCTGGTAGACTTTCAGTAAGTGCTTACTGAATAAACCAGCAATTTTAAAATTTTACAGCCCTCAAATTCAAGAGAAGAATCTCTGCCATCATTTTATTATCAAGAATTGACTAACACTGCAGTTGTCTGCTCTCAAATATTGCCAGTGCCGAGTATTTTACATGGTATATAAGGGGATAAAATTCGAAAATACAATCTTGGCCTTCCAGAAGTGTATTATCAGGACACCAGGCAAAAAGCTACCATAGCACATACAAAGACAAATAAAAATAATAATAAACTTTAAATTTCTAGAAGGACTTTGGAATGACAGACAGACTGAGTTATGAAGAGATTGCTATTGTCTGAGATGATCAGGGAGAATTCCTTTGCACTGGCGGTGACAAAGCTTGACTAACTTCAAGAGGAAAAATATTTGCAAATTTTGCTTCCTTCTTAGGATTTGGCCAAGTAGCCTTAGTTCTAGTATTGAGCTGTTACGTTACTGCTGCTGCTTTGTCATTTTTAAAGCAGGCATCATGATAAACGTAGCTGGATATTCCTTGATCAATCATTTTAGTCACTTCAAAATACCAATTAGCCCTTGTAAGTGTTAATAATATAAGCCATAAAGAACAGATGGCCAAATGATGAGAAAACAGCTGCTGTTTTCCTGTCAAACCCAAAGATGTGAGCAATGTTTCTAAACAAGGGCCCAGCAGAGAAATTGTGGTGATGAAATTTCCTGCTCCAGGCCCCTGCCGTATATCTTCTATCTAAAGCTGCTTATAGGCATTTGCGGTCAGTAAGGGCCATAGTGGTGTTGATGATCTCCACAGATAAGAGGAGGTCACCTTCTGCAGGCCTGCCAGCGAACTTGGGGGATAATCTCTCCAAAGCTCAGGATAAGCTCCCAGGCATCATTCAGTCCGTGCTCTTAGGATCTTCAATAGCTTATGAATCCAGCCGAAGAGAACACTTAATCTAAATGCACTCTATAGTTCCACCCACATGGCATCACCTCCATTAACAAAGACAAAAGGGAGACTTTCCTGAGTTTACCTAGAATGGCTGTTTATGCTCCACACTGCTCTGATATTTGGATCTCCATTTCCTTGATTTTTTTCAAAAACACTTTTTCTTTCCATGCCCTGCCCATGCCAGTAAGCAAAAAATAAACGAAGTGTTAAAGTCATCTGATGCTATCGTAAAAACTCATTGTGTGTGGATGGATACTTTCTAGAGTAACTTCTTTATATTTATCTGCCATATAGCACATACTTATTTTACATATAAACTGTCAAGGGACCACACAGATCTGATCATTCAGTGTCTAAAATTCTTACGTGTTGCTTACGTTGTGATTGCACAGGCGAAGAAATTAGACACACGTTTTTAATCAAAGAAAAGGCCAAGTTTCAGATACTTGACTTCTTGCTGACAGCAGGGACTAAGTCTCAAGATTCTCCTTTCCTTTCATCTATGTGGACCTAAAGCAAACTTAAAGCAAAGCAACTGCAGCCCAGGCTCAGGGAATGTGAATTTTCTGAGCCACAGTAAGATCACTAGACATAAATCATATAATTTTAGAAATGTTCTCTCTGAAGACAGGGTTGAGTTGAACAGCTTAAATAAAATGGTTACACCACACATATCAACTCCCCAGGAAGAATGTAATCTTTATGTGCAACAAACATGTACTAATAATTAAAAATAAATGAATAAGATGAATGAGTGCTTCATAGTGGACTCTTGTTCCTACAGCAGTGCAAACCTTCCAATTTTTCTTCCTACTCAAGCTTGCCACTAGCATTCAACTTTTCCATGTGTATGGCGCGTGTTTCAAAAATTGGTTAATCGTATACCAAACTTAATTCTATTTCTTACTGGGGAGACTATTTTCCCAGTTTCCCATGCAATTTGGCATAGTCATACATCAGAGTTCCCGGCATCAGAATGTGAGCAGACACAATGTGGACTTTTTGCATGCTTGGCTCTTAAAAATCTCTCATGTGTTTATCAGTCATAGTTTCACTAGAGAAACAGAAAAACTCAACCTATATACATGTGTAAGAAATTAAAGATTGGCTTCTGATGGTCAACGTAGAGTTGGGTGAAGAAGCATGCAGACGGCGTCTGCACACTGGAGACCGATGGATTCAGTCTATGGTCTGGAGTTCACTGCAGTGTTCTGTGCAAGTCCGTATTAGGAGGTGGATGGGTCTATGCCAGAGGGCTGAAGGATACAAGGCAGGAGTCACGGAGTTTGCACTAGAAGCTAAGAGACAACGTCCAAGCAGAAGGTGCAGACTGGAGCTCCTCTGCAGAACGGAAGCCCCTCTGTCCTTCTTCATTTCCCTTTTGTACCATCTAGGTGGCTCCTTTACACACTAGGGTGTAAAATTGCTGAGCCACTTTAGTTAAGTCTCTAAATGTCTCAAATTGACACAATCAATCAACCACCACAAGGCGTAGTCCTTATATTGTGCCGCTTTGAACTGCTTGGTTCAGGTGATGACTTTGACAGTCCTGGACTGAGATGGAAGAGAAATAAAAGGAGGAAGTCTAGGTCTCTGGAACACTTGGCTTTATTATTTGATAAAAGTAGTTCTAGCTGAATTTGATTGTTCCTCTGAGGGTTACTCCTATTTTCGGGCCTGATTTTTATTCTGAAAGCTCAGCCTCTTGAAGACAACCAAACATCTTTAGCAAAGATCTTTTGCTCCAGTTAGACCACATCTGCATTCATTTTCCTACATTGTGGCATCTGGTAACTGTTCACTTCTCCAGCCTGCACAAGCTGCTCTCTGATAAAGCCTTGCATATCTCTACAGTTCATAAATTACCTAGAACATGAACAAAAATCTATAGTGAAGTATGATCAGACACACGGACACACCTGACTCCAACACACACACACACACTTACCCCAAACCTACAAATTCCTCAGTTCAGTAGCCCAGATTATCCTGAATATCAAAAATCTGCCACCTACGGCTTAACCACTGCATACCCTATTACTGAAACATACAAATGGGTGCACGTTGTTCCTTACCTCTACATCTCAAAAAGTAATTCATGTGTGTATTCTAATGGTTTATTTCATTAAAAAATAAAATGTATGACTCTGTAATTTTTGTGTGCACTTATTTTGTTTAACAAGTTGTAACAGTCACTTGAGAATGTTTATAACTTTATGGGAAAGAGTAGTTGCTTAAAATTCTGTTGCTTAAACTATGAATTGAATAGAATAGATGAATAGAATAGAATAGAATAGAATAGAATAGAATAGAATAGAATAGAATAGAATAGGCAGCATGAGCAATTAGATCACTAGGGTAAGTGACTGGTGAAAGATGCTTCCTATATAATCAAGGATTCCCATGTCATTTCCAAGTATGAGCTTTTGTGCACTGGGAGAAGGAAGAGTCATTTTTGGTGTTCAGAAAAGAATAAAGGAGGTCCAGAAATAAAATGTTCAAAGTTGATTTAAAAAGTTAGAAAACACACAAAATTGTTAATATGAGCATGTTTTGCTAAAGAAATGTATCAACACTATCTCTCAGACACATTTTTTACCATGAGTGTGTAGTAATTACACAATAATTTTTAACAAGCATATCCTTACATATTGACACTAGAAAACATTTAAAATGAGAACAAAAGATAATTAAAATGTAAAGTTATTGTATTTAGATTTCTTGAGCAAACTGTTGAACCTTCTATAGTCAAATAAAATTATAAAAGAACAACCATATAAATAATGATTCAAAAACTATTATAGATCATCACTTTGTCAGATAGACTGGGTCAAAAATGTAAAAGTATTGATTATGTGTTATTTGTAAAAGTAAATATATTGAAATAAATTATTTAAATTAAAAAACAATATGGACCTGAAAAATGTTGATAGTTTCCAATTCTGTTACTATTAGTTCCTTCATCCTTACAATATGCATGGTGCAATTAACTGACAATTTTCCATCAAACCTTTGTTCCTTTGTTTCAGAAACTGAACAAAATACTGGAATTGAAAAGAGGTAGACAGGCAAGGTTGGCATTCCAGGTGTTTGAAGATCAGCTTGAGAAAACGCAGCTAAAGTGTACACTTTTGATGTCTCAGCTTTCAAGTCAGCCTGGACTTTGAGCTCCGGTCTAAATGCAAGGACATGGGATGCCTCCATTTCAAAGACTTTCCTTCCCCAGGATGAGGTGTTCCATTTTTGAAATGTAACATTCCAATTCCCTTATGATCAAATGGGTTTTTTAAAGAACAGAACTTCTGAAACATTGTTATAACCAAAAAAAGAAAGAAAAAATAACTACAAAAGAATATAGATTCATACTTAACTAAAACTAAAAGGCAAAAGGATTATGTCCCAAGTAGTTCCATCCAAGGACAAAGACCAACAAAAGTACAGTACCTGTAGAGGGTCAAAACATTGCAAATAAAAAGCGAACCCCAAGTTTGCATAATAAGGAATTTAACAGTTATGTAAATTTTACAATTAACTGAATGCAAAAAAAATACTGCTCAGAAATGGTAGTTGTGTAGAGAAAGTATGGCTGTGAAGACTATTATTATTTTTATATGTTTCCAGAGAAACAAAATCTCTATTATCAGTTAAAACATTACAAAACTTATGAAACAAATACTGTTAAAAGTAGTCTGTGTAGCTGTAAGTATAGAGAAATAGATATAGCTGATTAGGTTGACATTATATACAGATGATGCGGCCATAGGTGTAGATATAGACAGATATACGTGTAGGCGGTAGACATACATACAGATATACAGATATATAGATATGTAGATATATAAGTACAGTTAGCTGAATTTTCCTGCTTCTTCACAGTCCAACAAGTTTTCACTCAGCCTGCTCAGCTGAGTAATAAGGAGAGACCGTGTACAAAGTCTCAGTTTAGAGAAAATAGGGTTTATTGCAGAATAGGAAAGATGGCCCGAAAAGAGGGCTGGTTGAAAATGAGGCTTCTCTGTCTTTCTCTTTATTTCTCACACTTGCTGCCCTTTGGGCATGCCCCTCGCCCCCCCCGCATATGTATGAATGAAGAGGGGAAGTTCTGTGCTCAGCGGTCCTTAACTTGCCCACAGTTCTTGCCTTTACACGTGGCTTCCTCTTGCACATGTAAAGAGGGAAGTTCTTTGTTTCCAAGATGGAAAAGTTCACTTCCTGCCGCCCAACAGATCCCTCAACCTGTGCTCATCTCTGTGTTCTTACAATATTTAGATATTGACAGATAGATCTGTACACCTATGCAATACACACATATAGGTATGTAAGCGTCCTGGAAGAACATATGATTAGTCAATTCATTGCTTACTCATTCACTTTTTTTTCCTCGTTTGCTCAGCAATTATTTGACCTCCTGAAAGCCATGTGCTATGCAAGGCCCTGAGATACCTCTATGAATTCAGTACTCCTTTTTAGGGTTTCTACTAATCAACTAGAGTAGATAACACAATTATCAAAAGATATAATAAATTTTTAGTTAAACAAAATGGAGACTAAATGTGGAAAATTAGTTTTTAGTTGCAAAAGGAAGGCATTTAGGAAGCAATCTCTAGGACAGTTACAGAAAGTTAGTAGTGTATGAACCTGACTCTACACACATATTCTACAGAAATTATGTAAGGGAAAATGAGTTGTTCACTTCTCCAAAGTTCCTACTTCACAGTATTATAATTTTTAATCTCTATTGAGTTACAGTGAAAATGAGTTGTAATAATTCCTAGCATTTGTAAAGTACTTTGTAAAATTATATAATCTCATATGCTACATGAACATACTCAGAGGTCATCAAGAAAATTATTATCTTTTCTAAAATGTTAATATTACATAGACAAAAGCAGTAGTATCAGATTATAGTATCAGATTACATAGTGAGTTTGTAGGACTAGGAATGCTTAGAAAAAGCTCATCAAACTCAGCCCATGAAGTAATTCAGCAACTGCGATTCTGCAAAAGCAATTTCTAGTGCTCCATGGTGGATAGCCCTTATATAATCTGTATTTTAAAAACAGAACAGCCAAGTTTATGCAATCACTCCATATAAAGTCTTCCTCTCTAGGTTCTGTATGCCTTTTAGTCTAGAGGGTTTTTCATTATAAATATGAATATTCACAGCCTTTTCTTTTATAGACTTTACTCAAAGACATGATGTTCAATTGTTTAGCAATTACCCCAAAACAAGATAACTGTGTTAAAATGCAAAAAACTGTTAAGGTTAAATCATAAACAATTAATAGATAACAGGTGCATAGTCATACCTTTCAGTTTGGTTTGGTTCAGGTTGCTGAAAGCTTGGCTTTTACAGACTCAGACTTATTTAATTCCTAGATGTAGCATCCAGTGTATGACTGCTCTTGGCTTTTCAGTCTGCCTGCCAACTGCTTCAGTGAGTGACAGGTCAAGACTCTGCAAAATCATCTAAAGCCAAATCAGAAAATGTCCCAGGTCTCTCTAGACATTTAATAGCGGTTCTCAAAGGACAACCCCCTACCAACTAACAACATCAGCATTAAAAGAAAATGTTAGTGCTAATATTGCAGATTTTCCAGCTCTGCCATAGGCCTCTGAACTCAGACTTGGGAAGAGCAATCTATTTTTAATAGGCCATCCAAGTGATTCCAAAACATATTCAAGTTTGAGAGACGCTGCTCGAGGGCTTCAGTTCCCCCATCTGTGGGCACCAAGTTACTTCACAGCACTGCTGCATTGATGCCTATTCTCTTCACTGAACTTTTCCCTTCTAAAACTGTTATCTATTCTGTGGACTGGTCTCTTCTCTTTTTTTATCTGTGTTCTCTCTGAACTGCCTGTATATATGCATGCATGCATAGGTGGAGATTTTATATCTATTGAATTTTCATATGTATATACACTATTCATATAGATAGTAACCACATATAAGTTTCTTTTCTCACTGGAATTTTAAAATCAACTCCTTATAATTGATAAAATTTTGTCCTTAAGAGGAACTTGGTTCTAATGGCATTAAAAAACAAACTATTCCTCAAAAGCATCCCTAATTTGTAATTAATGCAATATTAAAACTTTATGCGTGGCTATTCATGATTTTATTTTTTGTTCCTATTAAGTTTATTGATACAATTTAGATATACATAGTGATCACAGTCATTGTAGGGAATTTGTACCTGTACATGACATACCCTGATTCTTCCTTTTTTATTTAAACCTCATCCTCCTGACGCCCATCCCATGCCCACTTGTAGCACCATATAAGGCAACTTGGGAGTGCTAGCTCCTCTTACCTCTCACTCGCCTGTCAGTGAGAACGCAAGCGGACTCTATACTGTTGGCTTCTCCTAGGTTTTGGCTACAGATCCACTCGTACTGTGTGTAATAGAAAGCTTGGGGGTCAAGTTTTGTACTCTAGACGTTCTAAATTAAAAGTCCATGTGTCTGAATTTCCAGGCAGTGGTATTTCAGAGAACTAGTTGAGGGTATTCTCATTCACATTTTATCTTGCCTTTATATATTTTCATGGATTAGCTCAGTTTGGACATTACTTTTAAATAAGACCCATCTACTTTTACAGTGAGAGCTCTGGTTTCCTGTATCTTAAAGGTGAATATATTTGAGTGTCAGGATATTTAGAAGCCATAACTGTCAGAGGACAATGACAATAAGTCACGGAAGGATGAGTCGTCTTACCCTGCTTGTCCTTCACTTTATCATTTGAACAGTAAGGACAGTAGTCAGGCCCAGGATTTTCCTCCTGGACTCCTGGGAACACAAGAGATTACAAGAATTCTGTATGTGATGTAGAAATAATTGGATTTACCATAACAGAGTTATATTTTTAAAAACTGAGGCTTGATTTAAATGAGGCTGATAAAATAAGGAAATGAAGTTAAACTAGAGTAACATATAAAATGTTTTAAATTAAATCTCAAAAATTTTTAAATAACAGTTGCAAGCATATAGAAAAAGTTGTAAAGAAAAAATGTATATATATCACAGAAGATTAATATAACTGAATCCTTATATCCCAAACTTAATAGTCAACCCGGTATTGCATGGATATCATATTAATGTCCTTATAGTAATGGGTGAAAATAAAAAATAAATATTCATATAAAATGTTGCTCAGACAAGGACAACCTGGAGAAAGCAAACCATAGTATCAGTTATTTTAAATGCCTTAATGAAAAAACTTTTTATATACACTTATCTATAACTTGAGCCAAAATTTGGACACCTCATCTATTTAACTCTACTAATTTTTATAGGTCTATTTTATGTGATTATATTCAAATGTATATAGTATGGTCTTTCTGAAGAAACTCTTAAGTGAATTATAATTGGAAGCAATCTGATAATGTCCTTACTCAAGAGCATGGAGTGCTATTGTGTAATGTATGGTTGATTAATCTCTTGTCATGATGGTCACTTATTGCTTTCTAGTAATACTTTGATTTATTAAATCCATTGTTCAAAATATCTGCAGAGAATTATAACTCAAATTTGAATTAGCATTATTTCAAAGAAAACACATTCCAACTCATAACTTCTCGTGTGATACCTTTCTACTAAACAGCAGCAGTTTCTTCTAGATCAAGATTCTTTTCTCGTTTTCTTTTCCTTTTCTTCTTTTACTCTGAGTGACAAAGCTAGGCTGGCTCTATCACTGAAATAAATCTTCACCTTTTTGTTATTTCCTGCTTCAGCCTCACTTAATGTTAAGATTACAAGCATGAGCCAACGATCCTGGGTTTAGATCAGGATTCTGACTTTAACTCAGGTACACATAAAGTATAATGATTTTTCACTGATACTCAGAAGTTAACTTAAGGAAGCCACTTTTCAGGACCTCATATTTCGTATGTTCATTCCAAATATAGATCTGCTTCAGAAAATACCAACACTCAATTTTTCCTTTCCCATTTTTCCTTTTTTGCTCAAGCTTTTCCCTGTCATGATGAAAGTGTACCCATCACTTTCATTATGAAAGGAAAACTTTCATGCAAAAACTCCTAAAGTGCAAAACAAAGGAATAATTTGCAGAGTTCCTTGAATCGAAGCACCATAAAGTGTATCTAATCATTTTCATTGAGAGGCATTATCAACAAATTTACTTTTTATGTTTCTTTTCAAAATTTCTTACTTCTCATGCTCTTTTTTTTTTTTTTTTTTTTTTTTGGCCTTTTGAGACAAGGTCTCGCTATGCAGTTCAGGCTGGACTTGAGCTAATTTTGTAGCCCAGGCTGGTCTCGAGCTTACAACAATCCTGCTTCAGCCTCCCGAGTGCTGGAATTACAGACATACACCACCATGCCTGGCTTACTTATTATGTTTAATTAAGTGTATACTGCTAATGTTGGTTTTGATACTATAACCAAGATCTTTAAGAAAACATGTAGACTTAAATTACAACACATTCATGTAAAAGTTAAATTTTCAATTTAAATATATTTCATGCACAGAAAAATGGTACATTCTATGTAAAACTTGTAATGATGAATTTACCACCTTAGGACAAAATTCTGTACATAAATTGGAATTGAAATATAAGTTCAAGGAAAAACAAAAGTTACAAAATTTCAATTCTTTAAGGAACATTTTTTATATATTGTTTAAATAAAGAATAGAGTATATCAAATCACTATGGTATTTGCATTCCATTTGAAATATTAAAACAATGCAACATTTTTATTTCAATATTTAGTGCATCCTAAAACATACTTTTTAAATTATCTCAACTTACAATGAACATTTTAAAACATCAGCTTTAGAAAAGTGATATTTAAAACACTTATATTTAACATTTTTTCAATGAATATACAGAGAAGAATTATCTGAAATCCATTGCTCTTCTTTATTATGCATTACTTGGGTTTTACTCATCGTATTTTCATTTATCCGTTCAGTATATTCAAACACCTAGTCAATTTCAATAACTGGGCTGCATGTAGGAGCCTGAGGATGTGGTGCTATGCAGATATAAAGTAAGACTTTTTAATAGCAAAGAATTAAATCTGTTGAGAATAATAACAAGGAAAAGAAATGATGTTAATACATTTGAATGCCACTGTATAGACACTTAAACTGTGAGGAAATGATAAGAAGGTGACCAAATTTTGCTCATGGTGAGCTGGGCAGGTGGAGAAGATACTTGGATTTCAAAAATTCGTCCTGAGTTCAATTCCTGCTATCAAAAACAACCAGAAGTTGTGGGAATATGTTTTCACTGAACATTTAGCAAAGTACTAAAAAGTAGCTAGGTGTTTGCCTGTGTGTGTGTGTGTGTGTGTGTGTGTACCTGCAAGACAGAGTACATACATATGTTGTGAGATGAATAATGTAAACAAATACAGTTAGATGAAGTAAGCAGAAAGTGAAAGTGTCATAAAATAATTTGGAATTGCGCTTCCATGTTCTCCCCACTTCTTCTTGCCCTGCCTGAGCACATTGCCTACCCAAAACATGAAGAACAGGTCACAGGGAAAGGAATTTTAAGCTACATCAAGAAAACAAATGCACTATATTTTCAGCTTCCAAACTCAAATATTTGTGATAAGGGTGTTAAAATACATTTAAAAGAAATCACTACCAAACTGAGAAGGCTCTTCTCTGACCCACCCACTGAGAGCAGAGAAGACCTCCAACCTTGGAGTGAGTACTTTTGGAGAGAGAGAAAGGAGCTCAATATATTATAGACTCTTTTTTCACCACTTTGTTCCACCTTGAGATCACTTAGTGTCATGTGGCAACATGATATAATTATTTTGAGATTTAGTAGAATCCACCCAAGGAGTAATCTTTCTTTGCTACTCAACGATATACCTCTGACTCTCATGTGTGAGATGGTATAAAGAAGATGTTTTGAGAGGTCTATTGAAAACATGAGGAAAGCTCTGCAGAAGTCAGTTAACATTTCCAGATGCAAGTGGACAAAACGACTGAGTTTCCTAGTGAGTGTTATAAAGATATTAGGGCAGAGAAAATCTCTCTGGCATTTCCTAAAGGTCAACAGAGCTAAAATATAGTCACCCAACAGCAGATCAGGAGGTAAATATTTTCCAATAGACATCTAAGAAGACTTGGCCACCAGTTGAAGGTAGCCTGGAAGTTGTTCAGATACTAACTGACACACTCATTTCATTGAGATAAAGATAACTATACATATATGGTATGTTGACTACTGTTCTATCATTGCTGTGACAAAATACCTGATGCCCAGAATTAAGGAAGGAATGATTTATTTAGCTCATGGTTTGTGGAGGTTTCAGTCCATACTCTTCTGGCTCCAAGGCAGGGTGGCACATGGCAGAAAGCAAAAGTTCATGGCAGCAGAAAACAGCAAAGCAACAAGAGAAAAAGGGAGAAGAGGCAGCAAGCAGCCTCTTTCCCTCCTTTATATTGTATGCAAACAACCTATCCCAAGGCAGGTGTAGCACTGACACCCATAATCCCAACATTGGACTATGGATCAATCATAAACTCTAGAAGCCCGCCCCATGACTACATGCGGCTTTGAGGGGACATCTAGACACAAACCACAACATATGGCCAAAGCAAAGAAAGATTAGCAAGAATACTCATTATTCTATCGCATTCATCCCTCTATCACACTCAAATATCCTTCTGAAGTCGTGATCAGGGGAAAGTATATATAAGGGACAGCCTGATTATGACTGAATTTCAAACTAGTTAATTGAAAAAAAATGGATGACTTAGAAATACAAACCTAGAAAACATCTAGATTAAGTTGTCTGTCATTATACACGCAGGGTGCGAAAAGTTGGAAAATTAAATTGAGCAACTGAAGTAAAGCAAGTTACATTTTCGTGCATCAGAGTTTTTAACTTGGGTATTATAGCTAACACACATGAAAGCCTCGTATGCCAGAATAAAGAGTTTGGGTTTTATCCTGAGGGCAATGAGAAGCAACTGAACAATTTCAAATAGAAAAATGAGATAAGTGGTTTTGAATGTTACAGTACATATTCTAGCAGGAGAGTGGAGAATGGATTGGAGAATTAGGGAACAGAGATGCAGAAAGCAAGATGAAGGGTGTCTAGCAAAGAAACATTCATCCTAATCACAGAAATAAGCAACAAAGCACAAGAATAAGCTGTGATAGGATGGAAAGGAGAGTGTTCAACTGGGAGTTTCAAAGATAGCTATCACCCCTAATCCAACCGTTCAACCTCAGCAAACTGGTCACTGGTACAAGATCCTGAGCATGGTGCTGCCAGTAACCACTTTCATTTAAACCAGGTTACTGTTTTGTTGGTCTCTGCAATTCCTTGCAGAGGAATTTTTGGACATCTATTATCACATTTTGCTTTATTTTACTTCTACATATTAAAAGGTGATGAGCTACTACCTATGCACTCCAACACTCTTTTACATATATTACATTCACTGATCATGGTGAGTAACTATATACTATAAGTAAATACTGAAAACTTAGCCTTCCAAAGTAAAACTATACATTCTAAAACAGTATTGGTTGGCTGAGTGCATCCTTTTATCTTTAAAGTGCTTGTGTTGCTTATACTTTATAAAACATAATAATATATGAGCTAAGTACAGCTCAGAATCCTAGCTCCAGTGCAAATCCTGACTGTAGAGCTTCATAGCCACAAAATCTCTGAAGAGTCATGTTATTCATATGATTTATACAATGGAGGTGATATTAGTACCCTACTCACCAGCAAAATAAAGCAATTAATACAGGACCATGGACAGAGAAAGTGCATCATAAGTGCTAACAAGTGTTTGTATAGAATTTGACATATCTTACATGTGTTTAAATTTTTAACTTGCGCTTGACATTAAGGAATTGGCTCACCAAAATTTGTCTTATGCAAATGTTTCAATTTGACATGGAGAACTTCATATCAGAATTTTTCTGTGTGCTCAAAAGAGTTAACAAGTATATAATTCATGTATTTTTCATTAATCTTCACACGTATATATATATATATGTATATGTATATATATGTGTATATATATATATATATATACACACATATGTAATCTTTACTTTTTCTCTAGAACACTTCACAGAAGGGCAGGCTGAATTGTGTCTTCTGTATGTGATGCTGAGTTCATCTGTAAAGGTTTAATTTACAACAATAATAGAGGCAAGATAAGAAATAATCCAAACACAAAGAAGACTCCCGCCAGTTGGATTATTTCTACTAAGCAACTGTTTACATTTTTTTCATAGAACAAATTAGAAGTTTTCCAGATGGATGTTCTAAAGTATTTTCTCTCCTCTAGGCAGAGGGTAAATTAAGAGTATTAAGAAAAGGTCATTTCCACCTCTCCAAGAAGCACATTTTCATAATTAAAGGAACTGAACTTCAACCACAGATGAAGTGATCTCTCCTCACTATGTGAGTTACATTTGTATATTAGAGGTACTTGTTTAATTTGATGTTTGTAAGAAATATTTTAAAGCAAATAATCACCTTTTCCCATCCTTCCTTTGTTCAGAGCACTCATCACCATAATACCATCAGAGGAAATACACTGCACTAATTTGTCAATAGCAACACATGGAGAAGGTTTTTATTCACTTCATTGCTGGCTACAAAACATCAAGGTGGGCACATGATTTGTCACAGAACAACACATTGTCAGGGTATTAACGAAGAGAAGAATGGTTTTGTCTCTGTACGTGTCTTCACATTAAGTAAACAATTTGTTTCTAACTCCATCCTCCCAAGATGGTGAAGTGGGAAGAAACTAATATTAAGTTTTGCAGGAAAGATTTTATCACTTGTCAAATTAAGATAGCTTCCTTTGTGAGATGAAGAAAACGAATCTGAAAGCAAAGCCGAGACTCAGGCAGAAATTCATATCAATTCTGTGAAGCTTTGCATTTCCGCAGGACAGTGTGCTCGGGAGGCCAGAGGAAAGTCGCCTTCAACATAAACTAGAACAGCACAAATAAAGCCGCTGTGTAGCTCCACGCTTACAAATCTAGCCAGGAACATGTTGGGGAAGCTAGAAAGCGTGATTCACATAGATGAGCCGTCTTCTCTTGAAAACCCTGAGGCAGTTTTAATTACATAAAAATAAGCTCTTGTGGAGGCACTTACACAGAACTATCTGTGATACTCATTTTTTAGGGACTCAATTACACCAGAGATAAATACCATTTTTATTTTATTTTATTTTTTATTTATCCCAAGTATGGAAGGCTGGCTCAACTGCTTTTTAAATTTTTGTTGACACATGGTTCCCACACATAATGAACACCTGCATCCTAGGGATTTTTACTGTACATAATACATCTTAATTCTTTTTCACTTTCATTTTTCTCCCCATCCTTCCACTCTTTCCTCTCTGCATTTATAAAACCTTTGTTTCTGTTTTTCCCTTCCATTCTCTCTGTTTTGGAAGATAGTAGAAAATTTACGGAAACTTTGAAAGGAGCCAGAGTGAGCTGTGACATAAGTGCAATTTAAGAGTAACCCAGTTTCAGATTCAGGAATGCAAAGGCACAGTACCATTGTCTGTGTGCTCAAGGAACTGAAAGTCTCCCAACAAAATTTAACTTCTAATGCAAATTATCACTGAGGTACCAAGTCGATGGAGTGATAGGACGGCGGAATTATTTAATGCATAATTCAGAGAGAATAAGCTGATTATCATGGAAAATATCCTCTCTGTGGAAAGCACTATCTCTTTCTCTCTATGACGGTTACATGTGACAATATCATACTAGAATTCTTTCATGATTATTGCTCTTCTAAAAAGTAAACAGTGTTATAATTGTAACATTTAGCTTCAAATGATACAGAGGGACTTTAAATGTTATTACAATGTCTCATGAATATGTTTGAGCAAAATCTTAGGTCGGTTTAAAAGAGTCCTTACACCCCTTTACAATACTCGAGTGCATATGTGGTCAAATCAATCCTCTGTTATTCAGCTCTTACAAAAGAACATGGACGTTTTTAATTTACAATAAATTCCTTTTTAATAAATATTTTCAGGGTTTTCCCAACTTTCCTTGTTTCTCCTTTATCTCCAGATAAGGAGAAATTGGAAATTTCTTACCTATACAAATAGTTTGAGTGAGTAGAAACAGCCCATTACATGTGTGTGGGAAATCATATCGGAAGTCTTTCTGAGTTGGAGTTCTAAGAATTTTGTAGAAAACAATTTGGCCATGCATTCTTACTAAGCAGCCCCCAGGCTGTCACCCCTCACCTTCAGAGACCCATTCTCAAAGTCTCAGGCCAAAGGCATCTGGGAGAGACTTTGTTTGGGTAGAGACTTGAGCTCTAGTCTTGGATGGCTCACATAGGATTTTCTACTTTGCAGCCTTTAAATTCAGGGGAAAAAAAAAAAAAAAAAACTTCAGAAGGAGGACTGATGGTGGCTGCTTTCTCCTCCTTCAGTCCTAAGATCCCAGCACCAGCTCCTCGTGCATTTGTTGGAATGTGCATTATAAACAACTTTATTTGAAATGTGTGTTCCCCTATTGTAAAACAAACATTAGTTTTTCTACATTAAATTTCAAACTCCAATAGCTGCCAAAAATTTTACTGTAATATATTCTATTTCCTGATGAGAAGAGGATAAAAAACCCAGTGTTGAAATCATAATGGTATTGTGTCAGAGTATAAGGTGGTCATTTTATATTGTCTCCACTGCCTTAATAAACTATAAAAATTTTATATGCTATAAATGTTACTTGCAAGAAGTTTCTAAAAATTTCACTTTTTGAAAAAAAGTGCTCTCAATAATTTTAAGAAAGTAATTTTCAACAGTTAAAATTTATCTATGGGTGCAGATGGTGTCTTATACTGGTAATTAATTTAGTTTTAGTGTATCTTTAATGCTGAAGTAAGTACTCATTATTATTCAACTTTTCAGAAGCTCTATAAGTATTTAATTTTTATTCTCATAGGATAGTAGTTAAAAGATTGACTAATGAAGGTAAAAATAACTGTCAGAGTTCCAGAGTGTGTTCCCCAACTTGTTCAGAAGAAAGTGCTTGACACTGGAGTGTTCTTTGTGAAGCACCATAAAAGGATTATACCAACATGGGATAATTTTCCTAGCAAAAGCAGTAAAACTTTATTATATGCCAAAATAGGACATCACTACCAAGTGCGTATTTCTTTGTATGTATGTAACAATTGTTGGATTGTGTCAACTTGAGAAGCATAGAGGCTTAACTAAACCAGCTCAGCAATTCTACACACTAGGGTGGAGAAGACCCACCCCAGGGTGGCTCATAGCCTGGATGATATAAAGGGGACATAAGGAAGGTTGGTTCTGCTTTTGTTCTTCAGAGGAGCTCTAACCTTTGCCTACATCTTGTACTTTACCTCTTGGCTTCCACACAGATCTCGAATCTAAAGCCTTCCATTACAGACCCATCAGACGCCTTCTATACTCTTCTTCACGCATTGCTGTGGTTGATCATCACAATACAATCTTATAATTTCTTACATTTATATATCTTGTTTTATAATTGTTTCTCTAGTAAAACACTGACTGATACAGATTTTGGTACCAGGAGTGGCTCTAGAGGAATAAAATTACAATGATGAAATTCTTCAATGAGTTTAGGGCTTCCTGCAGTTAGCTCTCTAATTTGATGAGACCTAAGGGCACTATGGCCTGTGCTTCTAATTCTGTGGTGAATACCGATAACCCTTAGCATGAACTGTTTGAGTTCATATATTATGTAGATCAATTTGATTATCTTAAGTCACCACTTGTGAGGTTTAAGGAACTTAGCAACTCCATACATGAAAGTTTTGAATATCTTTGGCAGAGTAGAAAACTTAATAATGCTGGCTGGTTGGTCTTCACTTCCCTGGACAAACTATTGAAGGAAATCAATGAGCTCAGAACATACATAAAGTCTAAAGTCTTCTGCCTGTGAGGACAAATTAAAAAAGGAAAGTAAGGAGCACAAACATTCAAATTCCCTCTCCAGACACAGATAAGAAATTTAAAAGTTGGCAACTGTTTCCCAAAATAAAATCTCTCTTTTAGCCACAAGGCTGAGATTGCAGAAACCCAAACACAGTGCCTACAACATAAGTAAGCTTCATGTTCAGCCTTAAATGGTATCTGAAGCAAACATGAGGGCACTGATTGGAAAAGAATGTGATGCCATAAATTGGGATGAAGACATGTGGGAGGGTCCTGATGAAGCTGAGGATGCCAACTTTCTACATGCTAATGAGGCTATTTTGCCAGAGGAAGAGATTTCCCCACCTACAGTGGCAGAGGCACCTCTTCCTCCGCCCCCTCTGGTTTTGGCCTCTTCCAGTATACCTCAAGAAGCTAATCCTGTTCTGACCCAGCAGGATAATGCTGATGCTCTTCAGAACTCACCCTCATGACCCATTTCTGCTTTGAGGCCCATAACCAGACTCAAAGCACAGAAGGCTTTTAAGGGTGAGGTACAGAGTGTGACCCATGAGGAGGTCCACTACTCTCCCAAAGACCTTCTTGAATTTTCTAACTGTTACAAGCAGAGGCCTAGTGAGCAAATGTGGGAGTGGATTTTATAGGTGTGATAATGGTGGAGAAAATATTCACCTGGGGGATCAGGCTGAGTTTGTTGACACGGGCCTTTTAAGCAAGAGTTTGGAATTTCATGTTGTAATTTGTGGAGTAAAGAAAGGTGTTAATAGTTAGCTGGTTGGCAGAAGTGTGGATCAAAAGATGGCCCACCATGAATGGGTTAGAGATGCCTAATGTTCCCTGGTTTACTGTTGATGAAGGGATTCAGAGGCTTAGGGAAATGGGAATACTGGAGTGGATTCATCGTGTCTAACCTAATCCTCCACACTAGCATGATCCAGAAAAGAATACCTTTCACTAACACCGTGAGCAACAGATTCATGAGGGGAGCACCAGCATCCCCTAAAAGCCCCGCAATTGTTCTTCTCTGTGTGCCAGACCTTAAAGTAGGGCCACAGTTACTCAATGGGGAAATTTAAGGGCAATGAATTTGACTGGATTCTTGAGTGGCAGAGGTCAAGTGGCAGCACTGAATTGCCAAAGGCAGAATCCATGAATTTACTGTAATGGAGAGCAGAAATAGAACAATGACCAGAATAATCTGACATGTGTAGACCTATGGCATTGGCTGGTCAGCCACAGTGTTCCCAAAAGTGAAATGGATGAGAAGCTTTAAAAAATTTACTAGCTTTATATAATTGAAAAAATTGAAGGGCAAATGAACAGAAAGTTACTTGAAAGGGTGTTAACAGGGATTCAAAGCCCCTCAACCAGTTCCCAGATTTGAGCTGGTTTACAGACCCAGAACCCCATCAATGAAGAGGAGGCCAGGTCCCCTGGGGGAAGAATACCAATGCACCAAAAATCTGTACAGTCAATCTGGTTTCCAGTTTTTCCCCAGAGGAATCTAAGACCTTTGGCCTGAGTGGCTGTACACTGGGGAAAGAGAAATGAGCAGCCATTTGAGGGCCTATTGGACACTGGTTCTGAACTAACACTGATTCCAAGGCATCCAAAACATCTTTGTGGCCCTCTAGAAAGCGTAGGAGCTGATAGAGGTCAGGTGATCCATGGAGTTTAGCAGAGATCTGACTCAGAGTTGGTTCAGGAGGTCCTTGGATCCATCTTGCAGTCATTCCCCCCGTTCTGGAATGCATAATTGTGGTAGATATACTTCAAACTTGAAACAATACTCTCATTGGTTTCCTAACCTGTAGTGTGAGAAATATTACTGTTGGAAAGGTCAAATTGGAGCCATCAGAGTTACCACTGTCTGGTAAAATAGTAAGTCAAAAGCACTACCACATTCCTGGAGGGACAGAAGAGATTAGTGTTACCATCAAGGGCTAGAAGGATGTAGGGATGGTGTTTCTATTTAATTCTCTCATTTGGCCTGTGCAGAAGACAGATGGGTCTTGGCAAATGATGGTAAATTACTATAAACTGAATTAAGTGGTGATTCCAATTGCAGCTGCAGTACGATGTGGTTTCTTTGCTTGAGGAGCTTAACACATCTCCTGGTACTTGATATGCATTAATGATTTGGCAAATGCCTTACTGTTCTTACCTATCTATAAGGACCACCTGAAACAATTTGATTTCAGCTGGCAAGGCCAGCAATACACCTTCACCATCCTACTTCAGGGTTATACTAACTCACCAGCCCTGTGTCACAAGTTAGCTTGTAGGGCTCTTGATCACCTTTCTCTCCCACAAGATATCACACTGGTCCACTACACTGATGATGCTATGCTGATTGGCCAAGTGTGTAGAAGGTAGCAACCACTCTGAATTTGTTAGTAAAGCACTTGAGAACCAGAGGGTGGGAAATGAATCCAACAAAAATTCAAGATCTTTCTACCTCAGGGAAGTGTCGAGGAGTCCAGTGGTGTGACGTATGTAGAGATATTCCTTCTAAGGTAAAAGATAAGTTGTTGCATATGGCTTCCCTGCAACCAAAAACTAGGCACAGTACCTAGTGGACCTATTTGTATTTTGGAGGCAACATGTTCCTCAGTTAGGTGTCGTACACTGGCCCATTTATTGAATGACTCATAAAGCTGTTTGTCTGAGTGGAGCCCAGAACAAGTAAAGGCCCTGCAACAGGTCCAGGCTACAGTGCAGGCTGCTCTGCCACTGAAGCCATATGATCCTATAGATTCAATAGTACTTGACATTTCAGTGGCAAGAAAAGATGCTGCTTGGAGTCTCCAGCAGGCCCCATAGATGAGTTGCAGTGGAGGCCTTCAGGATTTTGGAGCAAGGTCATGCCATCTGCCGAAAACCACTCTTCCTTTGAAAAATAGCTCTTGGCCTGCTATTGGGCCTTAGTGAAAACTGAATGATGGACTATGGGACACCAGGTTGCCACATGACCTGAGTTCCCTGTCATGACCCAAGTATTATATCTGATCTACCAAGTCATAAGATTGGATATGTGTAGCAATAGTCTATCATTAAATGGAAGTGGTATGTACAGGATCAAGCCAGGGCAGATGCAGATGGTACAAGTAAATTACATGAGAAAGTTGCCCAGATACTTAAGGCTTCTGCATCTGCTACGTTACTTTCTGTTTCCCAGCATGCTCCTATGGCCTTGTGGGGTGTACCATAGGATCAGGTGGCAGAGAAAGAGAGGAATAGGTCTTGGCTTATAGATGGCTCTACACGTTATGCAGGCACCATCCACATGTGGACAGCTGCAGCATTACAGCCCCTTTCTGGAACATCCATGAAGGACAGTGGTGAAGGGAAAACATCACAGTGGGCAAAGCTTCAGGCAGTGCAGCTGGTTGTACATTTTTCCTGGAAGGAAATATGGCCAGATATGTGACTGTACACTGATTCATGAGCTATAGCAATTGTCTGCTGGATGCCCAGGAACTTGGAAAGAACATAACAGAAAAATTGGCAACAAAGATATTTGGGGAAGAAAGATGCAGATAGACCTCTCCATGTGGGCAAATGATGTAAAATTATTTGTTTTCCATGTAAACACTCACCAAGAGGTGACCTCAGCAGTAAAGGACTTTAACAATCAAGTGGATATGATAACTTGTTCTGTGAATAGTAGCAAACCTCCTTCTTCAGCTAACTCTGTCATTGTCCAATGGGCCCCTGAACAGAGTGACCCTGATGGCAGGGATGCAGGTTATACATGGGCATAGTAACACAGACTTCCACTCACCAAGGTTGATCTGGCTACAGCCACTGCTGAATGCTCAATACGCCAGCAGCAGATAAGAACATTGTGTCCTTGATATGGCACAGTTCCCCAGGTGATCAATGTGTGACCTAGTGGCAGTTTGGGTATATTAGACCACTTCCATCATGTGAGGGAATGCACTTTGTCCTCACATGTATAGGCTTGTGTTCTGGATATGGATCTGCTTTCCCTGAACCTAATGCTTCTGCCAAAACTATCAGCCATGGACTCACAGAATGCCTTGTCCACCATCAAGAAATTTCACATGGCATTGTCAATGACCAAGGAAAACATTTTATAGCCAAAGAACTGAGGCAATGGGCACATACTCATGGAATTCACAGACCTTACGATGTACCTCACCATCCAGAAGCAGCTGGATTGATAGAAAGATGGAATGGTCTTTTGAAGGCACAGTTATAGTGCCAGGTAGGTGGCAATAACTTTCAGGGTTGAGGTAGGGATCTTCAAAGGGCTGTATATGTTTTGAATCATCATCCACTATATGGTACTGTGTCTCCTATGGCCAGGATCCATGGGTCTGGGAATCAAGGGGTAAACATGGGAATGATAGCACTCAGCATTATCTCCAGTGATCCACTAGCAAAACTTTTCCTTCCTGTTCCCACTGCCTTATGTTCTGCTGGTTTAGAAGTCTTGTTCTAGAGAGGGAAAGGCACAACAATGATACCACTGAACTGAAAGCTAAGACTTCTTCATGATCATTTTGGTCTTCTCTTGCCTCTGAGGAAACAGGCTAAAAATGTAGTGATTGTGTTGTCAGGGTTAATTGACCCAGACTATGAAGGGGAGATTGGACTGCTGCTCCACAACGAAGGAAAAGAAGAATATACATGGCATGCAAGAGATTTCATAGGGCATCTATTAGTATTACCAGGCCCTATTATTAAAGTCCATGGGAAACAACAACCTAATCCAAGCAGAATGAAAAATGATCCAGAGCTTGCAGGAATAAAGGTAGGGGTCACTCCACCCTGCAAATAACCAGGATCTGCTGAGGTGCTTGCTGAAGGCCTAGAGAATACAGAAAGGGTAGTAGAAGAAGGTATTTCTGAATATCAGTTATGTTCCATGATCAACTACAGAAAAGAGGATTGTAATTGTACTGTTTCTCTCCTAATATGTTTCTAATGTAATATAATGTTGATAAACAATACTGGTTCTTAACGACTGTTAAACCTATGTTCAAATTATGAAATGATAAGAGCAAGCATCACTCAAAGAAAACTTGCCTTCTATTCTGGGGAGGGAATTAGTGTATTTCTGTTTGTACCCAAGATAGTTACAAGGTGTTAGGCACAATTATGAGCTTGTCTTTGTATCTGGAGACTGAATTAAATAAATGTGTCTGGTTGACAAAGTTGACAAAGGGTGGATTTTACTGGTTGATTGATTGTGTCAAATTGGGAAGCTTAGAAGCTTAACTAAATCAACTCAGCAAGTCTACACCCTGGGGGTATAGAATACCTAACCTAGGACAGCTTGTCACCTGGATGGTTTAAAAAAGTGAGGAAGTATGGATGCAGTTCTGTTCTTTGGAGAAGTGCCAGTCTTTGCTTCAGTTTGAACATCCTCTCCTGGCTTCCAACACTGTTCATTTTCATCTTCTGTTGTAATCTCTTCAGCTTTCTAGCACAGACTCTTCAGTTCTTGGCACGATCCCTCATCTTCCAGCATAGACTCTTCAGCCTTACACTGAAGACTCATTGGCCTCCTGCTATGGGCTTGCGTGGGACACTGCAGCGAGTTCCACACCTTGAACTGAATCCTTCTATCTCTGGTGTGCAGACACCGTCTGCACTCTCCTACTCCATCTTAGACCATGGTAAGCCAATCATAATTTCTTATGTATTTGTATAGCTTGTATTATATCGCTTCCTCTATAAAGCACTGATGAACTAATGAATAATTTTTATTCTATAAAAAATTTCTTAGCAAAAGTATAACAATAGTTAATACAATTATATACCATTATCTTCAAAGCTGTAGCTCAGAGTAAAAGATATAAACCAAAAAAGATTCTTATAACAGACAAGATTGGAAGCATTCAGGGTGGTATGGCCATAGACATGATTCTTATAACAAAAATACAAATAATAACAGAAAACTTTCTTTTCAATAAACTAAGATAAACCAGTAGCATGAATGAAATAAATTAGCATAATTTTACATTAAAACAATACACTATTTTTGTTTATATTTAACTTTTATTATTCATATAATTCATTTATTTTGTCATCTGTTAGCATATGGTAGCAGGAAAATACCAGCAGTTACCAAAAGTTAGAAAAGAAAAAGATTGAAGAAAAATACAAAGTTCAGATATTTAATTATCAAACTATAAATACTTTTTTTTTAATCCATAGAAACCTGGAAAATTTATGAAAGTTTCATGGTCCTTTGGACATTGCTTCAGAAACATGAATCTAATTTATTTGCACATTTTAAAAATGAAACAAAGAAGTCCTAGAAAAATGAACAGCCCCCTTAAGGACAGACGCTCTGTTAGCAGAAAAACTACTGAAAGCCCACATTTCCAGCTGCAGAGCTAGTCGTCTTTCTTAATTTTCTTCCTTCCTTCTTAAGATCTGTTCCATATGGAATGGTGTTTAAGTGTTTTTCTCAGTTTTATACCTGTTACTCCTGTAAAGGTCATGCACAGAGTTATTTCACTTAGCACTATGCTCACTAATCTTCCTCTTTTGTAACAAGCACTAAGGAAGACTGTACTCTGTAGGAGACCAGATGCATTGCAGGACTAAGTGATGTATTCCTCCCGGGCATTATTTCAATTTTCAGAATTTTTAGCTACATAAGCATTCCTGAGAAGTAGCTCAGGTGGAAAAGAAAAGGACTTTGCAATTTTGGCATACTGAGCAGGATGTATAGGAAAACCCATTACACACTGTTGTCCTGCATTTATGTTGTTGCTGGTCTTTGATGGAACTGACATAAATATAAATTTTCTGACATGTTGATCTTAAACTTTTGTTATATGCAATCTATAACTCCAGGATTATTTTTCTCCTATTTTTTTCTAATAAATTTTTATCATAAAAAGATGATGAATTTTTTGAAAGGCTTTTGCTCTATTTATTGAAATGATAATCTGATATTCTTCATTAGCCCATGTGATGAATTATACAGTGACTGCTCAGTGATTCTCATATTTGTGAATAAATGTTGCTTCATAAGAATATATTTCATTCACACATTTCTGGATCTACTTAAATAAAATTTCACTTCAGATTTGGGTACTTACATATATAATTTTTTTGTCTTTTTGAGACAAGGGCTTCTATGCAAGCCAGGCTGGCCTTGAGCTCACTTGGTAGCCCAGGCTTGTCTCAAACTCACAATTCTCCTGCCTCAACTTCCTGAGTCCTGGGATTACAGGCATGCACCACCATGCCTGGCTTGGGTACTTATATTTAAAGTGATATGTGTTTCTAATTATCATAAACTATCATTTGTTCTAGCAATTAATGTATACTATTCTTAAAAGTAAGTTAGAGAGCTTTCTCTCTCTCTCTCTCTCTCTCTCTCTCTCTCTCTCTCTTTCTGTGTGTGTCTCTCTCTCTCCCCTTCTCTCTTTTACTTTAAAGAATGACCTATCTGTCCCTTCATTGTTTGGTGACATGCACCTATAAGATTGAAAGGTATAACCTTGAGTGCAGTTTGTGTTTGCTATACATTTGTTTATGTTTTTCCTGTTGAAGAGCTCTAATTATTGTTTCATTTCCATTAATAGTTAAAAAATAGTTAATGGCAAATTAAATTTTTACCTTTTGCTCTCTCAAATTGTATCTAGTTTGTCAAAGTTTAAAACTTTATTAATATTGACATAAGTATGTTTTTAATGTGTTTTATGTTTTTTCTATTTTTAATTGTGTACAATTTAGGTGTTATTTTTATTCTGCATTCCACTGAGTTATGCTTTTATTTTTTTTTCTAACTCCCTCTTTCTTTGAGTTTATTCAGTTGCTTTTTCTCTTGTGTCTCATGTTGAATCCTTAACTCATTTTCTTTAGTATTATGGTTGCATATTTAAACCATCAATTTATCTGTATACTATTTTAGTTGTACCTCACAAATTCTGCAAGGTAATTTGTTATTGGCTTTCAAGCATAAGTACTTTGTTATTTTCTTTAGGATTTTCTCTTTTAAAATAATGCTGATAATTTTCAGTTTCTTGATATAAAGACCTTTTTTAGCTTTCATGATTTTGTATTTTAACATTATGATCTAAAAATAGCCTATAAATATTTAATTTTATTAAAAATCACATTTGTAGCTTGAGATATGTTATGGATATGTGAGTATAAATTTGAGCACATTAACCAAATCTTATCCTTTATTTATCTGCCTAAATTTTCAAATTTGACAATATATATTAAAAGCTTCAAGATTGATTATTTTCATTTATCTACATCTTTTCATATTACTGCCACTCTTTCTTTGATCTTTTAATCTATTATTTATATATTTTGTAGGTGCTCTACAAAAAGATATATTGTTAGGTACATTTAGGTTCATGTTCCTTTAATCTGTTTAATCTGTTATTTCCAGAATGTGTCTAATAAATATCAGTTTATGATGAGCAATACATTGAAGAAAGACTATCATAATATTAAGTGCCTAATATGTGGTTCTGAAAAGGATTTTAAGTTCTTAGCATTTCTTTGTTTTTTAGCATAATGAATAGCCTGGTGGCATCCTCTTCTAAAGTAATCAATACATAAATGATATATAACATAGTGAAGAGAGCTCTGAAAGCAATTTAAGAGTTAAGCTCAAAGCTGTAACTCTCACCGAGAGTTTCTAACAGTCTGCAACACTCCCTTCTAACACTTTATATTCACTTCCAAGGACTATATTCCCCTCCACTGCAGTTATCACTGTAAAAAAATCTTTCAAGTACTCATATCAAGATTTCTATATGGTCTGTCTGATGGCTTTGAACAATAGTGGCAATTTGTAATATAGTAGTTTCTCTCTCCAATACTCAGAAAAATCAAAGCATACAAAAACTATTTCTCCTGACAGAGTTTAGGATCAAATGAAAGAAAAAGAAATTTGGTCCAATCTATGAAGACTTCTTTGCCTCACAAATCTATAGTAGAAAAACATTTCTGAGGTCTGTTTCTACATGTGTTTTGTTACATAAAGAAACATGAGAGAATATACAGAGTTTTCTACTTTAGTATTTCATGTCATGAATATGGAGACTTTAAAAATAATTTTTCTTCCCTTCGTCAGCTTATAAACTAACCAGATATGAGTTAGTTTAAAAGCTGCCATAGTCAAATTTACACTCCATTTCTATTGCTCCAGTGTATATGCTTTCAAATCTCCTATCAAGAATACTTCAAATGACTGTATCCACTTAGAAAACATGCACATAATAAGAAGCAAATATTATTTCCAAAGATCATCTTTGATCAAGTGAATTTTAATAATTCTTTTGAACAAACGACATTGACTTATCTTATGGATCAGAATTATGATTACTTTCCACAAATCTTGTTCTACCTAGCATTTTAGATGCCCGTGAATTTATGAAAATTACTTTAACAGAAAACACCAGTGAATGGAAAATTACTTATCAATACACTACTTATTATTCTCTTATGAACAACTGAATAGCTACCATATGCCAAACAATAAAAAGCTACCTGATGCCTTCCTGTCAGAGAAAGCTCACAGTCTAGTAGCTGTACAAACTGCGGCATTTTATAGTGTAAGTGTACCTAATATAGTATCCATAAATGTACCTATGTGATTTATTTAATGCTTTCTTTTTTTTTTTTTCTTTCCGGTACCGGGGATGGAACTCAGGACCTTGCACTTGCCAGGCAAGCGTTTATGCCACTGAGCTATACCCTGAGCCCCCAATGCTTTCTTTTCAAATCTAGTAGTTCACTTCTATCCAGTGGCCCTTTTGTACCAGTCTATCATATCCTGGGAACAGACAGCATCCTCCTTAAACTGGAGCTTAGAGAGATGATGTGACAAGGAAAGTATTTGAGGTCAAAAAAATGTTAATCCAAGTGCTGTAAATAATAGACTTGTAAAAATTCATGATGAAACTGAGTTTGTGTGTGTGTGTGTGTGTGTGTGCGCGCACATATGCACATGTGCTTTTAGCTCATTTGTTTTTTCTTTTGCCTTACATTTCATAAAACTTCCATGGCCTCAAAAGTGGCATGAGTATTTTAGCAAAAAAAAAAAAAAAAAAAAAGATCTAGAACGAGAAGCATGAACATTTTTTAACGTCCCCACAAAGGGCTAGTCTATGCTAACAGGAAGTTGCAAGTAATGATATAAGTATCATTAAGCATGAAGACTTGGCACAAAACATTGATTTAGATCTTGTTTCCCATCTGGAGCCCTAGAAGATGAAGGTCACAATGTCCCAGAGATTTTTTTATATCACTGTTGTGGGGATATTTGAGTATCAACCAAGACATCGGGGGACATGCCAGGCATAGAAAGTATGGGAAGCAGCTGCCTCTGACTGTCTCCTGCCACTCAAAACCACTTAGAAGAGCAGCCAAAGTATCTGATTCCCTCCAAAGGGAACAAAGATAGAAACATTCTGTAAGTGAACACACCTCACACTATCCTGAGGGATCAATACGTGAATGCCACACAGGCTAGAATTAGATGGAGATGTAAACATTCAGAGGACATCACGGAAGACAGATTCTGCAGCTCCTGCTCCTCAGCCCCCTTCCCAAACCTCCCACCCCACAACACTGTATTACGCATCTAGAAACAACAGACAAAAAAAGCACAGGAAAACCCTGCAATGAATGAAGTTATATCTGAAGTTACCAAGAAAACTTAGAATACGGCAACTCTTTTTCTAGGATATAATAAAAGTAAGTGCTTAAAATAGAAGGAAAACAGTGTTTTGGAAATAGAAATTTTCTGCACCCCTAAAATTTATGAATACTTAGAAACTTAAATGAGGAAATGTTTTAAAGTAAAAGTTACAGTGTCTCTTGCCAAAAACTAAACATACAGAAGTTTTACTTTTTTGGTTACCTTGCCGCACTTACATGAATGCTGATAAAAGACACAAGATTCAAGTCAGTGATGAAAGATGATTTATTATCCAAAGCAACAACACTGGTTGAAGCATTAGCATTTTAGATGCCTTTTCCCTGAGCCCTGATTCTCACAGGCAACAATAATCAGCCACATGACACCAGTAATAGGTTTCATTATAGATGAAAATTCCTGAACTGAGGAAGCCCAAATCTTTTCTAATGAGCAATGAGCAGGCCTGCCCTTTGTCCTAGGAGATACTACTGCTGCTTCCCATGACTATTCACTATTAATCATCCTGAAAAGACAATTCAGCCCACAAAACAGTCAGTACCTCATGTGCCTGTGCAGAAACTGGAGAAACCCATGGAGATTTATCTCCCAACACTGTAGCTAACAAGTGCAAAGTAAATATTGACTATTTCTGTAATATTACTACGATTACAAAGCAGTTGATATGAGCTACACACTATATCAACATTTCCTAACCTAATGGTCCACTGTTAGTCTAAAAAGTTTTGATTACATGTTTGATTCAATAAAAATATCAAATTTAAATATGCTCCTGGAGCATAGTTTTAAAAACTAGTGAAACTAGATATTTTGTAAATCTTTAGTTAATTTTTCCCATAGGAACTGAAAACATTTATGTAATTTACTTCTTCCTTTGAATAGAAGGAAAGGAGAACTTTAACATGTTTTCCATCATTTGATGGAAGGAAGATCCTGTCCTACTTAAAACAGTTAGTAATTACTTCAGAAAAAGAATATTTCATTAGTTTAATTATAGCATAGATTTGTCTATCTCCTCCTTCACTGCTGAACTTTTAACAGGATGTATCTCAGTCAAACAATGAAAGAAACTATAGGCCAGAGTGATTCAAACACATGCATATGATCTTCCATCACATAACTATTAACTCTTAAAAGGAAGTGAACTTCTGGGTTTGCCCATTTTTCCAGTTTCTACTATCTCCTTTAAGGAAATAAGTACTACAGGAATATTCCAGTAATAAAAAATTAATATTTTGAAATGTAACCACCTCTTCTCCTTCTTTCTTTTACAGTCCTACTTAGTTAAAATTTCAATATAATTTCTTTATTCTTACCTATTAATATTATTTTCTATCAGCAGGGTCAAGAAAATCTAGATTTCAGAATCCATTTTGCCCAGAATGAATTCCAGTATCAGGTTCTACAGTAGATACAGAAGAATCCATGAAGAAAAGTATAGAAGAAATGATATGTCACCAATGCATTAGTTAAAAATCAAAATTAGATTTCTATATTTTTAGTAAGGAAAATGAGAGTCTAAGGACTATCTCAAGTCTTGCAAGTGAATTTCAACATCCTGATGGCATTGTGCATTATTTGGTCTTTGTATAGTGCATATATTGAAACAATCCTTTTAACTGAACATCCCTGTTCTTCAGGTTGTGCCTTTAATACAACCTAGCATTTAAAAATACCTAAAGAAATCTCTTTCCTTAAATAAAATAATGTGACCAAAAGACTAAGACATCAAAAAGGACTGGGGATCAATTTTATAGCAGTAAAAAATCTATTCACACAAGACAATTAAAGAGGGATTTCTGGTGCTTTATTAAATATTGTTACTTCAATCAATAAGTAACATATATGACATAGCAAGTTTTATATATTCATTTGTTTTCAAGTTTTAGAAAAAGCAATCCAATAAGGACAAAAAGATTTTCCAAGTTATTAATTAGAACACAATTTTAGATGTTACATTTATTTAGGATAATACTTCTTAGCAAAAAAAATATATGTAGGATTATAAATACAAAAAATACAAGAATACCAGGTGTAGTTGTGCACATCTGTAATCTCAGCACTCACGAGGCTGATTCAGGAGGACTTCTGTAAGTCTAAAGCCAGTCCAGGTTAAATAGTGAGTTCAAAACCAGTTGGAACCATAGAAAGATCCTGTCTCAAAACTAATTGTATATGCCCACCAAAAAGTTCATAAGATTTAGTTAAATTTATCATGTAATTTACCCTGGAAATATTCTTGTTTTAAATAACTTCAAAGCTTTTTTGAATTTTAATTTTTATACTGCACCTATTATAAAAAACAAAATTCATGTACTACGTATTGGTCGCTTGTACATCATCTGAGAAGTGTCTCTTCATTTCAAATTCCCATTTTTTACTAGAAATTTAAATTTAGGGGCTTGTGTTTTTTAGTTCTTTATATATACTAAATATTACTCCTTCTTCTAAGAATTAGCTAGCAAAACTTTTTCCCATTCTTCAGGTTTTCTCTTCACTCTGTTGGTGATTTTCTTTGCTATAGAGAAGGTTTTTAATTTGATGTAATCCCATTTGTTGACCTTTTATATTTCCTATACAACCAGAGTTTTGTTTATAATGTCTTTGCCTACACCTATGTATTAAACAGTGTTATCTATTCTATCTCCCAGCAGATGGAGCATTCTTGTTTTACTATTTAGATCTTTGATTCCTTTTGATTTTAGTTTAGTGCATGGTGAGAGATATGGTTCTAAGTTCAATCTTTGGAATGTAGAATGCCAGTTTTCCTAGCACTGTTTATTAAAGTGGCTATGTGTCCTCCAATGAAGGTATTTGACCCTTTTGACAAAGACAAGGTAGTGAAATGTGCCTGGAGTTGTTTCTACACCTTCTATTGTTTCATTGGTCCACAATTCTTTGTTTATTTTGTTTTGCTTCGTTTCATTTCAGTTCAGTTTGGTCCAGTTCAGTTTGGTTTGGTTTCCTTTCGCCCTTACCATGCTCTTTTTATTGCAGTAGCTTTGTAGTATAACTTGAAGTTTGGGACTGTGATGCCCCTTGCCTTGCCCTTGTTGTTCAGAATTGCTTTTGCTATTCTAGGTCTATTCTGGTTCCTTGTGAATTTTAAGGTTGTTTTCTCTAGATCTGTGAAGAGTACTATAGTTATTTTCACCAGGATTGCATTAAATCTATAGACAGCTTTGAAAGTAGGATAATTTTGATTATATTCATTCTTCCTATCCAGAAACAGGGATATCTTCCCATTTTCTGATATCCTTTTCAAGCTCCCTTTTTGGAGTATTACAATTTTCATTGTAGAGGTCTTTCATTTCCTTGGTTAGTTTAACTCCTAAATATTTCATTTGTGATAATGTTAATGTGAAAGATGTTGTTTCCCTAATTTCACTCTTGGTGAATTTGTTGTTGGTGTACAGAAACATTTTTGATTTTTAAGAGTTGATTTTTATCCTCTGTGATACAAAATTAGGTTATTAATTCTAGGAATGTTTTGCTAGAGTTTTAGGGTCATCTATGTAGAGTATCTTATCATAGACAAATAATAATTTAGTTTCTTACTTTTCTGTCCATATTCCTTTTTTTTCTCTCGCCTAATTGTTTTAGTTAATATTTTGATAACTATGTTTAACAAGAGTAGTGATAGTGAATATCCTTTTCTTGTTCCTGATTTTAAAGTGAAAGCTTTAAGCTTTTTTCCATTTAGTATGATGCTGGTTGTTGCTTTTTCAAGATGATTTAATTAGATTGAGATATAGACCCTCTATTACAGTTTTCTTTGAGGCTTTTATCATAAATGTGTATTGAATTTTTGTTAAATGCTTTTTCTGTATTTATTAAGATGATCATGTAGTTTTTGTCCTTGACTTTGCCAATGTGATGTATTATATATATTGTTTTTGCATATGTTGAATCATCCATGCATCACTAGAATCTATCCTATGTGGTCATGGTGCACAATCCACTCAACATCGCTCATTTTTCAAGAAATGCAAATTATATGCCCACCAAGTTAAAACATTGAGGCTCTGTCTCATGCCACAAAGAATAACCATCATCAAGAAATCAACCAATAACAATGCTGGCAAAGTTGTGTAGGAAAAATGAGCCCTCCTTCATTGTGAGTGGAAGTATAAATTAATACAACCACTTTATAAAGCAGCAATATGGAGATTACTCAAAACTAGTTTTGAGTAAAACTAAAACTAGTTTCTATTTACCCCAGCTATTATAGGTGTCTTCTTGAAAGAGTTAAATTCATCATACTATCATGATACATGAAAAACAGAAGTCGGTGTGTATTTTTTTATTTTGTTTTATTGATTTTTGTGATGAATGACTTACATAAGTAGGTAGCACACTGAGAAATTTAAAATATTTTTAATTACACAAATAATTTGCCTACATATATGTTAATAATAATATGTATAGTAAATCTTTTGGCTAGAGAGTAATAGAAATCAGAGACATCATGTCAGAAAATTTTAAAAAGAAAAGGAAACAAAAAATATATATATATATATTAATATATATAAATCATTATTTTTGTAAAAAGGAAAATATAAGCAGCAATAGTATTTTCTTTCCAAATTGGAAGCTATAAGGTATATCAACATCTGTTAATTGGTCCACATCAACATTTCTTAAATGGTAGTTTTTTTTCAAATTTTATTTTAAAAGTGTAGACTGTAGTTAGACATAGGGCTTTAGCATGTAACAAAGGTTTAACTGAAGAGGTCTAAGTGGAGAGTTCAATGCAGCATGACTGTGGCCCACCTCAGAGGAGGAGCGCAGAGGAAAGCACGCACACAGGCAGGAGCGGAGCTTGACACAGTGAGAAGCAGACCTCTGCAAGCCCAGCAATGGACCTCAAGAGAAGCAAGGCCAATGATGTCTCACTATTGAACTTCAGCCCTCCAGAACTGTTGCAAAATAAATTTTAACTTTTTAAAGCTATCCCAAAGTGATCCATCCTGTGGCATTTTGTTATGGCAACAATTTCCAATACTTTTACTATTACATTATGTATAAGAAATGTGTTCTACAAGACATAAAATGTTGTCCTAGCAATAACTTGTTTTATATATTCTTTTAGTCTCTTTCCTTTTAATAAGGATATATTTTTTCTAATGTGGGGTGGTAGATTAACTAAAGGTCAACTTGTAAAACCCAGATGAACTGAATCAGCATGGTGCTGGGTATGGAAGTCCCTTCTGAAGATCATTGCCAACAGCGTAAAAGAACTGGAGAGGAAGATGGTGTACAGTTGAGTCACCTGGAGAAGCTTGTCGTGTTGGCTTTCCTGATAGGAACTCAGCTGTTCTCCTTATTGGACGTGTTCTGGTCCTTAGTGCTGCTCAGGATGGCTATGGGCATTTTTGGAGGGTCAGCTCTTGTCTTTACTTTGAGCATCAGTACCTGGCTCCAATGCAGATCCTTCCAACTTCTGACACAGAATCTCTGCCTTCCACCACTGACCTTTGGGCCTTCTCTGGACATATCCTGGGTACAGACTTGCATGAGACATAGATGTGGGCTCTGGGCCTCCATCTGAACTCATGTAGGATATTGCCATGGGATCCGGGCCCTCAGCTGGATTCTTTGGGTCTCTACTACATGGACAGATCTCTCTCACAGTCCTCTACATTTGACTTTATGGGTGAATATTATAAAAAAAAAGTCCTATAAATTATGCATCCTGTATTAAATCTATTCCCTGGCAAACTTTGACTACAACATATGGTAACTTTTGTCCTGATATTGTGCCTATATACTGGAATTATATTTTAACATTTCTGCTGCAACTAATTTATCTCTCCTCTAGTTTTTGTGATGTGCTTTAGCTCAGTGTTCATGTCTGCTTTTGCTCTTCTCTCAATGTTGTAAGCTTTTAAAATACTGCTTAATGACATCTGTTTGGGAAAGGGTGATTTAACATACTTCCATTGTAGCTGTATTCTCAGCACAATACTTGCCCCATAATGTTATGTGAATAAACAATGGATGAATGATGCTTAAATATGTTCTTTTCTTTTCCCTCCCTGTCTCCTAATTAGTCTAATACATATATCTTCTAAGCAATTCCTTTGAAAACACTGTTGATAGAAAAGCATTTTCAAATGGTTTCTCCAGATCTGAATAACAATTATTCTGATTAAATGTAATGTAACTCACTCCAATTCATTTTAACAAGGTGTTTCATAATGCTCACCTAGAATGATTTGATTCTATACGTAGATTATAATTTCACCCACCCATTGTTTTAACCACAGGTGACAAGAATAAAAATGTCTTTTAATAGTCGAAAAGTTTCCAAAACCTTGTACACTAGGTCTCTGGGCCCCTCCCTCTCTCTCTCTCTCTCCCTCTCTCTCTCTCTCTCTTTCTCTCTCTCTCTCTCATCATATATCTGTATATATCTGTATATGTATACTTCTTTTAGGGAGCACAACCATAGTCACCAAGTCCATACATGAGGTGTGATCAAAACTACTGACGAATGTTTAAATAAAATTTAAAAAGTATTACATCAAAAGATGCCCTGCTGTTAACCCCCTCAGAGGGCTCCCTGTCCCTCTGAGCACACTTACCGCATCATTCTGCCACTTTCTGAAGCAGTTCTGGAAGTCCTCTTTCACGAGCGTCTTTTCATGGCTGCCTCTGTGTCCTGAATGGATTCAAGGTATTTATAGCCACTTCTGTCAAATGGAAACATTATGGTGTTTCCTCCTCCACTTTATTCATTGGATCTGGCACCGTACAACTTCTAGCTCTTCTCAAAGTCAAAACAGTCATGAGATGTAAATGTTTTAATTCAGGACATCTAACCAGCCAGGACAGCACAGATTGAAAACATTCATGAAAGGACTACTTCAGAGAATGGCTGGAAAAGTGGGGTAAATGTGTTTGAAGTGAGGAGGAATGTTTTGAGTGGGATGAATTGTAATATGTAATAAATGTATTTTTAATTTAAACACTCGTTGTGTTTTTGATCACATCCCATATTAATTCTTCTGCATCATACCAGTCCTATCTCAATGTCCTTTAAAGGGAACTTCAACAGAACCATCTCAACTCAATGATTAAAAGTTGCTCTGCTTTGCACAAATTTTTCTTTTCAATCTTAACTCCTATTAATATTTTTTTCCTCGGGCATTCGTGTGTGGGGGGGGGTGTCCATGATATAGAAAGAGAAAAGTTTCTGAGATGACTAGAAATGCATTCAGATGTCAGTTTACAATTTGCATCGCACATTGCTCAGTGTGTTTATATACACAAAGGGAAACTAGTCACTTTAAAGTGCTATTTACCCCCTAGTGCAAGAAGACAAAAAAGAACACCACAACATTCACATGATTAATTCTATGATAACAAGGAGACTTAACACTGTGGCAAGCCTTTTGGATCAACAAAATATGTTCAGCTATCAGTGCATCCAAGTTCTCTTGATGATGCCAAGCATTTCATAATAAGGGCTTCCCTCCATTTTTGCCAGGAAAATAGAAATGTGGTCTGATTCACTTATGGCAATTTCAAAAAGTGCTGGAACTTTTAGAGGCAACTTTTAACAAGATTTTTATTCTTTAATTTTATTTTTGGTTGGCAAACAATTGTGTGTGTGTGTGTGTGTGTATGTGTGTGTGTGTATATATAAAGTACAGTGTGATGATATGGTATGCATTTACTGTGTAGAATAAGAGAATCAGACTAATGTCTCACTTATGCTTATAATTTTTGTGACAGAAACATTGAAACTCTTTTAGAAGTTTTTAAATATATGATACACAAAATGTTGAACATCATAAGTACCTGTTTTCTATGAATATCAAGTAACAATAATTGAGTTCTTATATATGACAGGTACAAATATTACTCCCCTCAACAGATAAAGCAAACAGTTACGTGGATATATTTTTGTATTAGTCAGTTTCATGTCACTGTATGAAATATCTGACACAGATCACATCTAAGTAATTTACTTTGTCCTACAAATCTGCAAGATCAGATTGAATGCCTTCATTTGACCTTTCATGAGAGAGGCTCATCATGGAGGGAGATCAGAGAGAATGTTTAGCATCTCGATTGGGGGGGCACTGCACTCAAGTACCAAACCCCTTAGAGGGCACACTCCCAGCAATTTAAGGAACTGCCCCCGCCCCCGGCCATTCCTCTTAAAAGTTCATAGCATTTCCCAATATGGTCAACCTGGAGTCCAATCCTGGGCAGACAGACCTTTGAAGAACTTTCACCCAAACTATGAAAGTTCTATTATTATCTCCATATATGAAATATTGAGGAACGCATGACAGAATGAAATAATTCAATATGAAGGCAGCAACATACTGATGCAAGGCCTTAGAAAGGCTTCAACCTCAGTGCACACAAAGGGTACACACTGTACAGAGAGAATTGAGAACAGTAATTAAAGAGTTGAAAACTCAGTCATCTCTATGTTATAAACATGCTGATAGTGATAGAATATTTCTCCTAAACTAAAAATTTTGTTGTAAAATTTTTCTGTAAATCCTAAACAATTGTAACAAGTACAGATAAATTATGATTTTTTATCTCTATTTTTAATAAAAAATTGCATTCTACAGGATCATTTTAATGTAGAAAACACTAATCCCTTGTAAGTTTGCATACCATTATACCGTGAACAGAAAATATATATTACATATTAACCATTCCACAACAGGTCCATCACTGATCTGTCTCTAAAAGCATTTTTATTCTTTTCCTGTGAAACTAAGACTGTAGCTCTCATTTCTTTCCACCTTGAGTATTGCCTAAATGAACTAGTTAATTAATTAATGATTTGTAAGGTAGGGTTAAGAATTGGATTGAGACTTTTAAGGCTTTTGCAGTCATGTTTTTACAAGATTTTGGTTAGCCCAAGACATCATTTGGAAAGTGTGCATTCTCCTCTATGGGTTCCTGAAGATTTAAATAGGGAAACATAAAAAGGGGACTATGCACTGTTTTATCACCAGCTGAGCCAAAACACAGTTCCCCCTAATTGCAAGATTCCATGAATCTTGTAGAGTCTTGCAGAAGCTTAAGATTCCGATCTTAACATCCCCTTTTTCCAAATATGTGTTGATTTTTTCAAGGATTCTAATAAGCCTCCCTCTATATTTTGGTCCCATTCAAGTGTGACAGAGATGGGAGAACTGGGGGTAGTCGAGTTATCACAAGATTTATGATTGAGGCCATGAATGGCAGGACACCTCATCCCCCAGGGCTGCACCAGTTGTTCCCTGGTTACAAAAGGCAAAGTTACTAAGAGTTTGAGGCAGGATCTGAGTGACTATGGGGAAGTGCTCTCTTCCCCCTCCAATCTCATCATCTCTCAGCCCCTGGATGTCCTCAGTGAAAGCCAACATCAGTGGATGTTCATCCAAACCATTGTTTGGTCTATGTGAATCTCCCCTGTGCTTTTACACTGTAACAAAGATTTCTGTGCTCTTTCCAGGGTCCTTTACTTCTTTTTCATAGCTATAACACTCAAAGTGTCTCCTCAATTATCCTGAATTTTTTTGTTCCAGATCCCTAAAGGACTAGAGAGAAATTAAGCCATATTTTGTGATTTGCCCCATTTCTCCATATAGTGGTCCTACATCTGTCCACTTTCTTTAACATCCTATCACTGAAAACAAGGAGCTACACCACTGAACAGCCACATATAATGGCCCGTGTATTGCTTGAATTCAATATATGCGCTCTTGTTAGCCTCACTCACTCTAGGAACCCTTTGCATTTCATCATTTAGCAAGTCACTGCAAGGTAAGCTAAGGGATATTAGACAGTAAGCTACACAGCCTTCCTTCGCTGGGAGCCTTGCTCCCTCCATTCAGAGGGTCAGAAAGGAAACTTCCCAGGAGTCACGCTTATCCCCTGGGCATCCTGGGTTCAGAGAGGGCTGCGAATCCAACTAGGCTAGTCTGAGTCTGTTCTTCTTCAATCTTTGGTGGCAAGAATAGAATATCATTTCAGTTTGGAATGGTTTCTCATACAGAAGACAAGTGAAATTTGTAGGCTCTGTGGGGACTTTATTTTCTGCATACAAAGAAGTTCATAAAACTTGTCTTGGGGCCATGGAGAGAACACTGGAGCAGACACACAGAGGTAAGAGGGGAGAGTAGAGAGAGAAACACTAACCTGTCTGATGGTCCTGGCACAGCAATGCTTAAGAAATGCCTATTTAATGAATAAATGTGAGACTCCAAATAGCTTTTCAGACCCTGATACCAAAAGCTTTCTAAGGTTTGCAAGAAGGCTGTTATATTCACATAACAATAAGCTTTCTATTTCAGCTAGATCACTTTTTTATACCCAAAAGACCAAAAAAGAAATATACATTGTTCTATACAGCTACTTAGGTCAAACTCAGCTAATGAAATCAATGTGGTAACATTTACCAATCCTTTTCAATTTCAAGTCCATAGAACAGGCAATTTGCTTCTCTATGACTTTTACAGATTAGCACCAAACACTGTCCAACTCGAGGAATCATATTGTGACCACTAAACACACACAAAGTATGTCTGTGTTCATTGTTTCTTTATCCATCTTTTATCCTTTTCAAAGATAGCTATTAAATAGAGACAGTGTAACTCTAGGGTCCCCCTTAAAACAAAGGTTAATGAAGTGTTCACAGAAGTATCCTATTTTATCTCTGTTTAAATGCTTTAGTGCTATATGAATATCATATTCCCCTTCCTTACAGGACATGGATATCATACTCCCATACTCCTCCACACTGAACATTACACAACTATTTAGAGCAACAGTTCTCAACTAAGAACCATTTTATCCCCAAGGGGAGACTTATATCTTGACAACTTTTGAGTATCACAACTCAGGAAGGGGTGGTAACTGAAGTCAAAGGTCAAAAATGCTACTAAACTTCCAACTGTCACAGGATAATACCCCAGACCAAAGGTTACCTATTTCAAAGGACAATAATCACAAGACTGATAAAATTTAGTCTCAATCGCCCATTTTAAAGTCCCAGAACCAAGCTAAGCTAGCACACACATGCAATTTGGAAAATAAACAGAGACTAACTGGCTAGTAGGATATTACAAAGGGATTAAAATGAGACAACTCAAATACTTAGAAGAAAAATTTTAAGACTCCAGGAAATATCACAGATAAGAATATGCTATCCACTTAGATAATAAGAAAGCCTCATGGTAGACATACTTCCAGGCACCTAATCACCAGTGCATTTTGACAGAGACTCATTAGATAGATTCCAACCAAATTATTACAACTCCTTAAGGCTTTTTCTCTACATACAAAAATGCTACCAGCACCAGAGAAAAAAGGTTATCAGATAGACATATCTGAAACTTTGGTTTCACTGAGCTATTAATAGACTACAATTCCCATCTGTAGCCACATCTTCAAACATGAAAGATAAATACAAATGTGTCTGGGCATATCCTAGCTAATAATCAGGCAGAAAAATGTCCAGAGCAGGTAGAAAATGTTTAAAATAGAATTGTAGATGGAGCATAATTTGTGTGTCCCTAAAGTATAGGGTTTAGAAAAAACCCTGTTATCTAATTACTAATATCAACGAATGAAAATATTGCCAGAACCTGTAGTCTTTATTCTGAATGAGCTTCATAACAGTGTCTAAAATTCAAGGACATTACTTAAAAATTTAGCACACCAAATCAGGTTAATGACTACAGGTAACTTTTAATACAAACTGACAGGTGGAAATAAAAGATAACAACAGACTATAAATCAATAAATATTAATTATTTTCCCTTAGTTCTCAGTTGATCTAGGTTAGTCAATATAATCACACCTACAAATGGATCATCTGGAATAGCATAATTTCATTAATCCATTTTATTTCCCACATGAATGTTTATCATTATGATTTGACTACATCCTTGAGCTAGAATTTTCTTCATATCAAATTTATATTAGAATTCTCAAGTGTTTGTCAGCACAGATATTGTCAGGGTCAGGGGTGTAGCTCAGTGGTGCAGCACCTACCTGCCAAGTGTGGGGTCCTAAGATCAATTCCTGGCACCAATAAATAAATAAATAAATAAATACCAAAAAGATATTGTTATGAGTCTCCACTATGTATGTATGTGAAGCATAGTCTTTGGAATAATGTCTTCCCTACACTATTTTTTCACATGGAGTTTCTGGCTGATGTCACTAAATCTAATCTATTGTCAGGCAAAGGGTGGTGGAACCACAATTATGACTAATAGAGAAGTCTCTCGCTGTTTTAAAAAGGAGTTATCCTCAAAATACTAAGAACCTCTATCCTCAGGTAAACAAGTTTCCCCTTATTTTTTGCATTTATTTTTTTTTTTAAAGTTAAATATGGGCTATTTCTTTAGAACTTACATTTGCTCGCTGTGGCATTCAAGACTGTAGCTGTCCAAATCTGCCTTACGATTCACATTTTCCTCCCAGATCAAAGTTTAGTGCACTTAGCAGTAAGCTTTGTTGATCCATTCCTCCTCAGCTTCGTTTGGGGCCCATAATTATACGCTCAACATAGAGAGAATGTCAAGAAAGAAACAGATTTCAATTTCAAGCTTCAGAGAACTTCTGATAATAAAAATGTGATGAAAATGATGGAAACTGCTTTGACTGATGTACTGTTGTTTTTAGTGACAGTGTTCCATGTGCAGCTGTGAGGAAGGATACATGTCAATTCCGAGATTAGGCTTTTGCCAAGGGAAGTTGTCATTTTTCAAAAGGAAAAGCTCTCTTTGAGGTAGGGAAGATGTCCAGCCATGCTACTTGCTATGCGAAAACAGTGGGATTGCTTTCTGCATGCCAGAAGCAGGGCAAAGGTACAACACACCCACTGCTGGGGCTCATTAGCATCTTTTGTCATAATACATGGCAAATGGACCAGTAACTACCTGCTGCCAATTAGAGTGATGGTGAGCCAACCTAAAATAGGCAGGTGAGAAGACTAAGTACCCCTGTGGTTTGCCAATTACCTAAATTATCTGCAGTAGTTTTAGTGCACAGCTACCACGAATATAAATACAAAACACTCTGATATTCAGGGGAGTTAGGTGCTGCTTGGTGTCAAAAAAAACAGAGAGAAAATAAGCAGGATTTCCAGAAGGTGAGCTCTAGCAATTGTGATATCCAGTTTCACCCAGATGAAATACTACCCGGGGTTCCATTTGACAATCCTGTCTCCTCCAGGAGGGAACCCCTGAAACAATGAAGCATCCATTCCATGCCTGATGTTGCCCATCAGTCGTGCGTGTCATTCCCAGGGATTTCCACTAAACAGACATTGGAGCAGATACACCGCACTGAATCAACAGTTAGGTGTCAGAAGAAAAGACAAATAAAACTACTTTTACCAGAAATAGATAGTTATTTATAGTATATATAGAGAAAAGACAAGAAAGAGACTTGAAGTTCCTGCCACTCTTCTGCATTAGAAAGAAAGATATTAAAAAGAAACCCAGTATCCTTTGTTGCAAACACAGCAGTCACAAAATCGGAAACGACCCCATTCCACGATGTCTACTGCAGTAACAGCCCCACTTTGCTCTACGTGAAAACCACTTTCAATTTTCTATTGTCCTTACATTTGCAGTTAGGAAGAACAATGAAAGGACTCAACGTTGTTCTCTAATGATAAGAAAAGATATGAATTTGTGTGTTTAACAGTCCCTCATCTTTCAGAAAGGTACACATACCTGCCTCCAAATTTGGCCCCAGGTGGAACACATGGTCTGGTGCTATTAGTCACATTCACTTAAACTTCTTCACAGCATAGCTTATAGCTAGTGAATTCAATAGAACAGTGCTGTGCTCACTGGATAATTTGCAGAGGTTGGCTTAATGTTAAAAGCAGCAGTCAGGAATGTGAGTTATAGTACTCTGGTATTGAACTAATATTTGATCTTTGACAAGTCATTTAATCTTTCATCTTTCTTAAGTGTAAAGATAGTTTATCTAAATTATAATAGCAGATAATGATACCTCGCTTGGAGTAGTGTGGTAAGATTTGATTAATTGTCATATGTGGAGCACTTTAAGGTCTTTGGATGAAATGTATTATGAAAGTGCAGAGCATTAATATCATTCACCCATTAGCAACGTTTTTTTGTGTAATGGTCCAATATATACTATCAGTTTAAGACACATACGGGGATAGTATTAAGGTGCAATAAAAGAACGGTACACATTTTTACTGCTCCTGGCACATAGCGGCATTGTACGGTACTGCTTTATAGAATATTCAATATAGTTGCTCAGCTCCACACTGACTGTTTTATTATGCCGATTGATAATCTAGTGTGCTCCAAAGATTAAAGAAAAATGGAATTAAACTGAAAAATCAAAGGGTAACAACTTTATAATGCCTTTTTAATTTAGCAAAATACAATTAAAGCCACACAGTGACGGGATTGACCGTGAATAGTAAGACGACCGTAATTGACAAAGTAAATGTTACAGAGCCACAGTGAATAAAAGAAAAGGAAAATGCCAATAAAATTGAGCGCCATGGAGTACCTCTGTAGGCTCATACAGGTAAGTATTAGATGTCACCGGAAACAACGCTTTTAAGAAGCTTCACTACAATAGGTGCTGGGGATGTAGCTCAGTGGAATAAGCGCCTACCTAGCAAGCTCAGGGTCCTGAGTTCGATCCCCAGTACCGCAAAAAAAAAAAAAAAAAAGAAGCTTCACTACTCTAGGAAACATCTTTGGAATCGAAGAAAAATGAAAACATGTTAAAGTAACACACATTCGTTATTTTCTTTACAAGACGGAAAACATGACGCCAAGGAAGGTTTAAATTGTATTAATTGAGATGATTGCAGTGACTTGATGTTTGCAAACATGCTGGGTTTCGTATTCCTCAATGGAAAAAATAAACACAAAATATACATATGACATGCACACACAATCCAAGAATATATGTTTAAATATTCAGTTAAAGAACAACTCTAGCTAGTTTCATTTATAAACTTAACATAACTAAGCCTCTCCTGCTATATAATTCTATAACTGAAGTTCTTTTCATGTTGACAGCCTGCATGGCAAGCTGCATATACAAAGATCCAGCTGAAAACATGGTACACTGGTGTAATGTTAGGTCAGTAATTGTAAATTATTTTTAAAACACATATATATTCCCTTCTGAGAATTTTGTTTTCTCAAGCATGTATTCTTATGTTCTCAGGCTTTTCACTAAAACCCTGGAAGGGCAGAGTAACCTTTATGGAGGACAAAGTATTCCTAAAGAGTAAGAAACCCTTTTAAATTAATGAAGATTAATGAAGATGCTATTTTACTCTAACATATGTTTTATTTTAGAGATAAACATTTTCCCGAAATCTGAGATAAAATTGACACTGATATCATGTGCCATGTTGCGCCTACACCTGTCTATAACCCTCAATGTACCACACACAAAGACAAAAATATATAAACAAAGACCAAAAAATAGCCTGAGGTAACCAAAATGGAGCAGAAACAAAGAGCAAATATATGGGAGATTTTCATTTTGATTTAATGACATTTTTGACCAAGAGGTTTGTACAAAGGTTGAGAGGGGCAACAATATTTGAAAATTGATATATGAATTTTCTCTAAAAGTGTGTTTTCACCTTTAATTAGCTTATTTACTATGGTACTGTGGGTTTTAAAAGTCTTTATGTCACAGTTTAACAAAACTGACTTTATCAGGCTTATATAAACAGATTATGGGTTATGAAAAACCCTTATTTGTATTTTTACACTGTTTGCAATACTTTTATGATTAGAAAATGCAAAAAGCTCTTAATATTTTTGAGAACACCGGATACTCATGTTTCTTGAAATACTGAAGATTGCTCCCAAAATTTCAAATTTTCTCTCATCACTTATGAAATCTTAATAGGTAGAGCTTACAAGAGTAATATGGAAAAATAATGTTCATATCTGTGAACACTGGGGTCCAAAAAGTACCTACTGTGTTTTATGCTTTTGAATAATACATCCATAGCTTTCTTAAAAATCATGTTCTTAAAGCAACACATCATGTTTCCTTAATGTCTGGGTTGGAAATTGCTTTACTTCCAGGTGAAATTTCAGAGAGGTTGCTCACAAGTAAAGATAATAAAACATTCTGCATTCAGTGTGACACTTGCTTATAGTAGCTATATATCTTCTGAACCTATGTGGCAGAAATAGCATTAAAATCATTGCTAATGCAAAGTGCCCCCTCCACAACTAAAACAATTAATGTTTATCATATTTGTCAAGGTTATTAAAAGAAAAATGAATATAAACTCTTTTCATAATATTTCTGGAAAAGAATTATCATTAGCAACAGAAACAATGCAAAAGAGTGGCCCATGACACTCAAGATGTAGGTGTCGGCCTGTTTGTATAGAGTTCTGCTCAGCTTGCTGTCTTCAGAAACCTCCCTCTTCTGTGAAAGGTAATCCTATCATCCCAGTGAGCCCTTCTCTCTGGACCACCCAAAAAAGAAAAAGAAAATGAAAGCAACAAAACCTTAGTAATTTTCTCCAGATACATAAAGTTAGTGATCTGTGCATTATTTTTTTTCCAAAAGTTTAAATCTTTCATAATATATTTTAAATGCTGGCCAGAGAAAGACATATGTTATATTCCCACATACAGAATTGATCTTTTTTTGTTAAATCAATATTAGGCCCGTGATTATTTTCTTGGTTATATTATCTAGAATGTAGACTTGGTAGTGTTGCTCTCTACCCCGTTCAGACTAAATGAGTGCACACAGCCAGATGGATGGAACATGCCTATAATCCTAGCACTCAGGAGACTGGCGCAGAAGGATCACCAGTTTGAGGACAGGTTAGGCTACACAGTGAGTTTAAGGTCAGCCTGAAGTAGACAGCAAGACCCTGTCTTAAAAAATAAATGAATGCATACAATTTTCTGGGAATATATTACAACTGTAATTTTATAAATTATGTTCTAAGTAAGTACAATATTTGAAGCAACATTGTAATAAGATAAGGACAATACTCTTAGCTTTGGTCATTATGTCTGTAACAAAAATCAATTTCTCAGGAATTCACTCCTACATTATTTTGATAGTATTTATCAACATTAGGAACCTATAGTATATGTGGATGAGGAAACAGTCTTATTTTAGGGAGCTTTGAATGCATATTTAAGAGCAGAGCAATATAGGACCAAACACCTGCATTCCGTTTCCAGTTCACTGCTCACTCTCTACGACCATGAGGCATTGCTTGTGTTGGGGTATCAGTTTTCCTACTAAGATTCTCACGGGACCATCATGAAAATAAAATGAGATAATCCATGGAAAGCAGGATAATCCACAGCAAAGAACACATACTAAGATTTCTTATTATAGTTATTAAAATAGATGCCCCAAAATAATATTTTTTTCTTTTAGAAACAAGGTCTCACAGGGTAGCCCAGACTGTCCTCAAACTCACAGCCATCCTCCTTCCTTGGCCTCCCAAGTGCTGGGATTACAGGTGTGTGTCCCCTTGCCCAGCTAATCATTTAAAAAATAATAATAAACTAAAAACTTACAGACATTAGTGAAACTACCATTAATGAAAGAAATACCTATGAAAATTTTGTTAATTACACGGAGATTTCTTGTTCACTTTTACGTTGCCAGCTGTTTAGGGTACCTTTATTTCTAAATTCAACTCCAAACAAGATAATCAAAATAATTAGGCTTAACTAAACTTAAGATTTTACTTCCCACATACCTAATGTTGAATTTATTTGTAAAATTTAGGTTTTACCCTAAAAAATGATAATGTTCTAATCACTTAGCATTTTGTTGTTTTAGATTCACCTGAAGATTGAGACATGAAACATATCGTCTTTCAATAAACAGTGCCGATTCATTTTTCCCCTTAACTAACACACAGATATTTGGTCAAGTAAACTGCTTTTTTAAAAACCTTGCACTGTGGTATTCTAGAAAGATATTTGGTTTTGTCTCAAACTCCTAACACAAAAATCCTAAAATCCTTGGAATGTCCTGAGAGATAAAAGGGAGAGGAACATCTTTCATTCTAAGGAGGTAATCTTGGGGTATCTCCGCAAGGTTTCAGAATAGAAGGTAGTCACTGAAAAGATGAAGCTTTGAGCAGAACCTTGTAACATGGACCCACTTTGTGGACTTCCGGGAGACCAGAGAACTTGGCGATGGAGCTAATTATCATTGGACCCTGATTTAGCCAATCATGCCTCTGGATGCAAATCTACATTTAATGAAAAAAAAACCCTAAAGGGCTAGATTTGAGGAGCTTCAGGTCAGTTAATGTATTGATGTGTCGTAAAGGTGCTGCTCCCCATCTCTTTCTGGTGAAGATAAACTGTTCTAAACCACAGGTTAGGGCTGAACTTCTAGCCATTAGATGTAAATTGTTTTCCCTTGGGTTTGTAAACTCTTCTTGCAAACTGTTAGATCTGAGGTGTGCAGAAAGAATTTACTTTGTACTCAAGCCACACAGAAGTGCAGGTAACCTAGGAAATTTACCTCTGGTGTCTGAAAAGGAAGCAATTTCGTGCAACTGAGCCCATTAACGTATGGGGCCCACCTGCATGGAACCCGGACGTGGTGCTACACTCCTGTAGTCCAGGCTATTTGGGAGGCTAAAGTAGGAAGATCGGAAGTTTTAGGCCAACCCGGAAAATTTAGAGAGCCCCTGGCTCAAAACACAGCTGTACAAGGCTGGCGATGTAGCTTACTGGTAGAGCAGTCGCCTAACATTGAGTCACTGGGTTCAATAAGGTGATCTCTCCTCTATTGCAAGAGTTACCTTCCAGAGACCCCGGCGACAATTGAAACTCCGGGAACTAGTGATGTTATATTTATTTTATAATTTACATAAATTTTAAGCCCTTACAAACCCTTCCCACAGTCCTATAAACCCTTCCCACACTCCTATACGACTTCCCAGGGGGAGACTCTTCTTCCCAAAGCCAGCTGGGGTGATGCCCGGGGAAGCCCGGGTGAATGGGCGTCTCAGCTCCGAGGGTAGGAGCGGAGGACGGAAGGGGCAGGTGTGGATGGAGGGTGGGAGCATCCGGCCGCCGGGACCCAGCTGAGCCACAGCCACAGCCCAGCAGAGCCCAGTGCCTGGCACCCCCACTGCTCACCCTGCCCAGGCCAGCTCCTGGGCGGCTGGGGCTGGGTGCGGTGCTGCGCGCCCTCCTCGCCTGTAAGCAGAGCCGGCCCAGCGCGAGTCCGCTAGCGCAACCAGGTGGCTCTCCCGGACTTGGGCTGGTGGTAGTAGCCAGACTGCATTTCCATTGTGTACATTATGGTAATCATCCGCTAATGAAGTACATACTGTACAGCATTTTATTTTGATTAAATATTCTTTTCTTTCTTAAATTTATTTTAAAAATAAAGGAAGGAAAACCTATTAACAGAGAGACATCCATTCACAAAATAGCATAAGAACTATACAAGCAATACAGAGTCACAGACAAAGTGGTAGGAAATTATCAGTGGTTGTTGTATTATGTATTGATATCTTCAAAGTGGTTTCTCAGGAGAACAAGTAGAGACATGCAAGATTGATCAAATAGTTCAATCATTAAGTGTTCCTTTCAGTAAAGCAAAAGAAGTGAGTAGTTCAATTATGTTAGCTATCCTGTATATACATACACACATAATTTCCCTTCATATATATATATATATATATATATATATATATATATATATAATTTCCCTTTCTTTCCTTTCTCTTCTCACTCACCCCAGTTGCTCTTTACTTTCCAACATGTTCCTTTCATTTCACAATGTCTGTCCTACCTCCTAATTTTTATTTACTCTCTCAGGTTCTTACACTAGTGAGACAATATGTTGCTTACACATAGAGGTCTTGTTTATTTCATTTATGAGTATGGTCTCTAGTTGTGACCACTTATCTGTAAAAGCCTCGAGTTTCTCTTTCTTTATAGCTGGGTGATATTCCATTATGTAGAAGTACCACAATGTTTTTTTATCCATTACTCAGTGGAACATTTGGGTTGCTTCCACAATTTAACTATTACAAATTGCACTGCTATAAACATATATCACTGTGCACATATATCACTGTGATATGATGTTTTCAGATCTTCTGGGAAAATACCCAGAAGGGGAATGGCTGGGTTAAACGGACCTTCGGACCTAGTTTGCTGAGGAATCTCCAAACTGATTTCTGCAGTAGTTTCACCAGTCTGCATTCCCACAAGCAATGGAGCAGAGTTCCAATTTCTCCACAGCCTCACCAGCATTTGTTATTGGTTGATTTGTTAATGATAGCCATTCTTACTGGGGTGAGATGAAATGTCAGTGCTGTTTTAATTTGCATTTCTCCAGTGACTAATGATGTTGAACAAACATTTTCTGATGTATTTATTTGCCATTTGTATTTCTGTATCTGAGAAGTGTGTTTTCATCTCAGATGCCCATTTCTGGATTGGATCTTTGAATTTGGGAAGCTGATGTTTATTTAATATTCTTTTAATGTTTCAATTAACATTTTTAATATTTTTGATATTGTTTTAAATTTTTTAGGCAAAAATAATTAAAATCATAAATATTACATAATTACTTATATACCACAATATCCTGCAATATGATGAAAACTCCATGATACAGAATTAAACATGTATTTTTTTAAAACTTGTGATAGAGTGAAGCCACAATAAGTGAACCGTACTATAGCAAGGGAGGACTGTTCTAAAGATAAAAGAAAAATAGAATTGTAGGTCACCGAATTGATAGCAGAATGGGTTGGAATTAAAAAGGAAAATAATAATTTTGCTAACTTTATCATTTTGTTTCTCTTAGTTATAAACAGACTTTTCTCCTAAATATATTACTAGTTCAATAGACAGTTCCAAATTTTTCTATTATGAAATTATTTACATATATGTAGTTTGGGACCATTTTAATAGTCTTACAGAGGTTTTGTAAAAGGTCATATTCACTCAAGTCTCATATGTCAGGAAAACAATATTCTTCAAAATTCCACCTGAAATACTGTGCCTCAGTATAGTATCTTTCATTTTTTTTCTCTTGGAAGCAATTCTTATCTAGGCTATACTGTAATCATGATTTGAAAATGTTGTTTTGTAGAACTTTAATGTTTTGACATCAGCTCAATAATATTAGTCTAATGGGTTTTGAAGTATTCATGTATAGGTGTGTTTATGTACATGAACTTTTTATTCTTATATATATAATTAAGTTTAAAAGTTTTATGTTTACATCACACAAAGGGTAACCTGTTTTTATCGCATGCTGTAATTGTGACTGTTACCTGATAGATTTCAGTAACTATAGATTTCAATAACAAAATAATAAGGATAATAAAAGTTTTATTTGACTGTATATTGCCTGATTATTTTGTACATTTATGGAAGTAAATTTCTGTTTGCTATGAATAAAAATAATGGCTCAAATATCTATTTTTTGCAATAGTAAAGCATAAGGAAAGAAAAATGTCAATATTAAAAAGAAAAACTAAAGCTAAATGTAATCAAAGAAAAGTGAGCAAATAAAAAATAACTTAGAAAAAAAGTCACAGACTGATTTAGGGACTTTCTTCACCCAAGTAACATTCCTTACAAGTTGATTGATAGATTGTTTTAAACAAACTATCACAGCTTACCAGAATCACTCAAATTGTAATTTCAACTTTTAGAACTCAGATTCAATGGGTATCTCAAGCATTACTTAAGATTTGGAAGAGAAGTTGAAAAGAAGGAAAGGTAGTGGAGGAAAACAAAAAGGATCAACTTATATCATACAGACACAAATTCTCTATCATGAATGTGATCATTGTGTGCATTTCCTTTGAAAAAAGACAAAAAGGAGGGCTGAGGATATAGCTCAGTGGCATAAGCACCTGCCTAACAAGCACAAGGTCCTGAGTTTGATCCCTAGTACCACCAAAAAAAGAGAAAAAAAAAAGACAAAAAGGAATTAAGATTTGCTGAGGTTTTTTCCTCATTACAACGAGGTGCTCTTCATTGTTTTATTCAGGCACGGTTGTGCATGCCTATAATTCCGGTACTCAGGAACTTATTAAGCCTTGAGGATCCCTTCCAATCTGAGATCAGGCTGGGCTACATAGTAAATTCATACTGAACTACATACACAGTGAGACCCTGTCTCAAAAAAACATGAAAGAAATAATAATAATCTTGTACTGATTTACAATACTCAGAATTGTTTATTTTCAAGCGATTTCTATGTTTGTAAACCTTTTCTACTTCATCCTCAAATTCTAAATTCACATGCTCCTTCTGAAATAGCATTACCACACTAGACATATTATTTCAGAATTTCACTGGGCCTGCACGATTTTTGTCAAGCCGTGTACTCCTGATCATTTCAGTTCTATTATTCATCATAACATCAGGTTAAAAACATTAGCATTCACATCATTTTTCAAGGCCCATGAAGGACACAAGTCATTTTCACTTAATTGAATTTTTGTCAAATTTCTCTCATCAAAGAATAATGGAGTTGAAATTTTGTCTTACTCCAAATGTGTACTTTATATTTGTCTGTAAGGTCTCACTTTTAATGCAGTGGGATCATTTCACATCATTAGCTTTATTGTTATAGCTATATGCTTCCTGCTTTTCTGTTATCTAAAAATATGAAAACACACTACATTTTTATTCAGTGGTTTTACGGTCCTTACTTTCTTTTACTCTTATTCAAAGCTCTACAAATAATGCCTGTACACTTCAGTAATCTAAAGATTTTCATTCACATATTATTTTTCAAATATTTAATAGAATAGCTAAGGCCATTAGAAGCATCATTAGATTGCCTACAAATTATTACCCATCAGTACATTAACAGTTTCTGAATATGAATGCCTCCAATATACAACAAAAATGGGGAGAATGAGGTTAGGAAGACACAATATTTTCTTAAGATAGCTATGTTTACTTCTACCAGGCCCACACATTATTCCAAGGTCTCACAAGCCTACACCTTCATGCTCTAGAATGTTAAATATCAGTATTAAAATTGAATGACTACATTCTCTACAGTTTATGTCTGTAGGCATTTTTAAATGACATAATTTTTGTTACTTTTAACTTTGCTTACAAATTCTCCAAAGTCATAAGCCGAGACTTTGCAGCAACATGTACAAATAGTTTTAGAATTCCTAAAGTTGAAAAACAAAAACAGAGATCTTAGAGCTAGTATTCAAAAATTGTTCAGAGCCCAATGCAGAGGCATACATAGTTCAGAAAACGTGAATTACCTATGGCACAATTTAGAAAGAAAAGAAATCCCTTGGCAGTAATCTGAAGGCCTAAATTCTGGCTTCCTATAATTTCTTAAATTTAAACACCATAGATCACTTATTTTTAGATACTTTCATCTGTGGTACATGGGAGACATTCACAAAACATTGAATAAACAGACTGTATATGAATTTGGAGATAACTTATTAAAATCATATAATTATAAATGTATTCCTCCATAACCTCATTCTACTTCATGATCCTTAAGATTTCCGCCATTTTCTTTTGCCATTACTTATTGAAGACCATTCTCTTAATCTAAGAAAACCAGAAAAATAAAGTCTTTTCATCAATGTGATTTTAACAGCTCTTTCTTTGTTATTGGCTGTGAAAACTTTAGAAACTGTCTTTTCTGTCTTTCGTATAAAAGAATATCTAGATACTGAGCTGGAAATGACTTCTTAAATTAAGAAGTAATAGATGAAAGGAAGTTAGATTTCAACCCAATGACTTTACAAAAATTAATCAAATTCTGACTGTGTAGGATATCTTCATATTTTCCTGCACCTCTGGACTAATCTTCAAAAATGTCTTCGTTTTTCAGTGTAATCGAATCTGCAAGCACTCAGGACATGGAACTATTACTGTGAAATATGTTGTACAGTATGATTCAAAGGTGAATATGAGAATTTAAAGGTAATGCATGATATGCTAAATATGTAACATTCTATGTAGATTATTCTAATAACATAATAGACCTTTCAAAAATGATTGAAAAGGTGTCAAGAGGATATTGGTTTTGAGGATGAACTCTAGTTTGAGCCCAAGTTTGCAGTAATCAAAAATCAGAAAAAGAAAATGTTCTCACAACTCAACGTGTCCACGGGCCAATTCCCAGGCTCACCAGAGTAGACCTGGAAAGGAGAAGGCTGTCTGAGGGAGAGAAATGGAGGGGAAACTGGACTTTAGGATCTTTTTGTTAGAGAAGAAGAATAGTTTCTATCAAAATCATTAGGCTCATCAGTAGCAATTTCAAGAGTAATTAGGACATTTTTGGGGGGAAAGGAAAGTAGTTTTTATCACACTTGCTAAATTCAACAATTTCAAGAGAGATGAAAAAGAGCAGAGAATATTCAAGATACTTGACATTGACTGAGGGTCCACAAGTTGTCACATTGTCCTCTACAGTTTAAGTTTCAAGAACTGATACAAGTGTCCCAGACCCATCCTAAAGACAACAGTAACATATGCGTGTGTGTGTGTGTGTGTGTGTGTGTGTGTGTGTAGAAAAATTGGCAAAACAATGATTCACCACAACAAAGCTGCTACATAGATTAAAAAGAAAAAATCTATTCGTTTAATTTAATAGTTAATTAAGTCCAGTGTGAGACAAAGAGTAAAATACAGCAAGGTAATCAGAATGTAAGCTGACGAAGGGTTACTCTGTCCTCCAAACTATGTATTCAGTGATAACAGCAGAACACTATACACTCAGCTGAACGTAATCACAGATTTGTCCCCTTCACTGCCATGTTCCAGGGCCTGGGCTGAGTCCAGGTCTTAATGTATTAATGCCTTCAGTAAATTTTTATCTTAATTGATGAATACACCATGTAGTAAGAATTATGGTAACAATTTCAAAGATTGAAAAACTGATGCTAAAAGCGGTTAAGTAACTTGCTAAATGTATGTTGGTATCCAGTGCCAGATTTAGCAAAATGCAAGGCTAAGAAAACTTTTATAAGATTTCCTACTTCAGCCACACATCTGCCTCTTAAATAACATTGACATAAGAACACTTTGAAACTGATATGTGGAAAAACCAAGGTGTGGTCTCTATTCACTATGGGTCAATTTGTACATCTGCAGTAGAGACAAACATTTGTCATTTAATCCTCCTAAAATGTCAGTGCCCTTAAAAGCAGGGTTATTAGTGATGCAAACATGAAGGCCTCAAGATTGTGAAAAGCCTGCTTCGCTCAACAGTGATTCTCAGGGGTCCTACTTGCTTCCAAGACTCCAACTTGGCAAGCCTCCGTTTCCATATAAACAGCTAGCTCTAGGAAACCTGAAAAGCTAAACATAGTTTGTGACAAAGGATCTGCAATGAGAAAACACTACATGTTGTGTGTTCAGACCCTCTCACTTTTCAAACACTCTGATTACTATGTATGAAGTTATAGTTCAGCATCCAAAAATGACACTTTAAATCAAATCTGAACTAAGCATAACAGATATAGTCCTATCATTTCTCTTCACTGGAAATATCCAAAACAAGATATATTGCTGGATTAGAATTAGCCCTTCAAGCTAAACAAGATGAAAAGTATATTATCTTGAAATGAAAGTTTTCCAGGGCTTAAAAATAGTTGATCAGCATTTCTAGAACTATATGGGAAACCAGTTATATGTATGCACTGTGAAAGTCTTAGATAAAATAATAAATTATGAATTAAATAAAATACCAATCATGTATTTTCATCTCTTCCTTTTTCTCTCACTTGTTTTAGTAATATCTTGCTATTTTATTGGTACAGAGACTATTTGTATAATACATCTTTCCATGATAAACATTGATGTTTTGGAAGAAAGAAAAGTCAAATTAAATAAATGATGCATGCAACAACATTCTTGTTATTTACAATATAAAGACAGAACATATTATTTCTAATATTGATATAAATTGAAGTGGAAAACTGTTTCAGTTGTCATATTGGTCCATGATTTTGTATTGCCAGAATTAAGGATTTGAGGCCTATCCAAGACTAAAAGAGCAAAACTCACTGAAGAATACATATAAAGCATAATTAATAGTGGTACTTAATTTGACAGATAATAATTCAACCATTTGTAAAACACTAAAATACATTATTGTTTGTACTGATTTTCTTTTGAAATTTCATTGGAATTCTCTAATGAACTGATAGGCATTAATAATGTAGCTCTCCCCTAACCCACAGCCAAAACTTTCTATAAAGGCCCACCCAGTGTATATTTTAAATTTGGAAGTAATATATGATGTCTTGGTTACTTCTCTTTAGTTGCTGACACAAAATACCTGACATCCATAATTAAGGAAGGAAAGGTTTATTCAGTTCACAGTTTGTGGAGGTTTCAGACCATGCTCAGCTGGCTCCAAGGCAGAGTGGCACATGGCAAAGGGCAACAGTTCATGGAAGCAAAAGACAGCAAAAGCACAAAGAGCAAAAGGGAGGAACAGTAGTAAGCAGCCTCTTTCCCTCCCTTACATTGTATTCAAAATATCTGCCCCAAGGCAGGTGTAGTACTCACACCCATGAATCAACCACAAATTCTAGAAGCCCTTCCCATGACTGCATGAGGCTTTGGGGGAACACCCAGACACAAACCATAACATACGGTCTTTTTGGTATATTTTTAATTTCTTTAAGAAATCACCTAGAAAATGGAAAAAAACCATTCTCAGCTTATAAATTCAATACTGATATATGGTAAATAAATGTAATTCTCAACCTGCTAGATGTCACATACATCGAGTTCATGTTCCCCAAAACAAGGCAATGAATTCTAAGAAACAATGGGAATTAATAGTAGGAAATATTTATTGAAAGGGGAGAGATATAGCTCCTGAGAGATAGGAGGGAACCCAGAAAATGGGTTGCAATTGACCCTTCATTACAGAGTAAGTTTTATAGAGCAAAATCATGAGGTGGATACACATTCCCAAGGTGGGTTCTATGTGGAACAAAACTATATCAAGCAGTAAGATTACAAAATGAGTTGCTTAGGTAATATTGATCCAGTGGGAAAGCAGGCCACATAGCAAGTATACCTGGGAAGAACAAGGACCTTTTTCAGAAAGACGTGAGTTAAGGGATTCCAGCTACCCACCAGGGTGACTGATGTTAAAGTTCATTTATTGGTTCTCTTTCAGAGAAGCAGGTAGATTTATTCATTTTGTCTTTACTTTCAGGTTTTGTCTCCCAAAGATGTACATCCAGCCACTGTTGTAGTGTCTTTTCATCCTCTGTATTGACTCCCTTGAGGGGCTAGCCCTGTCTGTCTGACTACCTGTAATATTTCTTCCTAAAGCTGTCAGTAATATTTCCTCCTCTGAAGAGACATTCCTAACTGCAGTGAGGAGCAATGGGAAATGACTGTTGTGGCTGCTTCTGGCTAAACTGGACAATAGTTTTAAATCGCAGTCAGAGATACTCTACAGAGGATCTGTCTAAAGGCACTTGATAGACACCCAGTGTTCTTATCTTGGGTAGATGTATAGCTTTAAGTTTGGAGAAGACAAGACTGAAGAAACAGTTGTGGATGCATAGGCCAAATAATAAGATCAACAACATTATTATGAATATAGCCAACACATATTTTTACCAGGAAGAGCCAGTAATAGCCTGCCACAAAGAGGGTAAGGAGAAAGTCCAAGGAATTCCAGAATCTAAAGTAGCATATACCTGTCATTTAATATATTGAAGAGCCATTGAGACATTAGCAGAAAGATCAGGAATGTACACACAACATTCAGTTTTTACAGCTGCACCTGTATCCCCTGGCTACTGTTAAAATGTCTAGTGACGTCTGATTTTAGATGACAGCATGCCTCATTAATTTTACTTCCTCACTTAAGAGAGACACCAGTCAAGGCCCCATTGTGTATAGTTGGGGTGGCAAAGAGACTCCATTTTGCATCTGACTCCACTTTGAGACCCTTAAACTTTAGATGAACTCACTCTTGTTCCCCAAATCATATGTTCACTCTTGTCATGTGTTAACCAGTTTCCACTTGTAAGCAGCTTTGATTGTGATAAAATGCTGCTTCTAACAAATGCTGTAATGATCCCATGACTATGACTACCACCATGTGATAATATAAACTCTGTTCTCTGCCTTTCTGGATATACCCTGCTGTTTTTACAAACTAGATCAACTACTATATACCCTGCTATTTCCCCGTGCACAGGGTCAATACTGGCTGGCAACAGCTTGACTATCATCCTCATATGCTAAATAAAACCCTGCTTGCTCCCCTTTTAAGCCTCTGTGAGTGATTCTGGTTATCTTCTATAATATAGTTAGCCAAGACCTAGAAATGTTACATGAAATCCTCTAATCCCAGAGAAGGGAAAATGATGAAAGCCAAATGATCATACAAGTGAAATATACTTTTAGACCATTGATATTGTAGATGGGGTAAGTTTGTAAGTTGATTGATATTTTTAACATTCCTGCCTTGTAACCACACATCTCAGTGCACATCTCTCTATCCCTCCAGGGCCACATATTGCTTCCACAGGACCTATCAGTGCCACTTGGGGCTTCCCATATAATTCCAGGGTGATTAAACTAGTCTATTACAAAGTAGTCTTTGACCTGTAAAACTGTGGTGTGTAGACACTGTTTGGGAAGTATTCATCCCAAATATTTAGTACAGTTAGGCCAACGAGGGTAAATGATTCATTGTTCCTAGCATGAGGAGGCCTTTCTACTATGTTGTCCTATAGTTGGAGTTAATTATATATAATCATCCCATATCTTTATGCAGCCACCTTTGTATCTGTGATTGTTGATTCACATGATAGAACCCAAACTTTCACTTAATAGGGGTTCTACTAAAATGTAGAGCGAGGCTTTAGTGACATTTTTAGAAAAATTCAATTATGTCCAGGATCAGTAAGTGTGCAGTTTATAGGACACTCAACTAATTTGTAAAGGTGCTCTAAACTATGAATCACAGAACTTTTTCACATTTTATCAAGGTAGTCTTGTAGCTTATCCTTGAAGTGGGGATTTCCACCAAGGAAGTCCTGATGTACTTGACAAGGGAAGCAGAGCACATTTGTTTCAAGATATTTCTTTTAAAAATTCTGCATATTCCTATGCCCACACTAGAAAGAAATTATACTCTCCTTTATGTGGTAATTAGTAAAATGGCTAAGAATAACAACTGCAATTATTATCTAAAGACTTTTTTGAATAAGAATTTTAGGTCTTCTATGGGTTCACAGGAATATTTGGATCATTGCACACACTCAGCAACAGTCACTGGTTCCCAGGGCTTGAGTCAGGTGTACAATCATCTCCTGCTATATCACAGTTCACTTATTAAAAGTTCACTGTATTGCAGGTCTTTTTAAAAAATATATCTATTTTAGTATCATGGATTTTTCACTAAATCATGGGGTTTTGTGGTACATAGGTATGTATTTAATATTATAATTTTAATTATTTTACTTAAAAATTTAATAAAATATAAAAATATTAAAATGTTAATTCAAATATATTGAAAGAATATTAAATTGAAATAAAATACAGTGTCTATTTCATCAGCAGATGAATACTGTACTATAAACAATGGAAATGCAGGACACCAATACCACTTGCTCAAATTTGCCAAGGTGAAATTGTACCCAGCACACTACTAGCTGATGGAAAGGAAGGTAACCAATCACAGCACTGTGTTCTGTATCCTGGGTGCTGATTGGCTCAGTGACCATAGCATTGGTCTGTTTTCTCTCCCACACGGTGCCCATATGTTCAGCATCTCTCCTTGTCCACTTCCCATCAATGTCTTATCACTGTGCATAGTGTTGCTCTATGTTGTTGTGTTTTTGTGAAATTTTTGTAAAAGTTTGAATTATTTCAAGCCCTATGATATCACCCAGACATTCTGCTTCTTCCAAGGCTTCTGACAGTGAACCCGGGCACCAAAGGAAGATGTTTACCATCAAAGAAAAGGTGGAACTTCTTGATATGTTAAAGAAAGACAAAAGCCACGTGGCTGCAGGCCACCATTACAGGATGAATGAATCTACTGTTTGCTACATAAAGAAAGATGAGAAAAATATTAGGTCTATGGCAACAATGACTTTTAACAAGACTGCAAAGAGGGTAGTCACGTCCCACAATAAGGCCATTGTGAGGGTGGAGTCTGCACTGGCCTTGTGGGCAAATGACTGCAAGGAAAAGAATATTTCACTGGATACCAACACTATCTGGACAAAGGCTGAGAAACTTTATGATGGTTTTGTGGAAAGTGCAGGGACGGTAACAAGGGTGAAGACAAGGACAATGATACAGAAGCAGGACCGTCAGCTGCTTCTCCCACCAGACTATCCCCATTCATTGTCAGCAAGGGCCGGTTTGACAAATTTCAGAGATGCTTTGGAATCAAGAGCATTTCTCTGCATGGAGAAGCTGCCTCTATAGATAAAGCCAGGCCCAAGGAGCACGTGAACAACATGCTCAAATACATCATCAAGGAAGGGGGTTATAAGCCTGAGCAAGTTATTAACATGGATGAGATGGGCTTACTATGGGAACAGATGCCATCTTGAACTTATATTATGAAGGATGAAGCCAAAGCTCCTTGTTTTAAGGCCCAAAAAATTGAGTAACTCTGATTATGTGTGGGAATACTGTGGGCTTTATGATAAAACCAGGGCTTATTTATAAATCAAAAACGACGTGGGCCCTAAAAAACAAAACTAAGAATGTGTTTCCTATGTACTGGATACACAACCTCAAGGCCTGGATCATGAAATTCCTCATGGCTAATTGCCTCCACCAGTGCTTTATCCTGGAGGTTAAGTTTGTCTGGCAGAGAAAAACCTTGAATTCAAAGTACTTCTGAACATGGACAATGCTGGAGACCATGCAGTTGATCTGTCAGTAATGGCATCCAGATAGAGTTCTTTCCACTGAGCACCATATTGCTTACTCAGCCCATGGATCAAGGACTGATTCCAGCTTTTAAGGCCCCCTACACAAGAATCGCCCTGGAAAACATGGTTGATGCTATGGACACAGATGAAAACTTCTCTCTAAAGGCATACTGTGTGACTACAATATTGCATAGTGTCTCCTAAGTATTCAGGTCATTAAGAAGATGAAGAGTAAAACAGTAAATGCCAACCGGAAAAATATGTGACCAGAAGTGGTCCACAATTACAAGAGATTTTCTCCCGATGAAGTCCATCACTCTACAGCAGCTAAGGCCATGAAGATGGAAAAACTACTGGGAGGAGATGGCTTCAATGATATGAGTCACGATGATGTGACTGAGCTGACTGATGTCCGCTCACAACCTTCGATGGATGAAGGCCTGACAGAGATGATGAAGTCAGCAAGTGAAGAAGAGAATGAAGAACAAGATGAACTATGGGTTGGAGAAGAGAGAAGCTTGGCCTAACACTCAGTCTTCTTGCAGCCATGGTCAGAAAGGCCAAAGAACTTCAGCGAGTGGCTGAAGAATGGGACCCCCAGATGCTTCATTTGTTGCACCTCACAAATGCAATCAAGAATGGCATGTCAGTTTATAAAAAGACTTCTCACTCAGAAGAAAAAGCAGCTCCAGAAACTCCCCATCACTTGGATGAAGAGAGCACTTACAGATCAGGGTGAAGATGCTGCGCTTCCTGAAGAAGCACCTGAGGAAGTGGTGCCTTCAGAAGAGCTGTGATGCTCTTCTTGGCTGCGCAGTACATTCATCTCATCATCGTCCCCTTCATCTCCATCAGTACTGCACAGCTACATGGTTCATGATCTTCATCATTCAAGCTGTGGTATGTGTCACTGGTATGTAGAATTTTACATGTTAAAATTATGTAGGTTTAAGAGTGTAGAATGTGTTTAAGAGCACCTGACGTGTTTATAAAAGTGTGGGAAAGGTTAATAAGAGTGTGACAAAGGTTTATAGGAGAGTAGGAAGGGTTTATAAAGCCTTAAAAAATATATATAAATAATAAAATAAATATAATGCTACTACTTTGCAGATTTTTACCTATCACTGGGGTCCCTAGAATGTAACTCCCAAGCTAAGTGAGGGATCACTGTATTGAGTAGTCCAGGCCTGTTACCTTGACAACTGATGGAGCTGACAGGATTGCAATGTATGGCCCTTCCCAAGTTGTTGCTAGGGAAAGAGATGATGAGGGAAGAGACTTTACCAGCACTAAACCTCTGGGGTAGAATACAGGATTTCCCTTTTCTTTAGGCTGAGCTTCAGTTAGCTGCTGAAGAGTTTGTTGAAATTTAGTCAGTGAGGTGACATCTTTTAGTAAGATTATTATTTCTCTATTGAAGAGAAAATTATTAGTGAGATAAGGGTGTCCATAAAGGATTTCAAATGGACTGAGGCCTAGGATTTGAGATGTATTTCTTATTTTGATAGAGTTAAAGGTAGTAAGTAAAGCCACTGAAAGTAGATTTCTTGAGCCATGTTGAAAATATGTCTCTTTAGGGTCTCATTTTTTTTTTCTACTTTTCCTGATGATTGTGGCCTCCATGCATAATGAAGGTGATAGAGAATGCTCAGTTCCTGAGAGACACCCTAGGTGACTGCAGCTTTAAAAGAAGGTCCATTATCACTCTGTAAACTCTGAGAAAGTCCAACTGAGGGGATGATTTCTGAAACCAAAACCTTTACCTCCTATTTTGCTTTTTCTGTTCTACAAGGAAAGGCCTCGATCTAATTTGTTTAAGTATCTACCCAGACCAATAGACATCAGAGTCTCATACTCTTTACTATATGAATAAAATCCATCTTCCAATCTTCTCCAGAGTATTTATCATGTCTGTTTATATCTTGAAAGGGTATGGTCTGGTTAAGAGGACTGTTCTTTTGGTAGAGCTCACATGTTTTAACTATCTGTTGTATTGGAGAAAGTCCCTTTCCTCTGAATAAATCTGAGGCCATCTGGTGGGTCCTCTCTCTCTACAAGTGAAAGTCTTAATGTAAAGACTTAACAATTTTCCACTGACTGGCACCAGGAAGGAGCAATTTATCATTAACTGATTATAACCATCCTGATGGAGGAACTGATACCTATAGAAGAGAACCCATTTGATTTAGGCTGAGAATATTTGGGTTGAGTAAGAACAAGGGACTCATCCCAGATCAGGGAGGCATGAGTGAGGAGAGAGCTTGATGAGCTTCTTTTACAGCTGTATCAGCCAGTTAATTACCCTGAAATATTTCTTCAATTCATTGTTGGTGCCTCTTACAGTGAATTACTCCCATTCTGGAGGGCATATAAACAGATGATAAAAGTTCAGATCCATTGGCTGTCAGACAACTTCTTTCCATATGACTGTGTGGGCATGCAACACTAGGAAAGCATGTTTTGAATCAGTATAAATATTAACATTTTGTCCTTTACTGTGTTTTAAAGCCCTGGTCAGAACTATGAGCTCTGCTAATTGGGCATTAGTTCCAGAGGCAAGTGAGGAACTTTCAATCAAGTGTCTGATGTAGAGTCACTACTTCATACCCTGAGTTTTTTGACCCGTTTTCTGTGAAGGAACTGTCATCACAGAAGAGGTTAGTCAGGGTCGGTAAGGGGTGTGTCTAACAAGTCTTCTATGGCTGCATACATGTGGAAATCACCTGTTCACAGCCATGCCTTTCAGTCTCACTTTCTTCCTGTTCGGGTAGAAAGGCGGCAGGGTTTAAGGAGGACTGTCTCTTTATTTGAATGACTGTTCCTTCTAAAGCTAAAGACAGTATTTAAGAAGTCAGTTGTCTAATAGCTATAGGATCTCTTTGGAAGAAAGGAATTCTGCCACATAGGGTGAGACCTTTTGCCTAAAGCCAGCTTGGATGCCTTTGGTACCAAGAGAACGATGGCAGCCGCAGCTCTAAAGCGCACGGGCCGTCCCTCTGCTACAATCTCTAATTCATGATTCAGACATGCTTCAAGCTTTTCAGTAGGTCCTTGATCCCGGGTAAGCATACCCAAAGCCATACCCTACATTTCGTCAGCATATAAATTGAAATAGTGTCATATAGATAGGCTGAATTCCAGGCATTCTGAAGCACTTGTTTAAGCTTCTGGAATACAATTTAGGAATCAGGGGTCTGGGTTAAAATATGGGTATCTGGCCTTCTGGGCTTCCGTTATAAGCTCATAGAGGGATAGTGAAATCTTACCATATCCTGCTATCCAAAGGTAAAAATATCCTGTAATTCCTAGGATTCCCCTTAGCTGTTTTAAACTCTTGGGCCCAGGAAGGAAAGTATTGATTTAATTCTCTCTTCTCCCAGTTTTTGGGTTCCCTTAGATACGACAAAGCCCACACATTTTACCTCAAGACTGCAAAATTGTGCCTTAGACCTAGAGACTTTATAACCATTGTCTGCTAGAAAATTTAGCAGAACACAGGTGCGTTGGCTAGAGAACTCTTCTGAGGGGCATATAACAGCATATCACCTACACACTGCAGGACTGTAACTTGGGAAAATTCAAAGTATGCCAAGTCATGAGAAAGCATTTGTCCAAAAAGATAAGAACTGTGTCTGAACCTTTCACGGACCAAATCAGTTGAGAGGCCCCATTGTGAGGATTTTCAAAGGCAAAAAGAAACTGGGATTCTCTATATAAAGAAATGTGTAAGAAGATATCTTTTCAATCTAGAAATGAAAACAAACTGGCATCTTCCAGAATCTGAGAGAGTGTACAGGTTAGGTCCCACTGGGTGTGTTGGCACTACTGCCTCATTTATCCATCTCAGGTCCTGCACTAACCTCCATCATCCACTGAGATTTGAACTACCAAGACTGGAGTGTTGCAGGGGCTGTGACAGAGTTTAAGTAAACCTTGTACCCTGATGCTGTCAGTTATAGGCAGTAGTCCTCTTTTAACTTTAGGCTTTAGAGGGTATTGTCTCTTCTGGGAAAAAGTAGCAAGATCTTTGAGATGTGTTGGTACTGAGGCAGCTCTTGTTGCTCTTCCTAGTCTACCTTTAGTTGCTCACACTTTAAGATTTATTTCCATCTCCACAAGGGGGAGGCAGTATACCCGGCCTGGGTGCAGGGATATTACAGTATTTAAGCAGGATAAAATATCTCTCCCCAGGTGGGGAGCTGGACTTCAGGCATAATTAAAAAGGAATGGACAATATCTCATGCCTATATATTGTATCCTGAGTAACTACTCTGAAGATAACAATGTGCAGTATATTAATTATTATTTTATTGTTACTCCCCTATTATCTTATTTTGAAACTGTTTCTTTTTTCTTTTTATAATTAAAAGAAGGAATGGGAGAAGAGAAGGCCATTCTAGTTCACAGTGAGGGCTGCAGAAATAGAGAGTTACCTCTTCTCCAGTGATTCCCTTTACCAAAGTATGATGACTAGAAGGAAGGCCAGGGCTGAACAGAAGAACTGAGAGACATGTGCCAGTGTCCAGAAATAGGTTGGTTTCTTTTCCTTCTGTAGTCATAATTACCCAGTCTGTTCTGTGGAAATGACAGCCTGCACAGAGGGACAAGGCAGAGAGTGCCTTGGGGCTCTTTAGTCTTGCTGGACCCGCTGATAAGAAGGGTCTGATCCCTGCGACTTCTGTCTCAGCAGTTAGAGTTCCATGGTCACCTTTTCAATCAGGGCAAGGCTCAGGAGGCCTCTTATCATGACAGTTTTGTCACAGTCCCTCTTAAGGTGGCCTGGTTTTCCATGGTGGTAGGAGGCGAGTTTAGTCATTGAACTCTTCGTGGAGCCCTGGGATTCAGACTAAGAGTCTATTCCTTTTAAAGCCACAACCAAGCCACCCTTAAAGGTCTCTTGGTCTCTTTGTTTTCTCCCTTAGTTTCCTCCTGGCCTCAGTTATAAAATACTGAGGAAGTGATTCTCCCTAAAATATCAAGTGAACTCTGTGGAACAAAAGCCATCTTTTGTAGTTTTTTCCCAGTATCTGCGGATGACGGGGTAATATATTTTTTCTCTAAGAATAATCTGTTCTACCCAATCCAGAGCCAGGGATTTATGTTTTATCAATGCCCCTTATAAATGATCTAAGAAGAAAGAGGAGTTTTCATCTTTCTCCTGATGAATAGTTGACAATTTAAACTAACTGAAGGACTTAGTTCCTGTCTTTCTTTGGCCTTCAAGAATACATGTCTGAAGATGTCTGCTTCTCCAATCTCCCATCTAGTTGGTAGGCCATGTAGGGACATCTTGGGCTCTAGTAGGAACCAGCTGTTCCTCCTGCTACCTGTCTTCTGGCCTTCTAAAATTAACAGCATGGTATTCATCTCCAATTGTAATAGCAGCTTGTAAAGCTGCTTGTTTGATTACAGAATAACATTACATCTTTCCAGAATAGCATATAGGTCTGACTAAGTTCCCTAAAGACCACACTGTATTAATCATGGTCATCCAAAAACTTTCCTAGATCTTATTTGAACTGTTTGAGGTCATTGAGAGGAAACAACACATGGACAGTTAATGCCCTTTTTTCAATCTACAGTCTCTAAGAGATAATGTCCTTAAGGAGCTTGAACAAAACCAGATAGGGATGACTGTAGCCCAGTAGAGGCTTCAATTACAGCTGGCTTAGAAACTTCTTCCTTAGCATTAGAAGGGCAAGGGAAAGGAATCTCAGGCTCAGAAATAGTAGATGAGGTGGTAATGTTTATCACCTTCCCTTTCTCTTACAGTACAATTCTAATTGCAAAATAGTACCATAATTAATACTTCCCTCTGCATTCTATTTTGCTTATAGGGGGTAGGCAGGTGTGGGTACAGAACAATATAGAACAGCTCATGTAAAATGACTTCCATGTCTTTGGCATTAGTAAATGTTTATTGTTTATGGGCTTAACTTAAAAGTTCTTAGTTGTTTGGGAGGATGGAAAGGTTGAGGGTTTCTTCCTCTCTAATCTATAGCAGAACCATCCTTTTAAGAAAGTAAAACACAAGATGATAAGAAAAGTCAGGAAATGAGATGAGAAAAAGGTGATCTTTTCTTGTCATGTTCCTGGTGAATTATTGAGCTAACTTGACCCTGAGTCATCAGTCTCAGCCTGGAAAGGTGAAAATGGTGAGTCTCAAGAGCTAAGACTGTCTCCTCACTAGTGAAAGATCAGCCCTGAAAGGAAATTGAGGCAGAGCAAGCTCAACACTTCCCTCTAGAGTGTAGAGGCTGGATCAGGCCAGACTGTCCCAATGAAAACTGTACTCCCAGGCTTAAGAATGGCTGCTGGCCTATTGCCTCTTACTGGTGGATGGAACCCCATGATTTATCAACAGCCATGTAAGTTTTCTAAATATAAAGTAGATTTCATCAAAAGACCCATGAATTCACATTTTGGTTATTATTGGAGTCAACGAGGGGACACTATAACATTACTTTTCCCCTGGTGCTGTCTTCTAGCAAGTCAAACAGGTCAAGTGAGTGACACCAATAAATTCAGCAACTACTAAGTCTAAATGCAGCATGTACAAAACAGGGATAGAAAATCTTGCCTGTAAAAATAAAATGTCCCATCAAAGAAACACCATCATCTTGACAAAAAATGTGTAAACAAAAGACAAGTTATAAAAATTCAATGAACCAACAAGAATGACAATTCCTGATTACCTAAGTGAGTCCCAGTCCAGAGTTCATGAAACAAAAGCAAACTCTCACTTCTTTCCAATTATCTTAGTGGAACCTCCAAATGATATAGGGGAAATAAATGTAACTTCCAACCTGCAAGATGCCAGACATACCAAGTTCATGTTCCCCAAAACTAAACAATGAATTCTGAAAAAATGGAGCTTAAGAGAAGGAAATATTGATTGAAGGGTGAGAGATATAGCTCCTGAAAGACAGGAGTGGACCCAGAAAAAGAGTTGTCATGGACCCCATATTACAGGTTAAATTTTGTAGAGCAAAATAATGAGATGGATACAACATGAGACAGAACTATTATCAGCGATAATAGTACAAGTTTGGCTGCTTGGGTAATATGAATCCAATGGGAAAGCAGGTCACATAGCAGTTGTACCTGAGCAAAACAGATGTATTTTAGGAAGAGATGAGTCAGTGGGTTCTAGCCACTCACCAGTGTTACTGATGTTAATGTTAATTAATGTTTATTTACTTAATATTTATTACTGATATTAACATTTAACATTTATTTAAATACATAATGTTTATTTATTTATTTATTTATTTATTGGAAAAAGTAATATTTATTTGTTTAATGTTTAGCTTTTTGGGAGGCATGCAGACCTGATCATTTTGTTTTTATCTTGAAGCCTGGCCTCCAAATGATGTCCATCTGGTCACAGTTGTAGTGTGTTTTCATCCTCTGTATTGCCTCTCTGGTGCAGCCTACCCTGTCTGACTGCCTACAATATTTCTGCCTAACTTGGCTGTCTCTAATAATATGACTAGTGACCTGTAGTTTGTCAACTATTATTTTCCTATTTGAGATTCCTTTCCACAACATAGAGCTCCAAACAATTGGTCAATGTTTTAACTTGGTTTTGTGGAAGAGGAAATGTTTCTGAAAGATGAAAAAACCCAAACCCCAAATTCAATTGTTTTTCCTTCTTTTCAAGTGCACACACAAAGACTTGTGTATTCAAAGGTGCACGCATTTCAAGTCTTGCTGTTTACTGATAAAGGGCTTTAGCTCTTCCCTGAAACAATCTCACTGAAAGTGAAGGTTTAGTAGCATAAACATGTACTTCTAATAACAAATGCAAATAAAGACCCAGTTTTTAGTGAACGCTTTGTGTGTAGATACACAAAGTCCTGCTGGTCTGAATCTGTCCTTTCACTGGACAAATGATCGCTAGGTATTTGCCCATCTCAGGCACTAAGTCCCAAGGAATCCAAGGGAGACCAGACTTGAAAGGCTTTATCCAGAGTAATAATCTTTGAAACAGAGACAGCAGAGTAGAAAATAATAAACCTGTCCATGGTGATACAAAGAGGGTTATATCATCACACGTAACAGTGCCTCTGGTAGGGTCAGTCACTTTAAAATACAATGCTTGTAAATTTATTATTAAATATTGCAATTACTCTCAGCCATCTTCAACTCAGTTCAACAATACTGGTTCAAATTGAGGGCTGCCATATGAAGTTATTTGTTTTGAATTTTGAATAAACACATTCATTGCTTTCATTCTGGAGTGCTGAATATAAATAGGGCAATAAGGGAACAAGGCTGATTTGTTTAGAACGTTAAATATTACATGAAAGTTACTAGCTTCTAATGTGCAAATTGTCAGAAGGATATAATTGCCCTAGAACTTCAATATCTCTTCTTAGTATTTTGTTAACATTTCAAAAATTTTTCACAATAATCGTACCAATTTATCCCCATTATTACCAAAAAATGTAATAGCCAACAGATAATGCCGATGAGAAATTACACAAACTTTCTAGTAGTGTTACGTACATTTACCAGTTTTTTAGGAAAAATTAAGAATAGTTCAATGCCATTCAGAATAAATGTAATAAGTTGGATATCTGTATTTTTATATCCTGTGTTTTTCACGTTCTTACTAATCTATAAAATATAATAATCTGTAGCTCTCTTAGTTACTGCAAATTAGAGTGCCTCCATGAAATTACATTCCATTTCCTCACCATTACATACTGATCACGCTACCTCTTAGAACTGACATTCATTCTACACTCATTTATTTTGTCTTTTCATGTCTTAATATTAAATTTATTCTTAATACAATCCTAATCAAACTAAGGTAAAGAACATGGCCTTTCTGCAACAGTTTTTCTGCAATGAATACTGCTGTGGGGACTTTATTAAGTTCTTGAGGTACCAAGTTTTGGTGCTTTATAAGAGAAAAGTTGGAGAAAGGCCACATGGTTTTTTCAGAGAAAGGAACAGGATTAGCAGAGTTTGGTAATGTGGAGCAAACTAGATCCTCTGAAATGAAATGAGGTTTGTAGATAAAAGTAAGTACTTTTATGATTCACAGAATCTAGATCGTGATTGTAAATGGTTATTTGATATGAAACGAAGTAGGGGGGGAAAGTACAAGAAAATCAGGGAAACTTTTTTATCTTAAAGATATTTTAAAACAGGCCCTTATGACTCATTATCAGGTACTGAAATAGAATGAATTATAACGCTTGGATTTTATTTTTAGTAGGTCATACTGATCTTTTTTTCCCTTTCCTTCTGTTTCTATGATGAAAAAATTCCTATACTGAGTTTCTGCCTCTATCTCTCACTTACATATACAGCTGGTAAATCTAGGTGAAAAAAATTGAGTATGCACTTCTCTGGCACATCAGGCTAGGTATTTGCTTTTCCTTATTTTGCTTGTGACAGTACATCCTTGAAAAGCAGGTGCTCCTCCTCATGCTAGAATTGTAGGGAAAGTAATGTCCAGGTAAGAGGTCTGCTAGGTTCTAGCATTGTATGTACTTGGGTGGGCAAACCAATCTTGCCCTTGTATTAAGACAAAAGGGCAGCTTCACCAATGAGTCTATCTCCACTATATCAATGGGTTTCTCACTAAGGAAAGGAAGAAAATGTCATTTACTTGTCCCAACAAACCCCAACAATGAAGGAGACCCCATCAGGGTAAGCAGCAAGAAGGCTGAATTCTAAAGGCTTTTTTACTACTGTTATAGTCCCTCAAAGAAGTGTGGCTCTAAAGTTTACAAATTTTGTTTGTCATGACAGCAAAATTTACATTCAATGATTTCTAAGGTTCTTTCCATTATTAAACAATATAGTGACCCTAAAATTGTATCTCAATCCAGAAACATCATATTAAAACTAAAAAGACATTTTATATAAATAAAACAAAACTATCAGTAACTGGCTGCTTACTGTATGCTAGCTACTCTGTCAAACATTTTATATTCACTAGCCCACTTTTAACTTTAATAGCATAAAGTATAACTTTTAACTCTTTTCTATGGATAAAGAATGAGTCTTATGGATCAAGCATCTACCCCAAGATCATACAGACTTTATATTTATCCAAATCCAAATGTGATTTTGAAATTCACATGATCACTTAAAAATAGGCTGAGATAAATTAGATACACAAGTTTAAATATCACACTGCCTCCCTCATATGAAAAACCCAAGACATGAAGAATAAAGTAAAAGATGGATAACAGGGAGTTGGGGGGTAGATCTTTCTCAAGTAGAGAGAGAATCAAGAGGTGGAGGCAGGCACGAAAGAAGAGAGGAAAGCAGGATAAAAATGAACTAGAGTGTGTTAAGTACTTGTATCAACTCCACACAACTGTAATGCAAATTATGCACTACCAATATGTATCAGGAAAAATTTTCAAAAACAGGTTTTTCTTTTTATTCTATATATTCTATATATTGTATATGCACACACCACAAATAAAAAATATTTTTTTCAATACCATATAAAGCAAACAAGAACAGTGGAACTTAACCCGCTAGATTACCTTTTGTACTCTGCCTCAGCGTGTGTGAGAGTCACTGCCACATAGGGGACCTCTACTGTCAGCGGCCTCTGCGTCCAGCCACTGCAAAGTCCTTGTGAGAAAAAGGCTCAAACTTCCTGCAATGTATCATGTGCTCAAAATATCAGTTGTTACAGGATTACGCCCATATATTTCCAATAAATGCTAACAGAATCTTCTATATTCCCTAGACGATGAGAAGCAATGTTCAAACAACCTTTAACGTAAAGATTCATTAATATATGTAGTGTTCCCCTCATTCTATTTTTCTATGCCTCTACTCATTTGTTATATTGTAGTAGTCACTCCTTAAAAATAATAAAAATTTTAAAAATATCATTGCTTAAAACTGATGAAAGAAACTTCAAATATATGACAAATATAAAACAGTATACACCTAACAATATCACATAAAAGCAGGTCTAGATGTTCCTAAATAAGAAATGTAAATAAATATATTGAAAGTAATATTTGTCATGGCAAGTTCTAAAATACATTAAGCAGGTCATAGTCATAGAAATAATGGTTATATTTCCATATATTTAGGCAGATTTTATGAGCTAATGTCGAAGGTTTTAAAATTTCATGGCAGGGGCTGGGGATATAGCTCAGTGGAGTAAGCGCTTGCCTAGCAAGCGCAGGGTCCTGTGTTCGATCCCCAGTACTGAAAAAAAAAAAAAAGATGTCTAAAATTTCATGGCAATATGGTTCCACATACACACATACACATGTACACATGTTCAAGGGAGAAATTTCATGTACAGTTGCTCTTCACCTGATTATAAAACTATTGCCAAAGATTCAATAAAAAATGTAAAGAGTAATATTAGAAAGCAATATTCAGTGTGGTTATGCCCCATCATCCACCATATAGATTATCTGATGCTACCCAAAGAATGTTCCATATTGAGGTTCTAAGTCTATTTAGAATATGCGGAGACTTACACCTGCCAGTACACTTAAACTTCTAACTTAAGAAGCACGCAGTACATGACACCTCCTGTAACTTTTCTGGTGTGGAAAACATAAAGATAACGTTTCACTAGTCCAGGAGACAAAGGCATTCAAGAAATATCCACTATTTATACAAAATTCGTATGTAAAAATCTTTTGATTGTCTTTTAAAGAGAGCAGTCATGGTATGGTCTTCTTCAAAAGTGGCCCTCTACCCTGGTGGCCTGTTTGGTTTTATTTGTTTGTTTTTCACCTCCTTTTAAACTTGCTTTCCACACTTGACCCTAGCCAGAAGGCCAAGACGCAATTAAACTTGATTTCCACTCATCTATTTCACAAACTATACACCCAACATCTGTTGAGGTATGAAACTTTGCAGCCAACAATGTGTTTATAACTCTAAACACCTAAGACACATGCATTTAGTGCTTCTCTTCCTTTGAATATTTGTAACACATTATTTTCCTATCATTTGCAAAAATTCAAACAAATATAACTACGATCATTTTGCTGTAGTGAAGTCCATTTAATTTATTAAAGAGCCTCTTTCAGATGTAATATGCTTGGAGAATCTCTGATTTTCTCAAATATTATGTTAGTACATGTTATATTTTTGTATGCCTTCTCTCATGCATCCATGTTTTTTTTCTCTCTTTTTTTTTTTTCTTGTTTTGTTTTGTTTTGTTTTGGTACCAGGAATCAAACTCAGGATCTTGCACTTGCCAGGCAGGTACTTGAGCTACTGAGCTATATCCCCAGCCCATGCACCCATGTTCAGAAAGGTAATGTAAAATTTTATAAGATTAATTGGAAGTCAAATGCACACAAAAGGGATTTATAATCTATAAAAGTTCTGTCTACCCCAGTGCCACCCACCAAGAGGGAACATGATAGGTAACTTAATAATCAGAGAAATAGTGACGATCTTAAAACCAAGTTATTCTTAATCTTGAACATTCAATTCATATTTGTGTGGGCCTGCAGGGAATGGATGTTGGAAACTGACCAGAATGAGATCTTTTCTGCAGGAAGATCTTTTTAAAGATCAAGAAAAAAGACATAATTTATCCAATCAGATCTGCAGGAAAACCATTTCCAAAAATTTTAGCACACATAGCCAGCATCCCCTGTAAAATAGGAAAAATCACTTAAACTTCAAAGAATCGCTGGTAAAGCTTGAACCCACATACGTGGGAAGCCCCTAGCACACAAAATTTCCGGTGCATCTTTGACCTCCATAGAGCTAGTGTCATTGTTTTTCCTCCACCTTCTCCATCATTTATATTAAATTTACCAACTGTTCTCTGGGCATCTTGTGTGATGGCCTGGGAGGAACTGAGGAATGCTGCCCTCAGGCAGCTCAGAGCCTGCGGGGGAGATGCCCACCACCCTCCACTCACGTATACATACAGGTGCGCTCACTGGACAGCTCTTTCCACTCCTAGGGTCACTCTCAGCCTTTGGCACCCCCTCTCTCTCAGCTGAACGCTGACCACCCATCAATCATCAGGTCCCATCAGGACTACTTCGTTGATATCTTTTCCACCTACTTGACACTTTGTACCCCCCCATGACCATTCTGTCATCCTTTGCATTCTTCTGCTCGTCACTGGCCCAATTTCAGCTTTTACTAACCCACTACTACAATAGCCTCCCAACGGATCTTCTTGCCTTCTCACTTTCTTGTACATACTTTACATCACTACCTTGATGATCATCATTAAAACAATTTTTCTTCTGCTACTTTCTAAGTCCTTTGACATTTGCACGCACAACAGTCCATTTGTACAAATCACTAGAGTCCTTGGTCTCTTCCTACAGTTCTATTTTATTCTAGGGGAGATAACCCATTCCACATGACGACAGTAATGTTTCCTCATATGATCTGTATTATTTTGCTTTTCCTCTACTTCTCCCATTGGAACTATGCCTAATGATATATCCTCTCTTCACAAAAATATCCTCAGGTCAAATCTCCAAATTTTGGGATGCTCATCTGCCTTGTTGTGATGAACCCTTCTTGCCTGTATTTTTACATATATCTTATGATCTTAATAAGTGTGAACGTCTTAGAATTATATATGTATCTGCCTATATTTCTTCTGTAAGATCTCGAACAGCAGGGACTATCAGACACAATTACTGTTTCCTCAGTCCTCAGAATAATACTGCATTTAGAAAGTCTTTTAAAAAGTGCTATTAAAGCACAAGTGGTTTCAACTGAACTTGGCTGAACTGTTCATACCAATTTACCTTGTCTTCTCTCACTCACTAAGACACTGCCTTTTCAACTCTTTAACACCATTTCTAATCCTTGTCTAGGAATATCCAACTCCAATGCCCTTTTATTTTACCCAATTTAACAGTTTCCCTTCTTGAGTACATAGCCAGTTAGCTTTATTTATTGGCTACAGAGGAGGCCTATAATCTGGCATTTGCCCAGCTGATTGATGCAAGGTAAGAGAGAAAGAATACAATCATCAGCAAGGTACATCAAGGTACCCTGGGAAATCCAGAATATCTAGTGCCTATTTGATATATTGACTGAATAAATGAGATCTGGATCAGAATACACCAGGCACCCACAAGTGGAAAATGGCCTTACTAGTAGGAAGTCAAACAAACCATGACCAGTAATTTGAGTATTCTTATCTATGAATATTTAACAATCAACCTCATATCTTGGTAGTGGCTGAAAATAATGACAAAAATTACAGATTGACAAATCCAAAATATGTTTTGCTCACAAAGCTCTACATCATTTACTATCAGCAGGATGGCTTGACATTTGGGCCTTTAAGGAAAGCACTTATACGTGGCCTGGCTAAAAATGCCTATGTGGCTTCCTCTAGGCACCACGGATGAGCTCCAAGGGCAAGCATCTGCAAGGAAAGACGTGAAAGCAACACTGTATTTTAGGACTTTGCCTCAGAAGTCACATGGCATCATTACTGCTGTAGTAATAGGCCCACTTAGATTTCAGCTGAAAGCACATTGATCACATATCTCACCAGTGAATTGCCAACACTGTCTGAAAAGAGAATATGTGCTGGGACATGTTGTTGTGCAATATTTGGTGAATAAAAACCTTATTACATATTACATTTCATATTGATTTTTAAATGGTATCAAAAAGTATAATCTTCATGCTTCCTGGTAATGGTCCCTACTGCATATTATGGGATGTAGTTTGAAAATTTCAGGAAAAGGACTAAGGTCCTTAAAGAAATTTACCTGTAGAAAAGATTTTACTCCCTGGAGTTGGGATTAAGATATTTCATAGTCAACTACAGATATTCTCAAATGCCATCATATATGAGGTACCTATGGCACCTCTTTAAAGACACAGATTCTTAGTACCCAGAGATTATAAACTTGTAGAGTGTGCCTCTGGCACAAATTATCTGACAGTTATCCTCAGCTATTCTGAAATGGGTCCTCTAGGACCCACATTTAGAAAAATGCTGGCTTTTCCATTAATTTCAGTATATTCCACAGGACAAAAAAATAACACACGCATTGTATAAATCTTAATAACACACACCTAACTTCTCGGAGCAGTGGGATGGGGAAAGGAGATGATGTTGGTGAATGCCAGCCACGTACAAAGCTACACTGGTGAGGTTTACTTTCTGAGCCGTGCTGTCCTGATATTCAGAAGCAGGTTAACCAATACTTAGCAAGTACATAAAGTACACGTACTTAGGACATGTGCTGTGGGAAGTATTAATTGATCAATATGGGAAGCCCCTGTATATATTTCTTCACTTCAAGCCCAAATCAATTTCATATGCATTTTTCACAAAAGGAAGCTGCAGTTTAGAGAGGTGACAATGTGACACAAGAAGGAAGCTACAGAAAAGTAGCACCACTACGAACTCCAGAAAACTCTAGTGCCGTTTATTATTTCATAAAGTGTAAAACTGCTCTCATATCCTCCACCACTTATATGAATGACACAACTAAATACATCTTACAAAGATCATGCAGAAACTCCCACACTGCCATGGGCAAGAGATTGATAATATTTGTCGTAGCCTTCCCCAATCCTATGGGCTAGAGAACCTCTGATAATACTTGCCATAAACATGTATCATTCTGAAGCCATCTCGCCTCTGCAGTGCAGCACAGGTTTGACCAAACACTGAGAATAACTATAGAAGACAGAACTCTCCTCTTTGGAAACAAGATGGGCATCACTTTTAGACAACACTGTCCCCAACACTGAAGATCAATCGGGTGATCGCCTCTCCGAGCAAGATATGCTTCTCTCTTAAGTTCTTTTAATTCAGGAACCATCTTTCTTAACTATAAATTTTACACTTCAGCAAGCACCATAGCTATCTGCACTGTACAAATATCTGAGAATTCAATCCTGAATTAGCTGCCACCCAGTACAGACTGAAGACTCTCCTGAGCCATATGGTTTTGGAGGTCGTGTAATGGACATGTTAGTATCCCTGCTCCGAGTCTCGAGGCTCTGTCCTCACTATCTGGTTCAATCATCTGCAAGTAGAATTCCTCGGTCACTTTCTCTTATCCCCTGCAGAAAGCACTCACTCAGTGCAATTCAATGTTATGTTCTCAGCCAGTAAACTGAATCAATACCAGAACCATCCATTTGAACAGTATTTTTGCAGACATTGTCTGTTATATTATTTAGCACTTCTTGTACAGGGCACAACAAGATAAATTTCTTCTATAGTTTGGTCACTTGAAAAATTTGCTAGAGATGACTGTACGGCATTTATTTTTTTTCTTTTCAGACAACATAAAATAAAATGTTAAATTATCTTTTTGCCTGTCCTGCTAGGAAACAGGGTCATTGTTAAGTGGTGACCTACAGTAATTTACTTGTACCAAGAATCTGTTGACATAGGTTTGGTCTTCTTAGACCTTATGAAAACTTCCTGATCATATACACTTTTATGTTTGTTATCTTTTGGGAGTTAAAATTATTTCTCAGGTTAAAAAGTGGATTTTACATATGCAGAATGAAAAAACAAGACAAAATAATTTAAAACACATCCCCATAATTAATGATTATTCATGCCCCTATTTTGTGAACTTTCTTTAAGCAAAAGTTACAGTAACACAATTTTCTGATTAGTTCCATCATGTTGGTATTAAAAATCCAGAGAGTCTTTTGTAAAATTATCTCTTTCAGCTCTTGTCAACACATTCGGGAAATCATGTTGTGTCCAAATGAGGTTGCCAATCATATTTCAGTTATAAGAAGTTGGCAAATAGTGGAGTTATTATATCTGGGCCATGTTCAGTCTTTTTTATTCCTGTAGCCCAGATCATTCTGTCTTTAAAATAAACATACTTGTCTACAATTGGTTTCAGGGTAAAATTTTGCAAAAATAGTGTCTAAACTTAGGTTTTCATGATGGAACAAACATTCCTTTTAGTGAATAGGTGAGCATGGAATTTAGTGACTAAAGAGACCAAATATGTAAAAAACAATTACACTAAAATATATCTGTATAAGCTAAATAAAGCGGGTGAATTTGCTTATACTCTCTAAAATTTTAGTGATAGAGTTATTATAATTAGTAATTTGGCTGAGGCTGGAGGCATAACTCAGTGCTAGAACACCCAATATCATAAATTGTTACTGTCATCACTGTTACTACTCCTGGTAGTAGTGTACTAAGCAACAGTGGTACTTGGCTGCATGTTTAGAAACGTTTTTTGTAAGCAAGCCTTCATTTTAGTCAATCAGAGGCCTAAAATACCACAAAGTTATTGGAAAGTTTATAATCTTCAAAAGTGTGTCACATGAAAGTATTTTAGTGTTCAGTAATGTCCTCTAAGCAGTTTAACATATTATACCTGAATTAAACACGACAAAGGATTATTTGTCTGGACTTCAGATTGTATATCTAAAAGAAGTGTCAAAGTACCTTCACCTACTTACCGTCTTTATAAGCCAAAGAGCTCTAATTTTCAGATATGGAACCTTCTACCCACAACACTGATGTACTTTCAGAGGGGAATCTTTCCAGCCAGTTTTGGTGCTGAAATGAAAACTTCATCTGGGATCTCTTCCTGAAATATTTTGTCTCTGGCCTATAAACAAAGATTTCACTGGGTAGTTGAGATTCTTGATGGTGAAAAAGTAAAGCAGTTACCTGTTGCTTCAGATCGCTTAAGAAGGCTTTGTAAAGAAACATTTCCATAAACAGCCCTGAAATGCATATAAGAAACACTTAAACACATGTCTAAAAGAATATTTCCTTGATATGCATGTTGCCTGGGATCACCTGTAACGTTCTGCGTTTTTTTCCTTATCTCCAGAAATATCAGAAAGGGTACCTACAGAGGCATCAGAGTGCTAAACCTTAAAAAAGACAGTTACCACCTCCACAGAATAAAGAACGCTGTTTATACTCAAGTTTTCACTCACTAAAAGTGAATTTAAGCTAGTAAGATTAGTATTTAACATAGTATTTCTTTCTTCATTGCATACGACTTCTACGCAAGGATAATGAAAAAGTGACAAAGAGGAAGATTTTTGTCTGGTTAATTAACCAGTCTTTTTTTGGAGGGGTGTACTGGAAATCGAACTCAGGACCTTGTGCTTGCTAGGCAGGGGCTTGTGCCTCTGTGCTATACCCTCAGCACTAACTAGTTATTCTTAAAAAAATGATGCCAAAGACACTGACTCTGAGATGTTCATTATATCTTCTATAAAACTGTTTGATTAACACGTAAATAAAGTAGTTTTATTTATATTCTGGCCACTAAGAGGCTAAGCATTTTTAAGCCAGTAGATTGGCCTACACACAACCTACCATCACTTTGCTTACTAAAATGAAAATTTGTATTAAGAGACAACAGAAATTTGTGTCGTAGGAATTTCACATTAATAATATGCTGAGTTATGAGTTTTATTATTAATATTAAAAATAAAATTTATAAAAGAGAAACTCATTCAATGTGTGAGACTCTGACGTCTCTCTAAACACATATTTAGCACACATATTAGTAATGCTCTTCTGTTGCTTTTTATTCTGGGAAGCAGCATGAATCATGTACATACATCTCTAGGTCTGAGAGACAATTGAGTTTTCTGAGAAACAGTCTACCTTCTCATTCAGTGTTTCCTTATCCTATATGACACTTATAAGAGTTATAAATATATGTTACACTTACATCTTGTTTACCTTTCTCTCATTGCTGAGACAAAATACCCAATGCCCAAAATTAAAGAAGGAAAGTTTCATTTAGCTCACAGTTTGTGGAGGTTTCAGTCCATACTCGGCTGGCTCCAAGGCAGAGTGACACAGGGAACCCTGTTAGAGGAGGACAACAGCTCACGGTGGGAAAGATAGCAAAAGCAACAAGAGCAAAACGGAGGGGTGGCAGCTGGAAAAGCAAGCCTCTTGCCCTCCCTTATACCCTTTACACCCTCCCCAAGGCAGGTGTAGCACTCATATCCATAACCCCAACACTGGACCACGCATCAATCCAAACTCACCCTACAACTGCATGAGGCTTTGCAGGGACATGCAGACACAAACCCTAACAACTTATTTCTCTTGTGCTATTTCATACTGACAAGTTCAAGTAAATCATTGTTGTTTCTTTGGGGTTTTTTTTTTCCCTTGGTACTGTGGATAGAAGAAGAGTTTTCACATTGAGATCTTTTAATTTCTATTTTAAAATAAAGTTTCACTAAGTTGCCCAGGATGGACTCAAGCTCTCAATCTTCCTTCTTCAGTCTCCCAAATTACAGGCAAGTGTCATCATGCCCAGCTTGGTAAAATCATTCCATAATGAGATGAATTTCTTATACAGCTCATACTTCTTGTAGATCCACCTATCAACTAAAGTGCAATGTGAACATTTTTAACCTTAAAAACTTAAGACACTCACTCACAACCATGACAGCACTACTTCTTAGGCAGCCTCTAAAATGCAAGGAGAGGAACAAAGAAAGGCAGAGATTTTCTCCTTCCTTTCTATAAGTCTGATGCTATCTATCATGGAAAGAAAGGAGCTTTCCTGAATCAGTGTTTAATGCTTTAAAATGAAAGGTACAAAATAAGTTTTAGTTCTAAAAATAGAAAGCCAGAAAATACAATTATCAAATAGATTTCTCAAAGAGTTTCCTTAGGCCTTAAAACCCAGCTATAAATTAGAAACAACAAAATATTGTAAAAATTTTAGAAGATCCAAGAGGAAACAGACCATAGATGTATGTCTCTGCTGATAAGGATCCTTAACCTTTAATGAGTACTTATCACAGATTTTCAGTGAAGAAAGTGTTTTTATGTGGATATCTCTTTTAACACTCATAGTTCCCTTAATACTGATAAGAGGAGATTGTGACTGTCCTCCCCATTTTACAGATGAGGACAGTAAGGATCAGAGGGATTAACAGGTTAAAAAACTTGCACAAGATCGCACAGCCAATTGCCTTTAATGGCACATAGCGTGGCTCTCACCCCAAGTCCCAGCCATGCCCCTACGACAGTTCTTGACTTAGCTTTTGCGGTACAGAATGATTACCTTCATTGTGGGTAGTTGATACATGTAGATAACCCATCTCCAATGCATTTTCAACCCCCTCTTGCCCACCTCCCTCCTTAGAAGTAGAGGAGGGAAGATACCTACATAGAGCCATTTAACCGTTTCAAGGGCCTGAGATAAACTGAACTCAAGGCTGGTTGACACTTCATAAAAAAACAGTACTTGTTAAATAAGGAGGTAGACAGACACCTACTCCTTAGGTGACACCAAATGGAAAAGCCACCAAAGCAGAAGTGTGGGGTTTTCACATGCCCTATGGATCTGGCTCCTCCCTGCCTATGGATCTGGCCCCTCCCTGCCTCTCCTCTTTTCTTGTATCAAGTCCCCCCAAATAGTCGCGGGTGGGTTACACTAGCCAAGCACACCACTACAAGGCTGGCCCAGCGCGTGTAAATTGCCTCTCAGTGGTTGGCTATTCTATTTATACTGGTTTAAACTGTTTCCCTTGCCAATCCATTATGCTGGAATTCCCCCTTGCTGAGGGCAGCTGTGTTATTCTTTTCTTTGACTGAAGCCCAAGAACTATCTCTCCAACTCCTTGGGAAACAACCCTGTAAGTGTAAACATTGTTGAGTCAAACACAACCAGTCCTCATGCCACTGCCACTTGCTAAATCAGAAGAGCTCCCCTCTGGCCCCCGCCAGTTCACACTGCTCATTTTTCAAGGAGATAGAAATTGGAGTGGAATGAGAAAGTGATGTGATGCCTATTTATGCAGAAAGTCAAAGGAATGCCCTGGGAATAGCTGGCACAACTCATTCTCCCTACAAGGCAAACAATTCAAACATATACAGGAACTCGGGTCCAGATGGCTCTGGGTATGTCCTGATGAGTACCCTTCAAATAAAATGCAAGGCTGTGCGTGCCCTTTCAGAAAAGAATCTCCCAGCAAACATTCATGGCTAGCTCAGTATTGAACACACGTTCTTAAAGTGAAAGCTTCTTAGTTCAGTTTGGAGTGCAAAACCAGAGATTAGAAGTCAAGAGCTCACTATCATTAGTATTTATTTATATGGCAGGTTGCCTCAGTGATGCTGAGACAGAACTGGGACATGAGCTTACTAACTTAATTGTTCCCTGGAGTGCCAGGTTTATCACTGACACCTACCTAGCAGTCCTGTAAATGGGACCCTTTGTCACAGGCAAATAAGGATGAGGTACAGTATCAGATATATTACACCTATTTACACATCTACAAAGTCAACCAGAAACCCTTTACTTGAAAAAGAAGTGAGTTTCATGACTTTTAAGGATTCACATTTTAGAGTACTGATTGTAAGCAATTATAAATTAAAAAATAAGTTTAGTTACCTATGTTGAAAACTAGGAAAAGAGATTCCCCTTCTCCTCCTTTTTTCATTGAACATTTACTTTAGAAAGGTTAAAATTATTTCTCTTCACTTGGAAATTATATATAATATATATGTAATATATTATATATACGCCCCAGGAACTGTCTCTTTGCAAAGCAAATATCAAGGGATACATCCAGCACTTGTAACCTACAATGGAGAGGGGGCCCAGCTTTAGCATATACCTGGCTTCCAGCGGCTGACCTAACTCTTGTTATTAATGTGTAAGAAGTTTGTTTTTCCTGTGGATGGAACAATTTAGCTAAGATAGTGGTCACTCTGATGTTAGCTGATTTGAAGGAAAGCTGTGTGTGACAAATGGTGTCATCAATTCTTCTTACTTAAGGACCACCTGTTTATCTTAGAAGCATGGAGGTGATGAATTCTATCACCTTCTTGGCTATATAAAAGTACAAGACTTTCTGATTTTTCATCTCTTAGCTGATTGTCAAGGATTAGCATCACACTGTGATTTAATGTGAGTTTAATGACAAAAGTTTTGCTTTTTTCTTTTACCTATTCTCTTTGTGGAGACTTCTGGTTTGAAAGATTATGTTTATATGAATTAGAGGGGCCATGCAAATTGGAGCTAGATTTTTTTAATGCAGAAGACACATGGCCTTCCCAGCTAATAGACGCTGCCATTCAAACCACCCTCTATGTCTATCAATGCTACAATCGAATGAGTAGCGTTCATTTTGCTTTTGTTGTAATATACTTCAGGTTCATTCAATTGACATTATCTTTTAAATGTGAAGACTATAAAGCAACAACACAATACGTAATAAGAAGTGTATATTGTTCGTGTTTAACTATATATCTTGTCTGTAAATTATTTGGCACTAGTTCTCAAAATTTAGTATTAAAATCATTCACAGCTTGTTTAAACGGCTTCTTTGGACCAATCCCTGATATTTTGGTTCAGTAGATACGGACTGCACCCATAAAATCTCCATTTTGTTCATAGAATTCCAAATGATTCCAGCAACCCAGCTACTGTTAATTAAATAAATGCTGTTATATACAAGAAATGCATCACATCCTAAATTGCAGCATAAATTATAACTAAAACAGACCAAGTCTTACTTTTGAATAAGTAAAAATTAGACTGAATTATTATTTTTTCATTCAACGATTGCTTACTTGGTACATTACTTTATGTGCATAGTCATAAAAAGAAAATATGTATAATCATGTAGGAAAGTAAAATAATGATGTTTAAATTGATATGGTTCCACATAGAAAATAAGGAGAAAAATACAAAGAAGACAAAGAAAAAACTCTAGAGTCACATTTGGAAGAATTAGATCAATTTGCAGTACCCTAAATAAGGTGGACAACGTTACATACACGTGAAGAAATCAGCATTAAAATTTTATTGCAGAAGATTTGTAATAGAAATGTTATGTTAACCACACTGGAATAGGGAATTCAGCATCTGAAATGTCAGCAGGATGGGGCTTCCCTGAGTGAACCGAGGTAGTCAATCTTCCCCGGAGAGGCAGGCACGACACCGGGACAGTGCATGGAGCGCAGATCTCTGGGAGGCAAATTCAACGGGAATTACTTTAGAAATTTTTCCTTAGAGGCACAAAATTTAAACTTACACCACTATGGAAAGATTAGCACTGTTGAAATTGAACTCCCTTGGTGAGAGTTGTAGCAGAACAGTATCTCTTGTTAAACCTGCTGTCGGATTCCAGCTAACTCAATCTCAATTTCTTTGCTTTTTAAAGCCCCCCAAAGCTTTATAAAATGCCACTGATACCCTTTCTCTTATGACACAGATCAGTTCTGTCACATAGGAAAGTATTACGAGCTCTATCTGCATGATATTTCCAATATCAGCACTGCCTTCTTATAAAATTTCAAATCAGAAGAGTCTTTCGTCGTAGAAATCATTTGCTTTGCTATTCAGTCTTACAACAGGTTAGATCATTTTCCAAAACAAAGCAAGCATGAAATACACCATAAATCCAGTGTGTTTCATAACCAGGTTTTTTTTCCTTTTAATTACTCACCTTTTCTTTATTCGCTTTTATTTTATTATCCTCAATGTGCATTTTTCCTTGGGTTAATCTTTTATGTGTTCCACTTTATCTTTTCTTTTGCTGAGTGATTCACAGTTCTTTTCTTTATGTCATGGAGTATATTGACTTACTTTAACATATGTCTTTGTGGGCTTGTTTTTTCAGCTTTGTTTTTGGTCTAACAGAGGCTAGGCAATAATAATTTTTAGACTTTATTTTTTACACACCAGCTTTCTTTTGGGGGGGACTTCAAACACCCCAAGATTGATTTTTGTTTCGTTCAGAGGCCTCAGAATCAGCTCCCTATGACCTGCCTTTTTTGCCTCCCATTCAGCCGTCAGAGATGCTTTCTGAGTTTTCTTACATAACCGACCCCCCTGCCAAAGAAGGAACGAAACTGCTGTTTCCTTACTGAAATGCCAGTGCCTAGAGAAGAATAAATTCATATCATAGTAAGAAGGACTGAAGTCTGTCAAATGCCAGGACAGACTTGTCACACACCACTGTCCTTTATTTAGACCCCTGAGAGAATTGTTTACAGCTCATTTTCCTGAGGCCCAAACAGTCTTGGTCCCAGGGCATTGTTTATTCTCCAAGCTCACCGAGTTCCCCAGAAAATCATTTATTATTCTTCTAAAATTTGTATGGATCCCTACTCTTCTATGGCAAAAAGAGGGCAGCGCTTATAAGTCATGCCGGAGTAGGAGATAACTACACTGTGTGATTGCCTCCAGCTGATATCCCATTCATATCTTTCCTCCAGTTCGTCTCTCTTTTTCAATTTAATCCAGTCAATCTGCAGAGGGTGGAGTAGCAATTTCCCTTTACCTCTAGTCTTCCTTTCCTTGAATCTATTTGTTTCCCTTTACTCATTTTATACATTTTTAATTCCCACTCTCTGATGGGGTCAATTAGGTGTTCTTCCTGACCAGATTCACATGTCAAAGTGCTAATGCCCTTAAGCTAAAGATGTGCCCAGACTGTAATATGGAGTCTCTGGCAGGTGGTCAGAGTGTCAAATTACCTGACCTTGGGATCTGCCCTGAGAGACTGGTGGAATAGTTTTCCGGGTGTATTTGGGTAGTGCTTTGGGTACTACACACGGTCCCCACCCACTCCTGGACTGCATTATCCCTGCCTTGCTGCTCCCAGCCTGCCATGAACTAAGCAACTTTGCTCTTCCATATCCTTCCGCCATGCTGTCCCTTCCTTGAGGGCTACTGGCCTTACACTGAGTCTCCTAAAATTGTAAGCTAAATTAAATCTCCCCCCTTTAAGTTGTGGGTTTACAGTACTGTCTCACAGCCATGGGAAAATGGACTAATACAGGGTCTCTGAAGCAGTAATTAAGGTAATATTGAGGTGATTTGTTTGAATCCTAATCAAATATTAATACTGTCTTTATGAGAGGAGAGTAGGACTCAGACAAGAACTCCACCATGCGAGGACAGAGCAAGAGCACAAGGGTGCGTAAGCCAAGGCGAGGAGTAGGAGGAAAAACCACACTTGCCTTTTAACCTCCAGAACTATGCCATGGTGAATGTCTATCATTTAGGCCACCCAGCTTGTGGTACGTTATCACAGTACCACTAGAAACCAATAGGTGTTCTGGTTCCATCTTTTCTCCCCTTTCACTCTTCTTAAGAGAGCTCATACCTTTTTTAAAAATTACATTTCTAGTGGTAGCTATGCTGCGGTGCTGCCTCTTTTCTTCATTTTATTTAGTTATCTTCCTTTCTATGAATGCATGGCAATTTTAAGTTCTTATTTTGCTCAAAGCATTGTTCTGAGTTTCAACTTCTACAGTTCCACCATCCGAGTAAGGATAAAGAAAGCATTAATCTCACATGACGCCACTCCAAAGATTCCATTTGTTAGCTAATGACATGTCTAGAACGGTATGTGATACATGGTGGGTGAAAACCATGTATTATTGTTGTTGTTCTTTCACTGAAGAAGTATCCACTCAGCACTTACCCCATGCCATGAGCTACTCTCTGGGCGCTCATGGTCCAGTCGGCAAAATCAGACAACATGCAAAATAACCAGTAATTACACAAGTTCCACCAGAGCTTGATAAGTGCAGTTTATTTTAACAGGTAGTGTGACCCACAGTTACAGAATGAATGTTTTAAATTGGGTAATCAGCTGGTCTCTGTGCAACTGTCCCAAGTAGTGAATGGTTATAAAAAAGCAAATAATTATAAGCAGCAGGACAGGCCCAGGAGGCAGTACAGAGAAGCAGCTCAGACAGTGAGAGTAGTTGGTACAAAGGTCCTAAGGTGGCCAAGAGTTTGGTCAATTTAGGAAACTGAGGGAATGGGGCTTTAAAGGGGGAAGCAACTGACTAATGTCAGCCATGCACGCTGTCTTCTATGAAAGAGTAAGTGGGGCTGGACTCTAGAGGCCCTGGATTCAGGGGCTTAATGCCATCAGGATATTTCTCTCTTCATCTCTCTCTCTCTGTCCCACCTCTCCGCCGTAGCAAACCTCAGCTGGTCTCTTGTTGTACTCTGGAGAGAAACAGCAATGAGTATGAGCAAAATAAAGACAAGAGACAAGAGCTGGGGTCAGGTGGAGTCACCTCCCGCCTGATGAGCAGGAGGGCTGATTCCAGCAGTAGGGCGTTTATCTTATACACTTGCAAAGTTAGTATCATGGGCGGGCCATGTTGCCTAGCAACTAATGACTGTAATTGTCCGGCAGGACGCCTTTTTCAACACTGAGGTAGCTTGACTGCTTGACCGATGACCAGCTCCAGTGGCTCCCAACACTCCACTGCTTATCTCAACATTGTCCATCCTATCTTCATTTTCTCTCCATTTTCTCTGAGGAGGACATACCAAGAGGAGTTCCACTTGCTCGTCACTGCTGTAATCACTACTATAAATTTCACATCTACCTTGGTGTCCAGACATACGACAGTTTCAATCAGGTTCACAAAGTTTGAAAGAGTTTCGCAGAAGGACCGTGTAGCAATAGAACAGTGCATTTCTTCCACAGTCTTCCTGGAAACTCCTATGAGAAGCAACTGTGTAAGGCATATGGATTTGGTTTATATTTTGGAGCTGCAAGGGGACCTCAGGGTGGGAAAAACAGGAGCCATGAGATGATCCAGCTCTTGGGAAAAGCTGCTCCAGCCTCACGTATTAATCTTAGTCTGAGCAGGCTTGATGTGACTTTTTGAAAGGGTTCTTTAGTAACTTTTATTCTTATGTCAAAATTTTGCAGTTTCTTCATAAATTAGTGCTACCATGTCAGCAGTTTAGAAACTTAGGATTTTGCCCAACAAAATTCTGTGTATTTTCTGGCTAGTCTTGTTATGCCTAAGCCACAGGATAAGAGTGTGGAGACAGTGGTCCCAGCTGAAAAGGGCTGAGCTGTGTAGCCCCTCTCTAGGGTGTAAGACTTCCCAGGTGCCAATGCTAGCACCTTTGCGCATTACGTTGCTGTGATGAAGACAGAAACACACTGCAGGTTGGAAACAGGTACCACAAGGTACCAGTCTTAAGAATTCACTATGAGGAGATATCCTACAAGTAGGTCAAGGGGTATGGGTGAGGATGATGTTTATCATTTTTCTGCTTTGTTGTTTAATTTTTTGACTTTTATTAGTACATGCTTACAGTACATGATGATTACATTCGCTTTAGGGAATTGGTACATCCACCTTTTATTTGTGTTTTTTCCCAAGAAATATTTGGAAAAAAATAGTACATTTGGGTTAGAGAGTCTTTTACTTACCATGGAAGGAAATCAATGTACTTGTGCTTTCAGTAGCTATGTGCAGTTTTTATTCCCAGGCACTGGAGTAGACACCTATTGGAGTACCTCCATGAAGCACAAAATGCTTGGCTTTTGAAAGTCCATTGCTTTCCCCCAATCCACAGGGATAGGCTGCCCATAACCATTTGTCGTTCATTCATTCATTCATTCACTCAAGAAAGATATACTCTAACTCTGATTGTGGTAGATGATAGAGACACCAAGGAGACAGGAAAAAAACATCAAACCTGGTTTTCTACTAGTAAGCACAGTGCTGCTATAAACATTTGAGAAAATAAACTTTGTTGATTATATATATATACTTTTTTAATTATATTTACCATGTGCATTACATTTATAGAGCCTTGTCCTAGAATACACTAAGGTTGGCCACGATGAACATAAGTATATTCTATGTATCTCAGCCATCTCACCCCAGGCATGCATATGCTTCTATATAGAGAGCCATATGCACTATATATATTACATATATGTAGAACCATTTATATAGAGAGAAGCATATGCATGCCTGGGCTGAGATGGCTGAGATACATAGAATATACTTATGTTCACTGTCATCAACCTTAGTGTATTCTAGGGCAAAGCTCTATACATGTATTGCACATGGTAAATATAAGTTAAAAATTGTAATAGCTAAATTGAAAAAGTGAAAAGTCACAGATAAAATTAATTTCAATACTGTATTTTATTTAACCTAATACTGTAAATCTGTAGTACTCTAATTTTGACATGTGCTTTAATATTTTAAAAATTACTGATGAGACAGTTTACATCCTTTTTTATATTAAATTTTGTAAAATTCAAAATACACGCACCATATCTTACTTCAGACCAGCCATATTTCTAGCACACGCATGACTGGTGGCAATTACATTCAAAGTGCAGTTGCAGAGGGGAGGAAGTTTTGCCTTAATTGTTTATTCTGTACACAAGGAAAAGTTTAATTTTATCTAAGCATTAGCCTAGAATATAACGATGTTAAGTATGGTGCTTTACCACAGATAATTCTACCAGTTGATGTGGATAAACTACTAAGACCTTCAAGCAACCCAGTGATGTTTTTTTCTTGCCTAATGAACATGTCTCCAGAACTATGTGCAGCTCATTATAATAAAGGACAGGACAGGTGATATTGTGTGGTACAAGATAACACTGTACACACAAGCAGGTCTGACACAACATTGTGAATATTGAGGACTTTTATCATTTAGGTCAATATTCTTGACCATTCTGAGTGCCTATGAATCCCCTAGGAAGCATGTTTTAAAAGCAATTGTAAATTTCAGAATATACATTTTTAATAGGATTCTCATGCAGGAAGGCTAAAGTCCAGTATTAGCGTCAGGCTATTTTTTCGAGGCAGTCTTAGAAAGCTTTGGAGGAAATAAAAGATATTCCAGTTTTGTTTATTTTTTTAATTTGGTTTTTGTTTGAAGAGCTCTCTTGTGGAATCCTTTATCATGAATTTCACAGGGTGTGACTGTATACAGAAAGGACCAAGCCAAGGTTGTTATACTCATTAAGTAGGAAATAATGTAAGTGTGAAATAAGATACTTCTCACCAGAGAGAGTGTGTTGGTTTGGGACTTATTTTTGCAAGGGGAACAATATACTACAGGACACATATTTTATATGATCATTTATAATAATCACCCAAAGAACGATACACAAACGAGTGCAGGAAATCTATCCACATGTTATAGACCAGGAATCCAGTTGATGGCCTGGATCCCACAATAATGTCCTACATGAGTTTAACATAACACCTAAAGCTCATGACAATGCCTCCCATGAATCCAGCAGGAAGCCCAGAGCCCATAATAATATCTCATGTAGGCCTGTTTCATGGGTCTGCACTGGGAAGACCTAGAGGTCAGTGGTGGAATCTAGGAAGTCTGTGCCAGTGCGATGAAGGATCTGTGCTGGCAGGCTGAGGGGTCTGCACTGGAGCCAGAAAATGATGCTCAGAAGAACCATAGCTCCCCTGAAATGTGCCACGGCCATCCTCAGCAACAGTGAGGTCCCGAGCTCCTCTGATGATCAAGAGGGCTGAGTTTCAGACAGGAAAGCCAACGCAGCAAGCTTCTCCTAGAGGCTGGCAGGGCACCATCTTCCCCTCTGGAGCCAGGAAGCGATGCTCAAAGTGAGGACCAGAGCTCCCCCAGAGTGAACCAAAGCCATTCTTGGTGCCAGCAAGGCCCCGAGCTCCTCAGAGGATGAAAGCAACCGAGTTCATCAGGAAAATCAGCATGATGAGCTCCTCCCAAACAACCAACAGCTTCTTACAGCTTCTACCAGCCCCTGACAGCCTCTCTTCTTCTCCAGTTCTGCCTCTTATGCCGCTGGCAGCAGTCCCCAGGGGGGCCTCCCACACTCAGCACCACGCTTATTCAGTTCACCTGGGGGTTATAAATTGACCACCAGTTGTCAATCCACTACAGGGAATATGGACTAAGAGATATCTGGGCTATTTGCACACTTGTGGGATGCGGAAAGGAAGGCCAGGAGAAGCATGAGGGTCTGTGGTAATTACTGCCTGGTACTCCTACTCATTAGGCCAAGCAGCACTAAAGGGAAAGAGAAGAGGAGTATATAGGGAACCGGTCTCGATGTGAACATGATACCAGGACAGGTCGTATTGTCACTTCCTTTCAACCCATTTGCCACTCAGACTTGCAATTGTCATAGTATAATCCACTGTGATACTGGAGACAGAATGAATGACCAGAAACCTCAAGAGCTACCATAGCCTCAAAGATATTTAATACCCTGTCCCATAAAACAACCTGAGAAATCCATGTTTAATTCTTATGAAGGTCAGGAAAGCAGTTTATCAGAGTTCACCTTCCTTTACTCAAAGTTTCCAAAGAAACAAGAAGCTGGTTTCTCTGAGAGAACTTGGCCTCCAGAGCTACTAAACAAAGTGCCTTCATGCTAGACAGAGATTAGCAGTGTCACACCCCTCTTGAGAAGGAAGAGGTAAACTTTAGACTTCTTGGGGATTAATACTCAGTACTCTAAAGTGAGAATCAAACAATGAGGTCAGTTAGAACTCTTTATCAAGTGAAAATTGCTAAGCACACACATGACAAGCATGCCACACCAACAACCACACTAGCCTATATTCACTCAAGTGAACTTTTACTGCCCGTCACTTTGAGACCATCTGGAGCTTTCCACAAGGACCATATGTATGCAGCATTTTGTAAGTACCAATCTCATCACAGAAAGGACCTTCATTTCTTAGTGCATTTCAGAAAGGTCTCATTGAAAAATCTTTTCTGAGTTTTGTGACTAAAAAGATTCCCCCTGAGTAGACCTGTAGGACTATTTAAATAACAATTCTGGTGTCAAAAATGAAAAAAAAATTAGAGAAGCAGCCATTCTATCTATGTGCATAGTACAGCACTATAGTATGCATTTCAGTAATAAATTATTTTAATGGAGTAGGTGTTTGATTATTAAATTACCTCTTATCTTCCCACAGTTCACATAGAAATGGACCAAGGTTTTCTTTACACTTGTAGGGACTAACTAGGAAGAGTAGGAAAGCCGTGCTATCCCTCTGTAAACTTTGTATCTTTCGTTAGGATGGAATCTGAAATCAGACTTCTGTGGTATAGTTTAGACATTTTTCCCCATGATTTTAATAACTGGCTTTTAGTGCTAAAAAAAAAAATGCTTTAACATTTCATGTTCTTCCACCATGGACAGTATCTCTGCTTGAATTGAAGCTGTGTTGATCACAAGATGAAAGACAGATAATAAGAAAAAGAGAAAGAAAAAAAGATATTGTGACCCCACGTAGACAATGTATCTAAACATGTACCTTGATTTAGTACAATAGTCTGACATGTTTTATATGTTTTTTGGTCTACTAGTCTGATTTTCAATCTGTATATATGATAATTAGCTTTGTAAGGTCTTATGAGTTAAATCAATCTGGTACTAAAAAAATAAAAGGGGCGTGGTGAGGGAGAAAAGGCGATTGATGTGCTATGTACGAGTACAATCCCCTACAGTGAATGTAATAATTATGTATGGCAAATGTATACTAATAAAAAAATGAAGTCAAAAGAGTAAAATATAATTGAAATGTATGCATTCATGTTATGGGCTGTGATTTACTGTTGACTCCAACCAGCTTCGAATTTGCTGCTCACACCTTTTTTATGATTTTCCAGTAAGTGACATACGGAAACCCACAAGACAGAATTCTCTCATGCCTGCACGGCATGACAGAGCTCAAGTAAGGGAAGCTCTGGTGCCAGCACAGAAAGGACGAGCACAGAAGCGGCAGCCCCAGTGTTGGCAGCGCCCTAGTGCTTCCGGCCTGAGAAGTGGCTAAGCGGCCTCGGTACATTTGAGACTTGAGCAGTGAATTTCACTTGGGGGTGTCTGCAGTGACAGAACTTGTGTCTCTGTGAGGCAGAGTATGAGAGGAAAAATAGAGACGATTCTCTCTGGCTACCCCCTTTAGTCTTCAGCACTAATCCTTCTCTCGCCCACCGTGAGCTTTAGTGTGCAAGAGGATTAAGTCTCTTATCTACCAGAACTCATTCAACAGATGAGGGCATCTGCGTATGGCCCCGAACCTGCTACGTCCCCCTAATTTTCAAATTTGTACATCCAGCCTCAGTGTCTCCCTGAAACTCATGATTTATAAATCCAAAGACTGCTTGCAAATTTCCAGTTGAGTATTTGATAGACATTTCAAACTTCCTCAAAATAATATTTTTAATTTTTTCTCCTCCTTTCCATATTCATTTCTTTCAAAGTGACAACTCAGAGGACCTTGTTTTATATCCAAGCTGCCCCAGCACGGGAAGCCTGAGAGACAGTGGAGAGTGCACAGTCAAACCCGACATCTTCCTGTGAAACCTCAAGCTAAACCTGTCTGTCTTTCTCAAGACACACTGGGATCAGCCATAGCCAAATGGGAAACGGAGAGGTGCTACTGATTGGGACTTGCACAGAAGCAAAGAGCGACGGAAAGAAAGCCTTCACCTTCACATCCCCACATCTGCATGTGGGATGGAGGTGGAATTATTATTACTGGGTAGATAATGGACAGGGCCCTAGAGCGCAACTCAGGAGACCAGGCTCTGGCCCCAGGTCTGTCTCATTACATATTTAAATTGGACTCCATTATTCAATACTGCGCCTCTAGGCCTTAGCTCTTTCCTTTGTAAACTCCTCAGTAAATTCCCAGAGTTTATTGTATCCATGGCATGATCCATGCAGGTGACTTAGAAGTACTCTTGAAGTTTTCTCTTCTGAAAATGAAAATGGAGAAAATAAAAGAACTTTGGGGAATAGATGAATAAACGAGGGCAAAAGCAAAGAAACAGGAGGTTCTTTTAGGTAATCAAAGCAACTAAGTGGAAATGAGATTCACAGTCTGGAAAAACAAGTAAATCCACACTCCTGCTCAGTATCTCCTGTCCTGTAACACAGAGAGGGGGAGAGAAAGGAGAGCCGCGGCTCTATGAAATGCTTTGGTGTCCCTCTGCCATGAATTCACGAGGGCAGTTTCCTTAGGAGAGAACTTGCAGAGTCTGATGCTGTCCTTCTCTGTAGTGGAAAGAGGAAAAATGATGTTCCATTTTATGGTCTCTTCAGGACTATAATTATAACAGCAGTTCACTTTAATGCTGGAAATCTCCATCCATTACCTAAACTCAGTTGTCTTTTCCATGCAGACCAAAGAGCAGGAGTGCATTTTCACAGTGCTCCTCTGGGGTAGTAACGTGTACAAATGTACGCAGCAAGCTTCTCTCCAAGTAGAGTAAGTGAAGGGAAAAGTTTAACAGAAGCTCAGCACTTCCGCTAAGATCTCACTTGCAAACAGCAGTAAAGAAAAAAAAAGTCCACAGGAGGCAGCAGGTTGAAACTTGCTTTCTGCTGCAGGGCACCTCCAAAGCGCAAAGAGCCATAGACCTGGCCAAGGATTACTGTGTCTTAACTAGCTTCCCTGGGGAATGTTGTACCGATATCATCTAGAAACTGGAAGAAAATGATGAGTGTACAACATTCCTTCACAGGTATATAGTGTTTTTCATACTCAAAGCTCTTTAATGTTTCTCATAGGGTCCCTGTGAGATAAGAGAAGCGATTATGTCCTCAGTTTGTGAGAGGGAGAATCAAAGCTTAAGGGTCAAGCAATTTGCACAGAAACTAATTGGAGTCAGTGTCCAACAAACATCAGACCTGAGGGCTTCTTAGTGTTGAAGCCAGAGCTGAGGAAAATGAGACCCAGAGCCTGGGCATGAAAAGCTTATATCAAAGGATACAAGGACCCAAGCAAAATCTCATAATTAAAAATGACTGGACAAACTCAGTCATGGTGCAGAATCAGCCAGGCATATTCATAACTGAAAAGGCAAACAAGTGGCACTTCACTGAAAATTAAATTAATTTCCTAGAGCTTAGTTTTGCAGGCACAATGGCATTTGACGGACATACGTTATATACTTAGTAGAAACCAGAGATTAGAATCAAGAAATATCTTGATTCCTGAATTTGCTTCTAAAGAATAGCTGCAAAAGTTTAGGTGGTGCTGGTTAACGTGAATTAATAAAAACTTAAATATAAACCTCCCTGCCTCCGTACCTAGTCTTTTTCCCCTTGAGCTTTTTTCTCATCAGTGCTATTAGCAAAAACAAAGAAAAAGTAACACCTAGGTCTTTAATCTAAACACTACCCAAAAGGTATAGAACATATTTCAAGAACTCCTAGCTTTGGTAGAACCTTATGAACACCTAAAGTTTCATTCAGCCTACCCTTTATCCTGGGTTGGGAAGAGCACAGTTAGATGATGACATCTAATATAAATTTCTGGCAGTTGTTAAAGATGTAAACAATTATGTTTCCAAACACAGTTCATCTGTATGTGTCTTAGGAAGGGAAGTCTTAGTACTTAATGTTGACTAAATGGAGACACTACCTGAAAAAATCTGTTGTTTTATTATTTCTCTGAAATTTATCTATGAAATGATATGTGTAAAGACATTAGTACAGTAACGGGCAAGAAGTAAATTGGTCCAACAAAGGTTGGCATTAAAACAGAGCAATTTGTCTTCCTGCTAACAAACTACGTGAATTCAGCCACTTAAAAATCAGTGAAATTTACTACCTTAGAGTTCTGTCGAAGTGCAACATACATTTCTCTGAGCTAAAAGTAAGGTGATTGGGCTGGGGATATAGCTCGGTGGAATAAGCGCCTGCCTGGCAAGTGTGAGGTCCTGAGTTCAATCCCTGGTACCGCAAAAAAATAGAATAAAATTCAGATGACTACAGGGCTGTATTCCTGCCTGAAGGCTGTAAGAGAAGCATTCCTTCGGCCTTTTCAGCATCAAGGGGCTGCCCATCTTCTTTGCTTCGCGGCTGCTTCCTTGGGCTTTGAAACCTTTATCACTGCTTTGTTCCCTGCCCTTCTTCTGTAGCCCTATCTCCTTCTGACTCTGTCTGTCTCTTTGTCCTCCTTGGAATGGGTAGTTACTTGGGCTCACGGATAATCCAGAACGTTCTCCCCATCTCCTTTTCTATTGGTTAGCACTTGTGGAAGGCTAAACCATAGCCTGTGAGAGTTCACAAAATTTTAATCCTTGAAACCTGTAAATCTTACTTATATGGCAAAAGGGGACTTTGCAGATATAATTAAATAAAATTCTTGAAATGGAGAGAATATCATAGAGGATCAGGGTAGACCCTAAATGCAATTAAAGTGAATGTATAAAAAGGAAGTTGGGATGTGATTTATACAGAAGAGAAAAAGACCTAGGACCAAAGGCAGATAGTCACCCCCTAAAGTTGTAAGGTTATTTCTGAATTTGAAATTCAGCAGACACCTTACCTTGGACAAATCTCATTACCTTCTATACAATAACATCTGAAGGCCTGTTATGTGCCAAAGTCTATGCTAGAAACTAGAGACCGCAAGAGAACCTGACACATGAACCTCTCTCTCCTCGCAAAGCTAGTCTATAAAGCCTGGACAGAATTTCTCTTAAAGGACTGGTATCATGATTAAATAGGGACTGTATATGAAATGTTTACAGAATGGCACTTACCAGCTCCCAACACACAATCATTACTTAGTAAACAAAGGCTCTCATCATCTTTTGACGTTCATAGAATGTCTAGACTTCATTTACAAGAGGGTGTGGGAGACATGACTGCATGACTTCGGTAACAAAGTTATGTCTCACAGTTGTAGAATCTGAGAAGTCTGGTATTAAATTTCCAGTAATGTAGGTCTCAGTCTTGAGGCTTATGCTCATGGCTTGTAGGTGGCTGCAAGCTCATTCCTTGTGTGTTCCTACATCTTCTTTAAAAATACACGGGGAGAAAGAGAGAGACGAAGTGCAGGCTTCCCGATATCTCTGCTTATTAGGGCTCTGATCCCATCATCAGGGCCTCATTGCTCATGACCTCATCTAAACTAAATTTTGTCCCAAACGCATCATCTCCAAATACTATTATATCGGGGGTTAGGACTTCAACCTATGAATTTTGCAGAGACACAAACACTCACTCTAGCACACCATCCAAGGCCTTTCATCTTTCAGGCCCAGAGGGTGAAAGCTCAGCTGCACTCACTCTGGTGGCCTGGGTTTGATTTCATAGCATTGAATCAGAGCCATCTTTTAAGTAAACATTTATAATCAAAGCTAGAAGTGTGCATTCAACCTCAGTTTCATTCTTTAAATATAATAGCAGGCACAGTGTGCAGTTACCAGAGCTATAAACACATAATGCACCAATTCACTTTTAAACAAGGACAGGTGTTTAAATGCCTTTCACTGTCCAGGGAGTGGCAAAGCCTGGATAATAACTTCAGTCTCAGACACAGCTTATTTTTTTGTTCAAAGGCTTATTGCAAATCCTAGATGTCAGAAGCAAGCAGTACAAGAAGAGAACAGAACCGAAAGTCCAGCCACCTGGCTTATAGACGCAGCATTAGCACTAACAAGCTCTGTGACCTAGAGTAGGATATTTAACCTCCCACATCTTTGGGCCTATAGTGCACAGTGAGATGGAGGGACGGCTTGGTGTTTTGTACTCGGCTCCCTAGCATCCTGGGGCAAATTGATTTACGTCAGGGAAGGGAGACACAAACAACTGGAGTGCCTTCCATACCCGTCTCCTTTCCCTTGGCGAGGGCTCATCTTAGTCTCTTAGAGACACGATCCACCACAGGAAAAACTGTACATAAGGTAAAGACAGTGGACATGATCAGGAAGTCCCAATGATTGGATGCAGGATATTGTTTAAAATCACATTTTTATTCAGTCGGTCTCAAGAGAGCATTTTTAAGAACATCATACATGATACACATGCTGCTTATGCCCAAATCACATCCTATTAAGGGATTAAATTATAATGTGAATATTTAACTCCACACATTTTATCTATTGAAGAAAACTATTTCTAGTTTGGGTGGGTGAATATTAAATAAGAGAGGCGAATAAACCTTTGTAATCGTCTGGGTAATCCAACACATCTCATATCAAAAATGCTTCTCTTGAGGAAAGACTGGTTCTGCGATTACAGGCAGAGAGGCAGACGTGCCTGGACGGACTGAGGTGCAGTTTGTAGATGCCTTAACCCTCATAACCCTCGTGTGGAATTCTAAGCGTATCTCTTTGAGGGTTCAGTGCAATTATATTCCCTTTTCCATTGTTCTTTTCATTTTCTCACTCCCCTGCACTGCCTGTTTCCAGGTGAGATGGGAAATAGAAGGACCAAAATACCAATAATAAGAAAGGATTTTCTTGCAGTATTTGCAGTCCAGCTGGAATTGGGAAGTAACAAAAATCTCACAAGCAAAGCAAATCTTTAGGCCATCCAATTTGCAGAGCCCCAAGTGACTGACTAAGAATCTAATGGGGAGGATATCTAACGTTTCAGACCTCTAAAGACTCCCCACCACTCATTTCAATACCACAAATTTCCAGTCCCTCCAGCTCCTGCTCCCCAACAAGTTGGGTAATTAGCTTGCTATCTGCCCAGTTAGGGAACTAGGCTTAGCACTGTTACATTCCACGGCAGCAACCTCCCTGATGATCCATATTATTAGAGGTTGCAAAGATGATCCAGAGGCGAAGAGTCTGAAAAGCCACATGAAAACTGCGAAGATGAATTAAATTACATTCTAGAGACTAAAGAATAAATTGGAAATGAGGCAATTTCTTATTCAGGAAGACTGCCTCCCAGGTCTCTCAGAATGTAAACATGTAGCTCTCTGCCGAGGATGGGGTCACCCACTGCCTGGGGAAAGCAGCTTGAATTTTATTACCTTGGTGATCCCTGGAAGCATGCACACTTCGGGAGACACACACCCTGCTACCCTTTACTTTGTCTCATGTGCTGGTTTCTAGCTTGCATAACATTTTAATTAAATTTGGCTTGTCTTTCTCTCTCACCTTACTCTCTGCATCAAAGGAGAGGTTTTGCACATGCTGCCCATCCAGTGTCCCTGCAATCCTTCCATTCCAAGAGAAAGGCATACGAGGGGCACAGCAATTAAATCAAAGTGCAGGTAACCCGCAGCTTCTCTGAGAGATAGCTGTGCCTAACTTCAATGTGACTTATACGTAAAGGTAATGAATTCTATAATGCAAATTTACATACAGGTCAAATAAAAATGTCTTTGCATTTGATAGTACACTGGGTATTAGGTAGTTGTCACACAATAAATAATTCATCTTGCACATTCACTTGCTATGTAAATGATAGTCTATGTATATTAACACATTTAGCACTGAGAATAAAATAGACAGCTGAGGCCAAATGAAGCTCTCTCAGGACACATTATCATTACTGCTCCCCAGTGAGTTTAACTCTTTACTTCTGTGGCTGATAATGATGATATTAATTGAAAAGGGCATGGGGTTCATTGGTTTTTTTTGTTTGTTTTGTTTTAAAAATACTTTATTGTGTTTTGATAAGATACTTCCAGAAAACAAAATAAATGTAAGTGAACCTTTCTTACTTCACACAAAGTATTACAAAATTCCCAGCCAACTTTTTCCCCAGTAAGTCGATAGCTGTTCATCTACGTCAACACAGGCACGATGGAAGCTCTTAGGGTCGGGCATGGGGTTCATTGTGATGAAGTCAGAGTTACACAAAAACAAGTGAATAAATTTAACACATCTCAGTGGTATTGGCTTTGGCACAGTTTGGGTTAATGGTAATGAATCACAAATCAATATGACTAGGAGTTGATGGAACACAGGAACAGAACAAATGTTAAGTATTTCCAGTGGGCAAAACGCTACCATTATTTTCCTCACAAGCAATTTGGCCACATGAAAAATGCTTCTAACCTTCTGGCCATCCAACCAGATACTTTGGTTTCTTCTGAAGCAGCTATTTATGGATCTTCTGCATTACTATTTATTATCTGTTCCAAATCTGTGGGTACAGGTCATTTTTTCCACTTGCTTCATAATCGAATCACACACAAGGAACTTTCATTGTGATGCCTGAGTTTTCAAATCTTTGTGGTGTATCGGACAAGATCCTTCCTACCATGCCCATTTCATTTGGACTCAGCTGTGTATGGAATAGTTATCTGAACAAATGTTTCTATATCAGGATTTTGATGAGTTATAGACAAGGGTGACCTAGGTACAAACCAAATCTGGGGAAGAACATGGAGGAAAGTAGATGGCCACCCCTGGGAAAGGAGTCATAATGAGGAAAGCGTTTTGGCTTTGTAAGCCATTCTCAGCAAGAGGACCAAAGATGCAAGGGAAAAAGAGACCTGGTTTATGAGTCTTTATCAGTCATAGTTTAACCAATGAGACAGAACCAGTAGGATATATTTGAATTTATACAAGTTATAAGCACCTTGGGGGCTAGTCAGTCAAATCCAAAGTCTCTATGATAGATGGTCAGGAAAGGAAAATGCCGAGCAGATGAAAACTGCAGGAAAAAATTGGAGCTTTTCATCCACAGGTGTCAGACAGGAAGAAAGATCCAGGTCAAAATGGAGAAGCAATTGCCAGGTAGATGCTGACCAGTCTCAGGGAATGTGTCAGCACCGTCTAAAAGCCTTAACATTAAGTAAATCAGGTCAAGCAATGATTATATCCCTTTTGATTCCTTTAAGAGAACTGATGTGTCACTATAATCATACTGAAAGAATCCCTTCATAGCAGCCTCTAGACTGGTGTTCAAGTGAACAGGAGAAGAGATACACATGGTCATTGTCTCCCTCTAACTTGTAGTCCATCCTACCTAGAAACCTACTGGAAATGAAACTCTGGAGCTTCAGGCTAAATTGTCACAAACTGTCTCTATGAAAAGTAATCACAAAACTAATACTAATACTTATCTAGATGTAGCAACCCTGAAAATGTGTGTCTTCTCCTAGAGAGAGTTCAGTAATATTTGAAATGCAAAGGTTGTGTTTATAAATGCTATAACATTTTGGAACTCAAGTAGTTTTGTAGTGGAACTCTTGTGCATTTAATTCATTATGTATTATGCAAGACGACTATTTTCCCAAAGGGTAGAGTTACAAAGTTCCAGCTGGAAGTCATTAGCTGGGCTCCACCTTGGACAGAAGTGATGGTAGCAGCAACAGCAACAGGAAATGATTTGCCTCTTGGAATGGTTATTCTGTGACACTGCTGAGCACGCCAGGATCACTTCATAGGCACTGTAAAGATTCAGTTTACCAGGACTGCAGCCGTCTTGAGTCATAACCACAGTGATTATCCCAGAGTCAGCCTGATTTGTTTTCCCTGCATGGTTTTCCAACATACTACAAAAAGATAAAGCCATTAGAGTGGTATGTAAAGCTTCATAGCTAGACCTTGGTACCAGGAGTGTGCATAAGTCTTTCATACTAGTCTCGGATAAAACATCTATATTCCAGCTTGAGTGAAGCCTTTTTTGTTCTTTTTCTGAACCAAATGGATCAGGCAACTCCCAATTTATTCTATAATTCTCTAATAAATCACATTCTGTAAGCCAGTATCTGTCTGCTCATTTCTTTAGTTTCATGGCACCTGGGATGGTTCTTATGCACTAAGAACAGGTGTTCCAGAACAAACCCGTATCAGCATCTATGGAATACAGAGGAGAATTTGGCAGAGTGGATGCCATAAAGGGCTAGACATGCTAGAGTCAACAAAGAGGGCACTGGAGCCAGCATAATTTCAGTATTAATGTAGTGGGACTGCAGTAATACTTTTCTGCTACTGACTCATGAGTTGAAGTGGCAACTGCATAATCATATTTGTATACCAGCTGTCCACAGAATATTCTAGGGCAGTAGGTCACAAAAACTGGGTACTACAAAGCTAGGACCCAATCTAAGATCTGGAAATCTGTAGCTGAAGAACAAACAGAATGAGAGCATGAGGGTGGAGTTGAAAATAAAATTAGAATTTCAAGAGAGGCCCATAAAGGAAATAAGACACACAGCAGAAGTATAATGCTATGAAACGACTCAGAAGCAAAAGGTAAGGATACAGAACTGTCTTGGTTACTTTTCTCTCATTGCTGAGACAAAACACCTGACATCAAGATTAAGGAAGGAAAGGTTCATTTAGCTCACAGTCTATGGAGGTTTCAGTCCATAATTAATTGGCTCCAAGACAGGGTGGCACATGGCAGAGGGCAGCCATTCACGGCGGTGGAAGATGACAAAAGTAGCAAGACAAAAAGGGTGGAGCGGAGGCTAACAGCCTCTTTCTTTCCTTTACATAAGCAAACTACCTGCCCCAGGACGGGTGTAGCATGACACACCCATGAATCAATCATAAACTCTAGAAGTCTGCCCCATGGCTGCATGTGTCTTTGGGGGGACACCCGGACACAAACCATAACAAGAACCAATTCAATAAACAATGAACTTGTCCTGGAAAGTCTAGAAACCTGCTCCATCCGGTAACTGTTCTGCTTTTCCATCAAACTTTGACTGCAGAGTAACAGCCGGATTGCCTTCCTTCCTGGTTCCCTTGTGGAATTCTAACTACAGCTTATGATAACCTCAGCTATTCTCCATGTAAGGGAAACCAGTATTTCCTAGTGGAGATTTCAGAAAGAGAAATAAGGGAATAGGGAGACAATATCATAATCCCAATAGAAAAGTAATTTTAACCTGAACTGTCATCACTCAGAAAATAATACCATTTGACTAACTTGGTAGGTTCAAAAACTTTTCTCCATAAAATCAACATAATACTAACTTTGTCTTCTTTGGAGGAATGTTGCATCATGCTTACTCACATATTTAAAGTACAAAAAAGATACAATTGAAAATTCAATTGAAAAAGAAATTATCACTGCATTACTAATTGGGAACAAGAAATGCAGAATCTTTTGTAATTAGAAGAGGAGAAAACCCGAAAGTGTGAAAGATCTTATTAAAATGAGAATTAGTAAAATTGTGCTTAGAAGTCAATGAATTCATGTACTTGACTTAGGAGATATCTTTCTGTCTGTCTGTCTATATCTAGGCAAGAATTTTTTTTCTTTTTGTGATGTCAGTGAAATGGGAAGAGGAGACACAATCAGTATGATCAAAACATAGAGATAGCGGAAAGTGATGGGGGTGATGCAGAAAGAACAGAACAGTAGAGAAAGACGGCAGCACAGAAGGAGAGCAAGAGGACACAGCCTGCGAGGTCCAGCAGAAGAATAAGGAAAGTAGGTTCATAGGACGTGAAAGAGGAGAATAAGAAGGATGAAGCGGCCTCTTCCTCTTCTTCCTCCTCCTCCTGTTCCCCTCCTCCTCCTCCTCCTCCTCCTCTTCCTCCTCCTTCTCGTTCTTCTTTTCTTTATTGGAAAAGGAAGCTAAGGGCTTCACACCAAACTAAATCCACACTCCTTTTATTATTTTTGTTTGCATATTTGCTTTTTGTTTGTGAGACAGAGTCGCACTAAGTTGCTCAGTTGCCTGGACTGGTTTGACTTTATGTTCCTCTTGCCTCATCTTCCCAGACTGTTAAAATCACACCAACGCAGGCGCCACCATAAGCAGCAACAAAAGGGTTGCAATATGACTAAGAATATTTGTAGAGAGTGCCACTGTATGATTGAATTGTTCTGAATGCTAGAAGCAGGAACTAGGGCTCAGCTAAAGAAAGAAGACTAGAAGAAAGGAAACATTTTACTTACCTTAATGTCACATTAAATATCACCCTATTGTAAGACTTTATATGAATGAAAAACATTTAGTGACATCCTTGGAAACTTGATTTATTGAAAAAGAAACTGAAAGTTCTTAAAATTAGCACTAATTACAGAAAAAGAGTCATGCCTAGGACTTTAAGAGTTGTGATTCAGTCCCTCCTTTTCCTTCCCTAAAAAGGGAAAGAGATAACATCCGATCTCCTATCTCTAGAAAGCCCTTTCCTCTCCTCACGATTCTCTTTCCACCACGTCTCTACTTTTTGAATTTTAAACCTGTTCTTTATCAAATCCTCCTCATCAACAGTCACAACTTACTCTGACACTTTTTATTCTCTATGTCCACAAATCACCCCAACTTCAGCTATGGCCATATCTACTTCTATACATTTACTATCCTTTTTATATGTGGCCAAAGACAATTCCTCCTCACATGGTGAGGCCCAAGCAACCTAAAAGTATGTGCATACCGGAAAACATTCTGTGAATGGCCACACAGTAAACATGCAGAGTTCTGCAGACCATGAGGTACCTGTTGTAACCACTCAGCTCTACCTGTTAGGTGAAAGTGGCTAGAGATAATACATAAATCAATGAGCATGAATATGTTCCAAAGAACTTTAATTCATTTCATTGAAATTTAAATTTTACATACTTTTTCCATGTCACAAAATATTATTCTTCTTTGAAATCTCTTTCAAATATATGTTAAATTACTTTTCTCAGTGTGGGGTCCATATAAAAATTGAGAAAGAGCTGAATCTGGCTTGTGGGCTGTTTATCAAGTCTAATCAATGTTACAACCACTTGGCATTTGGCATTCTTTTCCAACCTCTCTCTATTTCTTTTGATTAGAAACAAACAAACAAACAAAAAAAAAAAACGAAAAGAAACTGACAACAATAATAAATGCTGCTCCAACGAGAAGTAAAATAATTCCATTTTGGCACTCTACCCCTACCGTGACCCTGACCCTTGTTTGAGCCCTTTCCGTGATTTTCTAGTTCTCTTAGTTCATGGTCAGCTACACCCCTCAACAAGCTCTAGAATGCTGTCTCGGGCTGAGTCATCCCGGATATCTGCTCCAGCTTTGCCATGATGACCTCCTTTCTCCTGTCCTTCTTCCTCACTTTCCATCCCTTCACCGGAGCTACCCTCACACTTTCCACCATACCTGTTCTTGGACAGTATTCTCCTTAGGGAAATCTTGCAGTAGATAGACAGGGTTCATCTCCCACAAAAAAGATTAGCAACTCTTCATTCTCCCCTTTTCCTAAGCTATATTCATGCGATCCAGTTTTAACTGATGACCTCCATTAAGGAAGAGCACTCCAATGTGCAGTTTTGTTGAAAGTTGTTCATAATCCTTACTTGAAGTTAGATCATAACCTGAAGCATAGGTACAGTGGCTTTTAATTTTTAGACAGTCATTTAAGGATTGGCATAATCCTTGGGGTACAGATAGATGCTTTCACCATTTCCCTATTTTCAAATCAGGAGAAAATGCCCTAACACGTTGCTTCTCACCAGATCCTTAAATGAAGTAAGAATGGAATCAACGCTCATCCCTGACTTCCAGCTCAGGGCCCTCATTTGCAGCCATCCTTGGACCTGATAAGAACACAGCCGGTCCCTACCTGGGAGGCCTTTAGTGGTCAGGGAACTTTTTCCTCTGCAAGTTATAAGCCTTCCTCTGGACCTGCTGGTAATCTACGACTTTTAGACATTAGTGTATAAACATCTGACCTCTTCTCCTACGTTAAGGATAATTTTTAAGGCAGCTTAAATGCCAGAGTTTCCTCTGGAATATTGTCTGAGCCTCAAATTATAGAGCGAGGCGGTTCTGCTTTGGGTTTTCTCACTTTCTACAAGAGTACCTCCAGTGGGTACTCCCCCCAGTAAAGCTTTGGTACACAATTTTCACCTTCTTAGTGTGTTTCCAGGGTAAAACAAAGTTTAATTCTCACAAGTGGAGCACATGTATACATTTTTGGTTGAAATTTGTATTTCTCAAGAGGTGAATAAAACAATACAGGGAAACTGTTCAACTTAGTGTATTTCTGAATAAATTTGCAAAAGAAAACTGTTTGCTAAACTAGATGGTACAGAAATAGTAGCAAAAATATATTTTCCATCCAAAACTTGGAACCCTGAATTTTAAAGCTAGCAATATAGAAAATGGACACACACACACATATACATTTATAATTTTACTCTAAAAATTTAGAATAATGACAAAGGGTCTCAATTAAGAATACAATGCATCAATAAAAACAAAATCACAAAGACCTCACAAAGACCTCTAAAGAATTTGTTTTTATAAATATGAGCCAGGGATGTAGCTCAGTGGTTGATATTTACCTATTCTGCCAGGACCTGGGTTTCATCCCTAGTACTGCAGCCAACTAATCAATCAAGTACATTAAATAACAAATAAAATAAAAATTATTTTTAAATTATTGCATCAGTACAAGAAGAACACACAATGAAGGGACAGAAACAAAATCAGAAAAAGATAAGTTTAAGATTAACTAAGAGGCATAAAAGAATGGTAAAAGAAACTAAAGCTTTTGTCTCTTAAAAATATTTTCCCTACAAACTTTCAAAACAAACTAGTATTCATTCCAATGGTCTCTCTATTTCTCCTCTATAATTTTTGCTGTTGCTAAAGATCATTAAATAGTTAATAAAAAGAAAGAAGGTAGGCAAGAATACAGGAAAGCAGAAAGAAGGAAGAGCAAAACTATAATTTGAAAAGATAACAAGAAAAACACTGTTACTAAATTCTACTTTGTTTGCATAGAATAATATCTGGTATTTTTAAAAAAATGGTTAGAGAAATTGAAATACATGAACAAAAAATGAATATTTTCAGAAATAGCTTCATATCATATCTGTATATCTTTGAGATGGGTGTGTAAGAATATTTACTAAATCTTTCTATGAATAGTGTGGTGAGTATAAAATCACATTTATTTACAATACCCAGAATATCTTTAATCCAGTATAGCTAGCTAGCTAGCATGTATTCACCCATCTACCCATCATATTCACTAACAAACCTGTACTTTCTGTCTAGCACATTTCCCTTTGCTCATACTTTCTCATCACCGGGACAAAGTACCAATATCCACAACTTAAAAGAGGAAAGTTTTACTCTGTTTCATGGATTTCAGAGGATTCAGTCCATGGTCAGTTGACTCCAAAGTAGAAAAGGAAAGATGGAGATGTCTGGAAGAGGAAAGTTGCTCCTGTTGTGACTACCAAGAAGCAGAGACTGATGGGAGGAACTTGGATGACCTTCCAGCTCATCCCCTCAGTGATCTGCTTCTTCAGTCTAGTTTCTACCTCAAAGCAGTGTATTTAGCTATTAAGGAATCAGTAGATTAATCCACTGCTGAGTATATCATTTCCATGGTTCAATCACCTTCTGAAAGTTCTCCCCCCCCCAAAACACATGAGGCTTCTGTGGGATATTCTGGATTTACACCATAATATTGCACCCCTGGTCCTGAAAAGGTTTATGTACATCTCTTTATGAAACATGCATTTTATTCATCTCTAAGAGTCTCCAAAGACTTAACAGTTACAGCGCTGCTGAGAAGACCAAGTCCAAAGTGTCTTCTGACACTTAATGCAAACTCTTACCTATACCCCAGGTAAAATATAAAAAAGAAAGTTAAATATTTCCAACATACAATGGCACAAGACAGATATTCCTAGTCTAAGAGGGAAAAGTAGGAGTGTAAAAAGTAATAGAAGCAAAGTAAGACTGAAATCCAGCAGAGCAAATATTAATCCTATAGTTTCATGTCCAGGACCCAGTCAGATTGTAGTGAGTTATAAGCTCTGAAAGGCTGAGGCAACCCTATCCCTATAGCACTGCTAATTATAAACCACACATCTTCATTCTTGGGCTGGCTCTGCTTACTGCCTGCCTCTTTCCTCAACAGATGTGTCATGTTTCTGGCATGTCCAACTTCCTGCATTTTCTGCTGCACTTTTAGCTTCATTCTCACAGCTTCACACCGTGTTTTCTCACGGGCACACTGCCTGGCCGCCCAGCCCGTCTCCTTAAATCTGAGTGAAACTCTTGCCTTCTGCATGTCTCTAAATCCAGCACTATGTAGATGACACCAAGGTCTACTGCCAGGTGAAGCTGTAGCCAGGCCTCCTAGGGTCATGGCTGTAGGACCCTCTGGGTGTCTGGATGGTAAACTCTAGGAAATTCTTTCCACCGATTTACTAACACACTGATAAATTCACAGGCAGATATGCCAGTAAGAGATGAAGTCTGGTGCAAAGACCTGGGGCACTAAGAATGTGACCTGGAAGTGGGTCTTGCCCTGTGACTCCTCCCTACTCTCTGCTTCCAGGCTGCCTTGCGCGTGTACATTTCCTCCCTCATGTCCATCCTGCTTTGGAGCCAGCTGACTATGGACCAAATCCTCTAAAGACCATGACCCAAAATAAACCTCTCCCTGTGCAAGTTGGGAGTATCAGGTATTGTGTATTAGCAAGGAAAAGTGACTAAGGCATCATCCACCCCTGCTTCAGAATCTTTATGTCAGGACAAATCTTGCCTTTACTGATATCTTCTATGTATTTTGATGTGGCTGCAGTGTGGATAAGTACCCTCCAGTCACCCAGGTGTTAAAGGCTCAGTCACCAGCCCGTGGCACTGTTGAGAGATGGTAGAACTTTTAGGAGATAAGACCCAGTGAAAGAAAGTTTGGTGTCCACTGATATTCCCTGAAAGGAAATATTGTCCCTTTGCTTCACAGCCACCATGTGGTAAGCAGCTTCTTCTGCCATGCATTCCTGCCATGATGTGCTACCCTACTGCAGGCCCCCAAGTGGCATACCAGCCAGCAGTGAACTGATCATGGACTGAGACCTCTGGAGCTAAAACATGCCTTTTCTTCTTGTAAATTGATTATCTCAAATATCATAATAACAAGTTAATAGTTGTCTTTCTACTTTTACTTAAAATTTCATTTGTTCTCAGTGACATTGTTAAATAATTTTCCTGTATTTGAATCAGAAAGCCAATACATTTAACTTCGCTATCCTCAAAGCATCCAAAAATGTTTGGAGACATACTAGTATCTCAATAAGTATTTCTTTATTTTGTTCAAACATGTAAAATTTATGCTGGTGACATTTGAAGGGTTAAATTCTTCCCTGAAATTTTATAAGAAATTTATTAGAGATGGGGCTATGTCCTATGGACGAGCTCATTCTTTTTACAAATATTTTAAAAGAAGATCTTAAAATATTAATGTCCAAAATTTTCATAAAGGCCACTGGTGAGAAAGAAATATATTCTGTCTTTGAGAAACACATCTATCTTATCTGAAGGTCAAATGCACACTAAAACTACTGAATAACATATTATCCATGAAGAAGAATGGATTATTCTTGCTTCTGTTTTCACTGGTACTATCCACTTTGATTTTTGTTTCATAAGATTATAAACTACAGTTAGTACTTGAAAGTACAGAAAAAGGCATTTGCTTATTTTCTAATTAAATGTTTAACACTCTAAAAAAAAATCAACCTGTATGCCAGCTGATGGGCCTTTAGTAATCACTCTTGGAATTAAACATAAAAATATATTAATATAATAACTGTTCATCATGAGAAGTTTCCAACAGAAACTTAGACTTAAAAATGAAGACTATAGAAATTAGTCCATTAGAACAAAAATATGATGTTCTGAAGAATATCTTGGTGACCTATGAGGGTTAATACATGTTCTAATAAGTACTTTAAATCATCGTTGGTGATAGAGACAATTCTAATGATGTACACTTAGAAAGCATAAAAGTTTTAAAGATATGGATCTTATTTGAAGTCCTAAAGATTACTTGAGCCACTGTTGAACTTAGAGAAGGAAGCTTTCCTTTGGAACAGTATTAAGCACTAAATGTTAGCATAAGATTCCTAAACAATGCCAGCAGTTAAGCGACACCTCCCAAACAGCTTACAACTGAAATATCTGTCCCAAAAGAGCAGTTTCTCGGGCAGTTATGACTCTTATGATGAGATTTATGAGCTCAGGTCAGCACTTTAAAATTATACCGACCAGCGACTGGGACAGACTTCAGGATAATCAAAGGGCAAATACCTCAGTGTAATAATTACTCTGATTTTTAACATGTACTGAATCCAAAATAAAGGGTATAAAGTATGCAACATATAAAAAAGACTATGTTAGCAAAGCAATACAGTATAGTCAGGGAAGCCCAAGTGAGAAATTTGACACAGTGAAAATTTACACAATTCCAGGCTTCATAAGACCAAAGACTGAGTCCATTATGTAGCTGAGGCAATATTTCACTCCCAAGTTTATTGAATTTTGTTTTGTTCTGTGCTGGTAATATACTTCTTCCATTCATTTCTTGCTTTGCTTGCAGTGTGTGGCTTTCATTTATGAATTCCCTTTATCTATTTAAGTACTGGGTTTTAGATAGATTGTTGTGTCTTTTTTTCTTTCTCATTTACTTTGTTTTTTATTAGTTTGGGTAAAAATTTTATCTCTACTTTTATGAATCTTGTTTTTATTTTATTATTTCTAAGGTTTGCATTCTGTACCTCAATAGATCACTCTTCTGACTTCTTCCAAAGGCAGTTCTTATCAGTACAGTCTTACTGAAGTCTAATAATAACGTTTTATTAAATGTTACATGGAGGTTGAAATCTACCACAGCAGGTAGCCCAGAATCATTACTAGTCTGCATATTTTCTTTTCCAAGATGATAATGATAAACACAAAGCCTCAGTTGGACGCTTACCACTTATTACTTAATCCACAACCCTCCTGCAGGTGTATTTTGGTGTCTTCAAATGCCCACCCAAGGTTGTACAACAGCCTAAAGTGAAAATACATAAATAGTTTTTAAAAGGACTTATTATACAACATAAGCTTTGTGCTTTAGAGAGATTGTTATCTTACTGACGAGAGGCCAAAGTAACTCAAGTATCTGGAAAAATATGTACATCACTAAATGCCCCTTCTAAGTATTTTGAAAACTCTGTCTGAAATATTTTTCTTATTTTGACTAAGAACCGACTGAAATACTTGAAATTACCATTTAATGAAATGTTTAGATAAGGGCAACAGAAGAATTTTTAAAAGAAGAACTGTCTCCAGGCATCATAAACTCTGCAAGTCAAGCTGGCTGAGCATTATTCAAGTCCTAGCAAGGACTCCACACCAGGCAGAAAAGGCCACAGGGCTTGAACGTCACCCTGAGCAAAACAATGGAGAAAACACAAATGCATGTGACAGTGAGACATTTATATTCTCAGCAGCACTTGGTGTCTCTAAGATGCAAAGTAACACAAAATCCCTTTCTCATATCATGCAGACTTGCCAGGATTGACTCTGTTAAAATCTTTTTGATAAGTGGATAGATTTTTAAGATCAAGCGATTTTTTTTTTTTTTTTGCGGTACTGGGGATCGAACTCAGGACCCTGCACTTGCTAGGCAAGCGCTTATTCCACTGAGCTATATCCCCAGCCCCGATTTTTAAGATCAAAATAAAGAGATTTTAGAGGATAACAGAGAAGTCCAGAGCAGGCTGTGCAGCCTCATTTCTTGTCACCAAGCAAATTTCAGATATATTAATTGGGAAAGGGAACAATAAATTGAGAATTCAAAACTAAATGCTTTCCCAATTGAAATTCTTTTCAGGTGAAAAGAAGGAAGATTCAAAAATCAGCTTTTTCAAACAGAATTGTATTTAAAATATTTCTTCTGTCTTAGATATGGCTGCTTTAGCATGACAGCCAAGCCATACGGAATCAGTGGAGCGTTGGGACTGACCAAGACCTTGACGCCGGTTGGAGATGATCTGGATAAGAAGCTGATTGGCCCCATTTTTTGTTGTGGAAAGTCACAGTGCTTGTCCCCAAAGAACTGATAAGTATGAAGAGAAGAATTTGACCAAAAAGGTGGGCTAGATGTAACAATGATGCAAAGTAAAAGACACAAGAAGAATAACACCTCCTTTGATGGAGTGACGGACAAAGGCCTAATGATCTAGATTTGATTTAAGTGTGGAAGCAGGAGTAAGAGATATTTTGATTTGTAAACGTTTTCATAAAAATCTTACATTCATGGCAGAGATGTTAGAGAATGTAAACAGGCAAAATAAGAAAATAAACTATGACTCTCACAGGTAACCACTGGAAACATTTTGGTGTTCAAAATATGACAGTTCAATAAACACATATAATTAAAACATCCTTCCATTAAAACAGAAAGGTTACTGTACAGAGAGATATGTCCACCATTAGGGAAATAGATAGGGCAGATTATTGAACTGATTTTTATACATACATGCATATAAATATATAAATCGAATCATATATGCTATGGCTGTGCTGATTTCTTTTCAAAATGATTTATAACTTAATAAAACATTTGACAGTTTTATGCTCTGGTTCATTAAATATAATAAAAATAAATAGAGTAATATTTACTTAATTATCACAAAGGTGATAATCACATTCAACCACTTATTTGAAGCATGCTTGTCAAAATGAACAAGTCCTTTCTTTCAAATATTATAACAGTTGTAATTGCATAGAATAAATGTGTATTTAGTTTGAAGGCTATAGGTCGGCAATTCTTTAGAGAAGAAAAACAATAAAGCAGAAGTATGGATTTTACAGCGAAGTCTTTTTTCTCAGTAAACAGAAAGAAATTCAACTTAACAATGACAAGATAAAAGAAAAGTATAGATTTATTTTAATATTTATGGTAATGGAACTCTTCTTCTGTACCTTTCTAGACCAAAAGTAAAAATCACATTTCTTTTCTGCATTTTCAGACTTACAATGTAAATAAGTCATAAAAACCAAAGTTTTCCACTAAGCACTATTTCAAAATTCTGGTTTCAACTATAGTTTAAGTAAAAAATCAACCAAGGTATTTGGGCTTTATAATTTTTTTCTTCCCGTAACACATACCGTGGAATAATATGGTGTGCCATTTAACAAGACAGCACAAACATCTATTCACACCAGGAATTAATATACTATTTTAAAGGTTACATTGCAGTCAATTTTAGCACAAAATTATACTGTAACATGAATTATTTTATTGTTGGACATTGTAAACATTTCTAATTTTTCATTAATGTGAATGATGCTATGATTATCACATAAAGAAATATGTTACATATGCAAACAGAGCATGTGGAGCTTTTCAAGGTTACCTTTGATAATCACTAAAATGGACATTTTTTCAAAGACAGGATATGTCTGCTTTAAAGAATATTCTTAAGTATTGTCCATTTTCCTGAAAGTCATACAAATGTATGTATACATTATAAATCTGCCCCAAAGGGTATTAACATATCTATTTATCCATAACATTTTAAACTAAGTTTTACTCATTTCAAAATTAATTCTCAGTATGTGAATGCAAAGAGACATGCAATTTTCTTTCAAATTTCGTTTTACCACTAGTGAGGTTCTGCACAAGACCATAGTTTTGATCATTTGTCTGTGTGTGATTTGCCTTTTTCCTCACAGTCAGTGCTCTCTCTACCACCGTCTTTCCTGTCTGACCAGAGGATCACTGTAATGACGAATTTCATGTGTCAATTTCACTAAAGTAAACAATACATGGATATGTCAAAAGCATTACTTCTAGGTGTGCTCACAAGGCATTTCTGGAAGCTATCAGCATGTGAAGTCAGTAGACTGAGTAAAGAGAATCCTGTCTCACTAGTGCATTAACTCACTTGTTGAGTTTCTGGACAGGAGCAAAAGGGAGAACTAGCTTTTTGTCTTAAGCTGGAATATCAGTCTTCTCTGCCCTTGGGCAGTTGAGCTCTGAGTTCTCAGGCCTTCAGTTTTCAAAACTTGTATCAGAGTCCCTCCACCCAATCCTTGGTCTTTAGGCCTTAGAATCTGGACTGAATATACTACCATCTCCCTGGCAATTCTTTGCCCTTCAGCCCACAAATGGCATGTCCTGAGACTTCTCTTTCTCCGTAATCGTGTTAGGTGATTCCCATCATTAATGCCCTTTCATATCTCCATATTCCACCTATTTTTGTTCTAAAGAACTCTAGTATAATACCTTATTTATTGGATTTGACATTACCATGCAATTTGTTCTGCCAACGAAATTGGAACGGAAGTGATACGCCTCTTAGTAGAAATTTTTAAAATGCCTCTTCATTTGCATCTCTTCTCTTCTTCTACCACAAGACCGGGCTTATTTACAAAAGGCTGATACCCCTGAGAAGAAGTGTAAGTGCTCCATAATGAACACATAATCTGAGTAAGAACTATGTCTTACTGTTGCAAGCCTGGGTGGGATAGCTTGATGTCACGGCATAAGAAATGGAGTACAGTAGCATGCTTTGGCTGACATTTAGCTGATGTGATGCAGTCTTTAAAAAGAATACGAAGGTTTTGACTCTGTTGGTTTGCCAAGGAGCAAAGAGAGTCTAGAAAGTTTCAACTACTTCTCATTTCCAAGTGGGGAAAAGTAAAACTGAAAATGACTTTGAGTGACAAAAGATGATTAAGTTAAGCTTCCTGGCAAAGCTTGAATCAAGACAGTTAAAACTGAATTGATTGTTAGTACCCAGTAAATTCAGATCAAGGAGCCCAGAAATGTAGCCTTCTAAACCCCAGCCTGCTGAGGTCTGTCTATCTATATTGACATGTAGGACAGCCAAGCTCTGAAAAGGTGGATGTTGTCCCGGCATACGCAGCTAATTGCAAGCAAATAACTGGAAGTAGACTACATCTTTGCATTAAACTTGCCACAAATCTGACTTTCAAGAGAATATGATTATTTAAGACTTCAAATACGACTACAATATTCAGAGACCCAAGAAAGTTGAAAATAAATGTATTTTCTGTGATCTCTACTGAGCTAAAGGGGAAAACTCAAAAGGGGGCAGCTCCAAGACGGAGTCAGTGGCCAGGAAACCACAGCTGGGGAGCTGTCCCCAAGAAAGAGAGCGAGAGCCTGTACTGGGAATATTATCCAACCACCAAGCCTATGGAATTTCAGGTTTGCTGCAGTCCAGAGACTGCCATGTCTTTCTCTTCCCTCTGAGTCTCAACAGGAACTGTGCTTGTGCTTGTGGAGTAATCCTATCCCTGCTCCATCTGCGTGTATATGTAGAGGTCAGGATGATAATTTGTCTTTAGTCTATATGTTTCAATTCCGAACGAACCCTATTCAAGCCTAATCTAGGGACTATCTGGCATTTCTCACCAGTCTGAAATTTAAGCTCAGGTCTTCCTGTCACTGGAAAATCACTGGGGTGTCTCTGCTTGGTGGAGACAGTACACTGCACTGCTATTCACTCCTATTCCACACCTGCCAATGTGGCATGCCTGCCTACTAGCAGATTATAAACTTCTACACTGTGAAATTCAGGGATGACCATGTGACTTGTTTGACCAAGGAAATTTTAGTGAAAATAATACGTGTCATTTTCAACTTCAACAGTGAGATCACAATTCATAATCTCTTTTCCTCGCATTACAGTGTAGGAGGATCCCCAAAAGAAGTGCTCCATCACGTTGGATTTCTCGTGGAAGATTATGTGGACAAAGACTGTAGTTATTTCTAGATGGACAAGAACTATAAAGGAGAAATATAATTTTGTCTTGGACCCACCAGATCATGTGGTATGTGTAATCTAGCTTACCCTGACTGATATGTAAATGCTTATATTTTGAATAATTCATTTATTTATTGTTTTACAGTGCTATGAATCAAATCTAGGACCTTATGTATGCTAGGTGAGTGCTCTACCTCTCAGTTACACCTTGGCCCTTTATAAGATTTTATAATAAATTATGTACAGGGATATAAACACACACAAAAGAATTTCCCAAGACAAACTGACAAATACAGGTTCTAATTTGCACTGTTTTACGTACTGGAAACTAGAATAACAACTTGTCATTTCCAAGTAGGGAAAAGTAAAACTAAAAATTTAATTTAATCTCACTACTTTTTTCATTACATGTATTTATATGAGATAAAGAAGGAGAAAGAGAAGAGAAGAAAAAATGGAAGATCAGGGCCAGGGATATAGCTGAGTTTCACAAGAACCTGCCTGGCAAGCACAGGGTCCTGAGTTTGATTTCCAGTACAAAAAAAAAAAAAAAGATGAGAGAATTGATAAATTTTACCTCACTGTCATTGATCCAAGTATATAAAAATTACATCTAATGCCCCTAAAATTTAGTGCTCTTAAAATAACTTAAGATTTTAATTCTAGGAAATAGTCTGTTGAGAAAGTAAAATACTGATTTAGTTATTTGCTTGTTCAGTATTATTTATTCAGTATCTTTTTCTCTTTTCCCACCCTCAGTTTGCAGGCAATCTTCATCACATGCTACATTCCCGCTTAATTGGTAGCAATTGCTGAATTTAGGGTTCTGTTCCATTTATCTGCAGTCTAACTTTGCACTTTTTAGTGACTGTAAATGTATATACGTCCTTCTATCTCATAAATACATAACCCTCATGATCCCTAACATTACTCTGGTTCTTCAAAATTATACTAGCCATTCTCATCCACTTCCTCTTTTAAATTAATGCAACAATTATTTTTGTCAAGCTGCCTCCAAAATTCATCAAAAGAATGATTTCTCACTCAATTTATAAGTTAATTGAGAGAATAGATATCTTTAAATATTGAGACTTCTTGTCAAGAAAGATGGATGTTATTTCACTAACTCATGTCATATCTTTTTCTTGGTAGAATTATCTATTTTTGTGCTTGTGGAGTCTTAAAATGTTTTTTAAATTGGAATAATTGTGTCCTTTATAACAAATTGAGATTTATAACCAATTTATTAAGATTTTATATGTTTAAAAAGTTTTTAATTAGAGCTTTTGAATTTTAATTAGACAATTACAATTTATAAAAAATGATTTTCATTAGTTCATAGGCTAAAACATTTTATTTCCCTTCTCTATTTGCTTCTTTTCATTGTGTTTGATTTTAATGCCCTGAACAATACTGAATTACAGGAAGTGAACTGGTTTTGTTTTTGTTGTTCTTCATTTTAACAGTAATGTTTCCTGTATTTTGTTTTTCAAAATAACAGAAATTACTAGCTCCTTATCAATATTATTTTTATATTAAATAACCATCAAGTACTACTATATTCTGGGTTTATGTAAGAAATGAATATTGAAAGTTTCTTCAATCAAAATAATTACAAAATTATTATATTATCAATAAATAGCATGACTGAAATTCATTTAGATATTTTCTACGCTATTTGAACTTCAAAGGTAACTCTAATTTTTTTTATAATATATTAACACCTTCCTGGCTTCAACTTGCCACATTTTTAAAGGATTATTTAATTTCACTAGAGTGTAATCTTCATGAAGGCGTGGATATATCACTATATTTCCAGCACACCTATTGTACCTGGTGGACATTCAACAATTACTCCCAATGAATGAAGTGTTATATGCCTTTGTGTAAGGTTATTCATTTTCATACTTGTTTTCACTGTCAAATTACATAATTTCACTGAAGGGATTTAGAAAATATTCTCAAGTATTGCAGGTAAATTGACACAGATGATCCCACTGTCCAATCTTTTGCTAAAAAATGAAAATAGGGTGAATAAATCTTTGACAAAATAAAGCCTCAGTCCACAGTCTACTTTTATAAAAAAGAAAGTAAAAGAAAGACAGAACCACTCCGACGCTCGGTATAAGAAAAGGAATCAAAGGAAGGTGGGCCTGGGAACAGAGTACGTAGCCCCTTGTAAGGTTTCTAAGTCCAGACGAAGGTCTTCGAGGCTGAGTTCTGCATTTTAATGGCACGACTAAAGGGCAAAGGCAGTATGTAATGTGGTGTGATGTGGTTTGGTCTAACGTGTCCTAAAAACTCATGTGTTCAGAGGTGGGACTTTCAGATAATGATGGATCATGAGGCCTCTGATGCCATCAATTGGACTGATTCATTGAGAAATTCATTCACTGAGTGGGTTTATTACAGTGTAGAACCTAACTAGGTGAAGGCAGGTCCTAGGAACATTGCTTTGAAATTTGTGTGTTGGCCTAGGCCCCTCCCTTTCTGGCCCAATCCCTCCTCCCTTCCTGGTTGCCATGAACTGAACAGCTTTCATCCACTATGCGCTTCTGGGATGATATTTCTGGTTTGGAACCAGCCAGCTATGTACTGAATCCTCCATACCCATGAGACAAAATAAATCTCTCCCCCCCACTATGTGTGTCAGGTTCATTGTCTCAACTAAACAAGAGTGATTAATACAGTATATATGTATTACTCTGCATATTTCTTATTTTATTTCTATATTAACTATAATTTTAATATTGTAATACACATTTCATTGCATCAATTCATAAAAATAATTGATTTAACATGCCAAGTACTTAGATGACATAAGAGAAGCACTTGGCACTTAAAAATGTCCTGTATAAATGTTTACTATTCTTATTCAAATGAAATATATAATTTAGCCCTTATAGACACCTGTGAGGTAGAAATCGATATTTCTGTTTTTACTACTGAAAGAAGATTTTGGAGGTTAAGTGGTTTGCCCAAAGTCACACCATTGGTAAGAAGTGGATGTAGATTTTTAAAAATATTTTCAGTAATGGGGATTGAATGCAGAGTCTTGAACTGACTGGGTAAACACTCTGCCCCAAGGTACATCTCCAGCCAGAAGAGCAGATCCTTACCCTGGCTCTGTCTCCAGGGTCCATACCCCTCCTTATGACCACAAGATACTCTTTTCCAAATCTTAGAAGAGGACTTGTTATTACTAAGTAATTTGTGATTTCTTATATTTGTCTGGTTATACATTATCTTTCAAAAAGTATTCTCCAGTTTTACCACCTGATAATCCAGACATAACTTACTCAACTCCTACTTTAAAAACATTTTGTATAGAGTTGTACGCAATTGGTCTTTTAACTTAAGAAAGACATTTCTATCATCTGTTTATAGCACTATATAATTTTTCAAAAACCATTTAGGCTCTTTCTGGGAAAACCTTTATAAGCCTTGTGGGCAGTTAACCATGACCATGTAACTAAGATCTAGGTAATGGAATATATAGAAAGATAGATGTTCACATCCATGCTGACCCTCTAATATCCTCACAAGCTTCCCTACTATTTCTCTTTCCTATTTGCTAACCATGAAAGGAGAGGAATCTGATGAATTAGAGGTACATGGAGCCCTAAAGCACGGCCTGAATCTCCATGAATGAGCCAAAGGAAGGCCACGTGCTCTGAAACCTCTGTCGGGTTTGCACCCAAGCAATAGGTGCTTTCATTGTGTTAAACTTCTGAGATACAGTGTTTTGAAACTGTTTGTTGTGTTAATTACCATAATCAATCTAAAATAAGCTGCTGGATTATAGTGTTTCACAGGTTTTATGCTAAGGATATCCTCTTTTATAAGTAGTTTCTAAAATCCAAATGATTGTTAAATTTTCTTCCTATCCTTGAAATTTACAATACATGGACATATGAGGTCCTTTCTATTAAATCTACCAGGAACCCACAGAACTTCCACACAGAGTCAGATTGTGGTAGACAGCACAGTGACATTGTTGACGATATCTGCACTCTAATGCTTGAAACCTTTTAACTTTACCTCTTCTGGCAGAAATGACTTTGCAAATGTCATTAAGGACCTTGACATGAGAGGAGAATAGATTAGCCAAGTGGATGCAATCTGGTCAAAAGAAGTCCTCAAGAACAGATGTCACAGAAGAAGCAGAGTCAGAGAGTATAAGGTTGGTTTCGATGATAGAGGAAGGCACCACGAGCCAAGGACTATGGGTAATCCCTGGAACCCAGGAAAGAAAAGAGAAATGTATTGTCCCTAGAACCTCAAAGGAGGAGTAGAGGGCTGTGGACACCTTGATTTATTTCAGTGAAATCTTTGTTAGATGTTTTTCTATGAACATCAAAATCATAAATTTCTCCTGGTTAAAGTCACTAAGCTTGTGGCAGTATAACAACAGTAAAAAAATAAAACTAATTACACAGGGCTTTTGTCATCCCAGGAAATTTTATTAGAGTACTTTTTGATATCACTTTTCTTTGTAAGTCTTTCATCTCCTAAAACATAAATTACATATATATTGAATCATATAGATATCTGGCATGACTCATATTTCTCTCATTATGTTCCATCAGTTATTTTTTTCATTTAAATTCTGGTTTTCTAATGTATTAATTTAGTTTTCACGATATTGAAAATGCTATGCTTGGGAAAATAGAACTTTTTAAAATTCAGCAATTATTGTTTTAAGTCTCCACAACTGTATCACTATATCAAGGTCTTCTATTGTCAGTCTAAATTTCCTTAAGTCTCATTTAGAATGCCTATGAGCTCACAAAACTTATTCCAATTTCCTATAATAATTGTGTTCCACCAGAGACCATATGTTCTGAATGCTCAAGTGGGTCTCCTATTTTGGACTGCTAAGACTTTAATATGCCTACTTATTTATCGCTGCTTGCTCAACTTTATGCAAGTAGATATAATTAGTGTTTGGGTATCTAACATAAATGTTAAAATTAGAATGAGATACTTAAGATGCGTCCTTATTGTTTTCCTTGGCTGGGCAGAAGTGTGATGGGAAGGATCAGTAGGAGGATGGAATTTCACCCTCGTTGAAAATTATTCTTTTGTCTTTTTTGCAGAGTGTAGCCAGCTGATCATGACAACCGTCTCCACTGGAACCCGGCAGGAGATAGGTTGTTTATTGCTCAGTCCCTAACCCTCAATGCAAACAGCACATAATGTTGCATTTTTATTTTGAAAATTAAAAGTAGTATTGGGAATAATTAGCATCTGATCTGTAGACATGGGGAAGAGTGCAACCCATGTGCAGGAAACAGAATTTTCAGTAAGGGACAAACACCATATTGGAGAAGCATCAGTATACTGAACTTGGTTGGTATCAAGATTTCACATCATCACTTTGTACTTCAAAGTACCATTTAAAAAACTATAAACTTTCTTTTGAAGTTAAGAAGTGCTATTTGTACTATGCATTTTTGGTTAAAGAGGAAATAACAATGTCTGAAGTGGAATTTTTCAGAAATATTTATTTCTTATAATCAAATTATATTACTAAAGACCTAAGCATTTCCGGATGCAAGAATAATCACATTTAATGAACATTACTGTGTTAAAGCCTTTCTATAAATATTTTGCTTATTCGTGTTCAATTCTTTTAAAAATCCTATTGAATAATACCCATAGGCTACATATTATAGAGATGACAGCTGCAACTCAGAGGATTAAGTGTTCCTCAAGGTAAGACAGCATGAAAAACTAGAACCAAGGTTCAGGATTCAAAGGTAGATGGACAGACACCCAATTTAGTTCTGAAGTTAAAGTGCTCATAGGTTTAGTGTTCAGCAACTTCAAGACAACATGTGATATCTGTGTTTAAAGGAAACTATACATTTAAATGGAGACACTGGTAAAAGTGGCATGAATAGATTCTGGGTGTTCCATAACTCCCCATCAGAGCATAACTGCCATTAGCCATATCGCAGAAGAAATGCGATCGATCAAGATCCTTTGCACGTTTTAATATAAATTACATTCCTGTGATTTTTCACAATGTAATTATTTCAGGGTGTCCTTCTTTTTCCTGTTAAATTTCACATTTCCTTGGTGTGGTCAGTTTGCACAAGTTTACATCAGTAGAATTCAAACAGGATTACATTTCTTTCATCTCAATAACGTACCTTAAGAACATGGATGTGAAGAGCATGGTTTAGAAATGGAAAGCATTGATACACAGAATCAGCTCTTGGCTTCTGGGAGTATGAAGGAAATTGCACGATAAATCAATTTTTATGGATGCTATTGACTTGCAACATTTGCTGCTTTTAAAAATTAATAGCAAAAGTAATGAACATTCAAAAAACTCTTTACACTGTCAGTTTGATTAATTCCTTGATATGAAGTACAGACGACAGATACAATATTTGAAACTAGATTTTCCTGCAGTGCAATCAGAGAAAGTCCAGATAGAGAATGTAGTGGTCAGCACAGTCTTGAAATTTTTTCATTTAATTTGAGCAAAACATCCCTTTGCACAATTGTTTCCTATCTAATAAAATGAAAGTTTAATTATTTGTATAAATATTATTGTAAATGCATAAGGGTGGCCCCACCATCCAAGTGTCATCACCATACGTTAATATTGCATTACGGTAAAACTGGTAATAAAGTGCTGCACGAAAGAGATTGCGCATGAGGTTTTTCACACGGTGCTCAGCCAGTAGATAAGTTTATTAAAGTTACTGAATTATGTAGTGGAAGAAATGGAGCTACTTAAACCCTCTCCCTGTGGAATGTGTAACAAAAGTGAGACAATGGAATGGTTGCACGAGATTAGATGCCAAACTGTGACTTTTTTTTTCATACCAGTTGAACTCCATGAATATTTGTGCTTTCAGGAAACCATCCAAATCCACTCAAACTTGTTTTTAGTAAATGCACACAAATCCATAAGAACATGTGGTAGCATAAGCAAGAAAGATACAAGCCAGAAGAGCAAACGCCATCACGACCATAGAAACAGGAAAGGCAGATACAGTCCTTGTTGGTGATATTAAGGGGACCTGAAGGCAGAGCAAGAAACAAGGAAGTACGCCGTTCTCATTTGGATCTTATCACAAAGGCACTCTCATTCATCTCCTGTTGTACAAACTTGAATGGCTGACACACCACTTTCTGAACTCCTGAACTTACACTGGAGTTGCTATTCTCAAATGGAAAGTTTTCTTAGAACATTTGAGTGAATGGACATTTTATTACAGTTAGGTTAGAAAGTCATTGATCCAAGTGAGTGTGAGAAACAGTGGTTGGGAGCATGGGCTGTGGAGTCAGCCCTGCTTACTTCTCAGGCCCATCCCTTGCTGTGTTCCCTCTTCCCACATTAACCTCTCTGAGCTTCTCCATTTCTTAAAGGCCTGATGTAAAAAGTCCATAAGGTGCTTCTTATGAAGTATCTGGGAGCGGGTCCGACTTAAAATGTACACAATTAATATTAGGGTATTATCAAACATTTATTTTAGTTTGACTTAAACCTGTATGATAAAACTCTTGCAAACCATTTGAACTAATGTGTCAGGGGTTCCTAAGCCTACAGTCAGGCTTAATAGTTCACTGGAAATATTTACGAAAGTCAGAAAAGCTCTCCTACTCATGGTTTACGACAGAAAAAAGATACAAATTGAAATCAGCAGAGGAAAAGGCTTGCAGGGAGGCGTTCGGAAGAATTCAGCCACAGGCTTTCTGTTGTCTTTTCTTAGTGGAGCTCTGTGGACAGCGCTTAATTCTCCCAGCAGGAAGGTGTGATTCATTTCATGATTGGTAATGATGAGAATTATCACCAATGGTGGAAACTCGCGTGTGCCTTGGAGTTCAGACTTCTAATCAGAAACATGGCTGACACTGGTGATTCAATCTCCAGGCTTTCTAGAGGGCCAACGGCATAGAGCCCAGGGAATCAAGACAGGTGCTCACCCCTGCACCATAGGGGCTCTCCAGGAAGGCAGTACCAGGAAAACACATAGAGAGAAGGGAACAGACTCCTGTGCTTGTGGTGGCTGAGGTGTCCCTCAAAAAGCCACACGAAGAGGGAGACCCCGGGATGTCCGTAATAGGCTTTCCCTTTGCTCTCCTCTCACTGTGCCTTTTCTCTCTGTCCTTACCCTCTGCCATAGTTTAGATCTAAGACAACCCTAAGGGCCATTTGTTAAAGACTTGGTCCTTACCTGTTGGGAAGTGGTAGAACCTTTAGGAGGTGAGACCTAGCAGGTGCCTGAGGTCACTGAGGATGTGTCTTTGAAGGACACAGTGGGACCCCAATCCCTGCCTCTCTTTTGCCCCTGGCAATAAGGTGAGTGGGTTTCCGCCACTCCACATTCTGATATCACATGCTACTTCAGCTCAGGCCCTGAAGCAAAAAGGTCAACCTGTGGTAACAGGGACCTCCAAAACTGTGAGCCAAAATAAACCTTTCTTGTTGTTAAGTAGATTATTGCAGATATTTTATCACAACAATGGACTAACACATTCCATTTCCTGTACTAGAAACTCCAAATACACTTATGGTAAAGGTCATTACAAAGCATTGTTGTGGTTGTATATTAAAATTTCTTCTGTACTGCCCCAATGTACATTTACCTATTGAAGATACTCTAAAATACAGGTATCAAATTATAACAGCTTAGGAATGAAGCATTCTAAAGATACTATATGGTATGATAATAGTATAAAATATTTTAATGACCTTACTGTATGTGGTTAGCAGAAAGTTGTAAATGCTACAACAATAAGTAGTGATCAGCAGGAAACTGCATGGGTTTGCTCATCAAAAATCACATCCAGACAAAGGTATTCATTTTCTTTGTAGGAGGTAGACAATAAGTTGTCAGAGAAATGAGGACTGGTATATCTGGATTAAGAATTTTATCCGAAGAATAGAAAAAGCGGGCTGCATGTAAAATGATAAACACACGTAAAGTAAAAGTGGATCAGCAATGATTTAATGGGCTACACATACAGGTGCAGAGATGTCAATCAAGTTAAAGTTAAAAGGAAGTGTCAGGTAGTAAGAGCAGGCGTTTAAGAGATATTTCAATGATCCAAGCACCATCTTAAGTCCCTCTGTTTTAATGTGTGCTTGCTCATATCAGATTTTCTCCATCAGTCTTTTCAGCTTTCACTCTGATTCTTTCTCCTCTCCCTCTCTCTCTTCTCTGCAGCCCAGTATTTCCATTGATTTAGGCAAATTTAGAGGCAACCAAGTCCAAGTCTGTGCTGTACAAGATCGTAAGTAGCCATTAGCTACATGTAGATATTGAGTACTTGAAATGTGGCTGATTCCCACTGGTATAAAAGTCAAATACATACTAAATATTGAAAAGAATATAAAAGTGTAGATATTTCATTAGCAATTTCTAAGGCTGACTACGTAGATATTCCATGATAAATAAAATAACATACGTGAAATAGTTTTTCTTAATTAATATGGATGCTAAAAGTTAAACTGGTAGATTCAACTCACAATGAGGCTTACATTATACTCCTGCGAGGGAGACCAACTCTAGATGAGTGTTCAGAAGCCTCGCCTGTGTACCGTTAGCAAGAACATGCTGAAAGGCAGTCTGTCCTACGGAGCTCTGTGCCACACACTTAGAGCCAGAGTAGACACAGGAAGGGGTGGTTTTCCATTACTTTATTCTCTAATCAATGGCCAAAGTTTTTAACTCCCTTTAAATATTTTGTTGGAGAGGCAGGAAGCACTGTGAAGGGCAACCTCGGCCCACCTGGCGCCTTTCCAATCGTGCCCTCTGGGGCTGATTTTGCCCGTCCCTGGATGAATCTGCTCTCAGTCAGGAAAAAATAATCACACTTCAAATTTAAGTCTCGTAAATTCTAACATTACAGTTTACTGTATTGTGCAATTTTAATTTTCTTTCTGTAGATGGAGCCTGTGGAGTCAGCTAGGAGAGCACAGTTGGCATCTTTTTCCTCTTCGGTTCCCTCCTCCCCGCTGCTGTTTTTGTCCCTTGCAAAGTAGCAGGTTGAGGGAGGAGGGGTGCGATGGGGAAGAATTCCCAAACACTGCCTGGCTTCTGAGCCGACACACGTCTAGAGAGCCCCATGAGCACTGAGGAAACAGCTGCTCTTTCTCTCCAAGCCATCGCTGAATGCTCTGAGACCCTCCTGATGCAGTCCTAACTGCGGCTACTGCAGGCAGTCAGCGCAGCCTCCAGCGGGTACAGGAGCTCATGTGCTCCGAAGAGCAGTTGCCTGTGGCTGGCTTTGCTTCTTTGGGCTGTGGGTCCCCATAGAGATGGCTGCAGACTGTCTTCCCTGATGGGTACATGGGTACACATCTATTTCTAGAAAACTCTCTCTCTCTCTCTCTCTCTCTCTCTCTCTCTCTCTCTCTCAACATAAGGTTCCCCAGATTTTAGAGAGTCACCCATCTCTTTATGTCTCCAAATTCCAGGACACACAAAACAAACTCCAGAGGAGTCACTTCGAAGACTCTTCCGGGTGAGAACAGATTCTTCCTCTGAGCCTCCTCCATGAATGGCTGCAAAGGGAAAAGGCCATTGTATTCCAGCAGCTCTTCCCAGAGCATTTGGGCTTTCTGTATTACCTGAGAAGTGCAAAATAGCAAACAGAACACCAAAATTTGGTAGCTTAAAAAATAGATTTACTCACCTCCCCATATGGGTATGTGGGTGGGCCTTCCCCAGGTGTCCATTTAGGGAGCCTTTCTAGCCTCAGCTACACAAGCCCTTCATCATTGTCTGCGTCCAGTCAGAAGAAAAGGAGGACACAGCCCATCTCCTGAAAACCGTGACCCGGAAGAAGCTAAGATCTATCCTCCCCATCTTGCCTTGCTCATGCACACTACAGAAAAGCCTGGAAAATGTCATCAGTGATGTGCTCAGCTACAATTCTTTCTACAAACAGAAAGAACAAAGCTGCTTTGATATTAAGTGATCTCTGCCATAATCTGCAATATACCTAATCTTCCCATAAATTTCTGCCTTCATTAATAAAATCTGAGGGGAAAATGATGGTGGGATAAGGTTAGGAGAAGTAGGAATAATGCCTCAGAGCATGCCTTGAGGAAGGACTGTGTACCTTCCTTTAGGATATCAGAAAACTTGTGCCCATGTTGGTTTTCGTTTTGTTTCATTTTGGTTTTTTTACTATTACCTATGCTGTTTCTCAGTCTACGAAGACTGTGCATAGAATAGCCTTATAATATTGCACCACTGGCTCATTCTTTGAATATATTTTACAGTGTGCACTTTATATATGCCATCTCACTTCTTTTTCTTTTTTTTTTTGTTCTTTTGAGACAGGAGCACACTATGCAGTTTAAGTTAGCCTTGAGCTCACTTTGTAGCCCAGGCTGGTTTGAACTTGCAACAATCCTCCTGTCTCAGCCTCTGGAGTGCTGGGATTACAGACGTGGCTTCCATCTCATTTACTCATACAGTTCTCTTTTATCTTATTTTCTCTCTTTTCTTATCACTTATGCAGATGGATGGGTTTCGCTTGGGCCGCTTTGTACCTGCACACACTTTGATAATTGTTACTTTCCCAGTCAGCCCCCTTGCCATGCCCTCCCCTGTAGTTCTGTACTTTGGGCTTGGTTCAATACATACATTTTGCTAGTTTTTGTCTTTGACCAAGGTATTTGGCTCAGAGAGGTTATTTAATCTATTTTAGCTTTATTAAAGTTGCTACTACAAAAATCCAACCTGTTATTCTGGCTCTTATCATAAATTACTTGTGGGTTATAATTGAGAGGATAGAGAAATGATTGCTCTATTTGTAAAAATTAAATACAATTTTTGACAAGAAAAATTGTTCCTTTAAAATGATTTCTATCTTGAAAAAGTAAAATAAAATAATTTCTGTCTTTGATGTGTATCTTAAAATTTTATTGAAAGAGAAACATACAAAAGGGAACTATTATTCTGAAAATAATAATTTCTCCCTCAAAATAATGATACATCTTTACAAAACCAGTCAATGATATAATTCCTCATAATTTTAAACATTAACAAAAATTTTAGGGGAAAAAGATGACTACCATTTAATAACTCTCATTTTAAATGGAATATTCTTCAAAGTACAATTACAAAAAGTTGGAAAAGTACATTCTGAACTGAGCTCCAAGAAGCCCCTCTTAGTACACCCATAATGAATCTACTGAAGAACTCCTATCTCTGTGAGGGTCTGGGCGCAGAAAGCCTGTGAGAGACCAAACTGCAGCTCCTGTGTGCTCTGGGCCAGCAGCATAAATGCCCAGGCTCCTGCACTTGCCACCTACTGGCTTAGAGGAAGGGCATCTGGACCTCTGCTGTGGCTGCCCTCACCCCCCTACACACACACACAGGTACCTGTCAGCAGATGCAGCAGAAGCAGCAGATGTGTAGCCTTGGCCTCAGGTCTTTGATATTCCCTTTCATATTTTACCCAGGTCATCTAGTGAAAAGTGGATCATGTTGAGAAGCTAAGCTATAAAGGAGTCTCGCTTTATATAGCCTTCAGGCTGCACAAAATTATGCTGTAAGGACTAGGAACGGAACTGGGTGAATGAATCCTGTGTCCAGCACAGGTTGGGAAGGCAGTGAGGGAAAGCAATCTGGTTGGAAGAATAACAGTTGGATCTAGTAACTTTTTTTTCAAGTGGAAAAAAAGAAATATAAAGGAGGGCTAGAAAACTTAGAAGAAGGCACTGAAATTTTGATTGTGTGATTTAAATGTTCAATCTTTCTTCAGATGAAAAGATTACTCTTATTTAGAAAAGTCTTGATGTAACAAACAAGGAGCTGTCCACTGACTTCTGTGATAGCTCTTTTCACAAAGATCTTTGCACGGGTCTTGCTATGAGTCATCGTTTCCTCCGTTTCAGTCACAATAGCTAATTGTATTCGAGTATAGTTTGCTCGGAATGAATGATATCATTTTATTTAGAAAGTCTGTTTCTTTTAATCTAACTATGCATAAGGTGCTGAGATAACTATTTTTACTCTAATAACATTTAAAGAAATACTGACTCTATCTCACATCTAAGAAATTAAAGCTCAGAACTGTTAGGTAATTTGTCTGGACTCGCACCACTATAAAAACGTCAGCACTAGGGTCTGCACCTGGTTCTCCTGGCTCCTCTTTACTTTGCCCCCATTTACCCTGGGAAATGGTCATGCACTTGCACCTGTTGTGCATCTTTAATAACTGTTCATATGTTTTCTCGACACCTGTTATTTTGCCAGTCTTCCACACAGGCTGAGTGGCAGGTCGCTGGCACGGTGTGACATCTCTACTAATTGTGCCACTAGTGAGGAAGAAAATCAGATTCTGGGCATAACATTAAGAAGACAGAAAGGGTAGGACTAGGGAAAGCACTGAGTAAAGATTCACTAATGCTACTTCCGAGATATTTGGGTTCTATTCCAGACCACTCCAATAAAGCAAATATTTTGATAAAAGTGCATCACACAAGTTTGCTGAGTTCCCAGTGCACATAAAAGTTATGTTCCCACCATGCTGTAGTCTATTAAGAATGCAGTATCATCAAATCTCATTGTAAAAATGTACCTAGTTTAATTTAAGTATTTTATTGCTAAAACATGCTAATGGTCATTGGACTTGTCGGGGAAATGGTGTCGATAGACTTGCTTGGCACAGAGGTTTTGTAAACCCTCAGTTTATTAAAAGACACATCTGTGAAATGCAATAGCATAATAAACAATTAAACTACTTACACTTGTATAACAGGTAGAGATCGGGAATACAGGAAAACCTAGGTTGTCTATACAACAGATGGGACAAGAGTGAGTATAGTGTGGGAGAAGCAAGTAAAACTCTCATGGACCTGCCATCACTGATATCAACAGAAGCTGTCATAGCAGGCAGGAAGGAGAAAGCCAATAGGAACTGAGAGGAGAGGACTTCTGTGCAGAATAGGGCTGCTATTCATAACCAAGTAGATGCATGGCATGGTTTGAGTATGTGTCACAGAGTTAATGTGTGGAAAATTAATTCCCAATGTGAAAGTCTGGAGAGGGGTGGAACTTTTAAGAAGTGATTAGGTTGTTAAGAGAGATTAATGCCTTTCTCAATGGAGTGGGTTAATTCTAGTGGAAGCTGATTAGTTACCAAGAGAATGGGTGGCTATAAAGCACAGTTAATCCTCATTTTTAATCTCTTCCTCACGTGCCTCTTTGCAGTGCTGCTTTCCCACCATGCCATGACATAACAGGAAGCTCTTACCAGACATGGTTACCTGCTCTTAGGCTTTCAGTCTCCTGCACCTTGAGCTATATAAATTTCTCTCTTTTATAAATTACCCAGTCTTAAGTGGTATTCTACAAGATGAGAAAATGGACAAACACAACGTGTAAGCCAGTCATAGGATTCATTTTGGTTGGGTGAAATTGCCAAACATTAGCCAAAGAAAATCATGGGAAAGATTATTAAATTATGAGTTGGATTCTTAGAGACAACTAATAATAAACAGTCGAAATTTATAATCAATTTCGAGTCACATAAAAGTCACTGTTTTATAAATATCTATGCAAATTTCTGAAGAAAACAGTTCATGAATAATTGTGTCCTAAATCCTAAAAACACTCAAACCCTCCAAACCGCATGTGACTGTGGGGTTCACATGCCCAGCTCAAGTTTAACTCTTGGTTTAAGAGACTGTGACTTTATTTTTAAGAATTAAAGGATTATTCATTCATACAACAAAAAGACTCATTTAAAGGTACTTCATGATGCTATCATTCAAATATTTTTCAGAGAAATTGAAACTTCCCATGGAATACAATTTTTCATTTTAATAATGTACAATCACAGGTAATATTATTTCAAATAAATCATCACCTCTGATACCTGAAAAGTCACATATATTATAATGACCTATCACTTTGAAAAATAATAACTGATATTACAAACTGACAAATGTAGTCTTCTGATCTTATTAGAGGAAAACAGTGAGTATAAATTGCTTCCCATCTACACAGGAGTTTCGGGTTAGATCTAAAAACTAAGACATAAACTGAAAAGTTACGAATAGTGAATCTATCTTCAGGGTGTGATTACTGCAGTTCTAAATGTCTCATCTGTATGAATGCAAAATCTTCCCAAACCATAATGAGACTTAGTGTAAATCTCTTCAGGGTCATGTTTAACACTCTGCCTATGGAAATCATAAGATTATCTGCAACGCTGCTCAGTTTCTCTCTGTTTTCAGCTGAATTAATTCTGCTCTATTTCACAGTTGAGCATCTTAAGTGATTTTTGAAACAATAAATATGATGATCTACGGGCTCTGAAAGGCTGACTTCAACTTTCCTGAAACTTAGTAAATCGTGTATATTAATCACAAGTTAAAAATTCATTCAGCGTTTATTGAAATACAAAAATAACATCTTTGCAAATCCTACGATATATTCTGCTCACTCAAGGTTAGACCAACAATATCCTGTAAATATAAACACCGAAGAGTTATCCAATTGCACAGTATTGCTTTGCTTTTGCTCTTAGTATAATGCTAATAAATGAAACTGAAACTGTGTTTATAATAATCAGGTAGTGACAGGAAATCAATATAAGAGAAGTTATACTGTTTTCTGGAAAAAATACAAGAAGTTATGGAGACAGATTGTTGAAACACGAATGATCGGGCCCGTTTTCACTCATGAGAAGTGTAGTACACTCATTCAGCCATAGAAAGCAGATAGCGAGAACAAAACAATGTATTAACAGTGACTGACCTATACAATCAAAGTATGCCATGTGTTGCCTGGAAATGCCACAGTGAAACCCAATATTTGGTAAAAATAGTATTCATTAATAAAAACATATGTTGGGAAACAGTAATGAAAAAGGAAAAATGATTGAACAATAATAGAACAGGGACCAGGAAAAATAAACACACACACACACACACACACACACACACACACACACGCACAAACTTCTCGGCTAAATAATAAAAACATAGAAAGACTCCACTATTTTTAATATATTATCTTAATTCAATACTGTGCCAGTATGTAAATGAGAAAAGGTTTAAGTGGAACAAATAACATAAGAAATATATTAGAATTAGGCTTCTATAAATCATTTAAATGAAAAATCATAAAAAGTAAGTTCCATTAACGAATAGAATTTTATTTGTATTGCATATTATCTAATTGGTATGTTATCCTTGAAAGATTCCAGATGGACCAAAGTGAAGACTGAAGTAATTTACAGAGAGACAAGTACAGCTCCTGGGGCATCACACTCTCATTGCTGTAAGTCAACTTAGGACAGTGCTCATTCATGCAGTATGTGCTGCACTAGTATGTTTTCTTAGAGTCAGAATCCACGACTATTGTGCCAGGAGGTTCTTACATTACTGTTTTCTTAATGTGAGATTAAAAATTAATGCTACCACTCTTTTCTGGGCAAGTAGCATGAGGATAAACAGATGAAATTCTCTCTAAATAATTTTTATTTTTATTTTTTTTTGCGGTACTGGGGATCGAACTCAGGACCCTGCGCTTGCTAGGCAAGCGCTTATTCCACTGAGCTATATCCCCAGCCCCTCTAAATAATATTAAGAGGTTAAATATATAGTAATTTTCCATATAAACTCATAGGTAAAGTGTTGGTGAAGAACATTTGTGTTTATGGATTTATTATTTACTCTTTATTTGAGGTCTTAGATTTTAAAGAAAACTATTTCAAAATGTGTTATCCTTCCTTTGATTATGTATCTGATTTTTCCTCAACCCTCTAATATTTCTAGCATACTGATTAGAAAAAAAGTGGTAGTGATTAATAACCTTGAACTGAAAGGTCAGAGTAATATAGAAGAACCCTAGACTTAGAGTCCATATTTCATAGTCATACACTCACATCGTTGGTGTTCTTTTAAGCAATTTTTTATATAGCAGGTAAGCCAACGTAGTCAAGGTATTGACCATTCCCAGAAAGTATAGACAGGAGTGTGGGCTTTTTGTTCTAAAAATGATGTATTAATGTTTAGTTGTAAACAACTTCAAAACTGTCTCTCCTATTTTCTCACCCACTCTCTATTAAATCTGTGGTAAAATATGAGTTTAAAACAATATGATAAGAATAACTCAAAATTCAATGTAATTAAGCATAAACTGCATTCACATTTCACAGAACATTTTATATTTATGTTGAGCTCTCATCTGGCATAGCCAAGAGAGCTACATGGGAGCATAAACATAGGAGCATAACCCTCAACCAATCAGGGACAGATTCAACATTCAAAACATTTCTCACCAGGTTTTCTGTTTGTTTATTGAAGAATTTTGTAAAAGTAGAATCAGTTTGCCACCAGCATGAACTCTTTGATCTGTATTAGTTTTGACTTAATCTATTAACATGTGAATTCATATTTAAATGTTGCTGTCATCATGACAATTGATATAAAATGATAAATTTCACATAGGAATGTGTGAATATTGTTTATACCTTCTGGTGGTTCCTGTGTGTGTGTGTGTGTGTGTGTGTGTGTGTATCCATGAATATTATTGTATTTTGCTTACTTTTCTCCATTTCCATTTCAAGAAAGAACAAATAGAAGATATAGCCAATTTAAAAAAAAATTTTTTGTAAGAATGAACAGTGGGGATTGACTGGTAAACAAAAGAGAAAAAAGAAAAAAAGAAAAGAAAATCAAACTGATGGTTCCAAATTTATTCTAGGTCACCATGAGAAGGTCTTTACTGATGTCCTTATTTTCAGTCTCCATTTGTTTCCAACCTCCATGCACCACTCACCCTTGCTACACACACACACACACACACACACACACTGATTTTGGGAAAACTTCCAAACTAATACACAAGTCAACACCTCTGCAGCCACCGCTTTGAGCTTTGTGCCCTGCGAAGGCAGAAGCACTATTGTTTAGACATTTTTTGTTTCACTTTTATTCTAACATTTGCTTGATGGACATGTAAGTTGAAGTCATCCCTGAAGAACACACCTTACCACATGCACCTTGCTGTTTCCTCAGCAGAAAATGTCTTTAATTTCTTCTCTGACATCCAAATTCTTAAGTAACTTTTAACACCAACTTCTACATGTCTTCTTCCATAAAGCTTTCTTGATATTCTTTCATGCTAGGGCAGAATTGATCATTACTCCCTTCTTTGTGCATACATTGTATTTGTGTATTTGTGAACCCAAACATATTTTTACTTATTTGTGCAGTAATATTTTAAAGTATTTCTCTACCTTTCATGAGTCATAAAAGAAAAATAGTCCGAACATCAGGAGGTATAAAGGACACTGCATACTACATAATTCAGAACCCAGGGTAAAAAAATGTGTACCTTTATTCTATCTCTCTTCCTCCCCTACTTTAATAAAATCTATGCATACTTGTGAATATATATATATATATATATACACCTTTTTAATTGTCTGGGCATGAACATGGGTGTCTGATGAAATCAAAATCCTTTCTTTGTGATTTGAGTTGTGTTAAATAATTATAGCAGAGATATCTCACCTTTGCAAAATGGAAATTTCATATACTGATGTTAAACACTGGGACAAAAACATGGCTCTGCGAAGTTTCCCTGATGCCAAGACACCACGAGCTGGAATTAAAGACTCTCCCCATGCAAATATGATTTACCAAAATGTACAAAAAAAAAAAATGAAGAGGCAAGATCACCAGATGAGGCCTCTGAGTTGGATGCAAATTTTATATTGTAGGTCACTTCTGCTTCCCATTATTACACTGCCTTTTGCAGTAGTGTATACTGCATAACATTTTTTCCAATTTGTTTATCAGTAGGTGCTTGCATTACACGTGGACCGTGTTTTTATTGGGAATCTGGTACATGTGTGTATGTCTTCTCAATTATTATTTCATTCCCTTCCCTCTCTCCTTCCCTCAGTTGGTCCCTGTCTCTGTCTTTCTCTCTGTCTTTTTTCGTAGTACCAGGGTTTGAACTCAGGACCTTGCACTTGCTAGGCAGGTGCTTATACCACTGAGCTATATCCTCAGTCCCTATGCTTGTCTCATTTTCAAAAGTTTTATCTCTCTATTTCCTATTATATCTCTTATTTTGCTCTTTATTTATACTTTTGGTTTCTCATATAAGAGAAGAGGTAGAAGTCTGACATGAAAATGGATTTTGGTGAAGCAAACACTTTAGCCAACACAATTCTTTGTCAAAATTATTTGTTTGAACTTTAGCTGATCACTATACTGCTTCATTCTATTCACTGGGAAACATCCTATTGTCCCTAAAACATTCTAAAATTTTCTGAACTGAAGACAACCCCAGAGAGAGTAGACTTCCCAAAGGCAGCCACACAGTCATTTTACGGGGGTGTGCATCATCTCTACTGACAGATAGGAAAACCTGAAATAAGAGGCTAGTGTGGAAGGCCCAAGTACAAATAGAACCTGAAATTTAACACAACTGTTTAGTTAAAAGCGTATCTTTCTGTTTGCTTTTAATCGTTCATTCAGCAAATATGTGTTACGTTCAGCCATCTGTTAAACACTAGCTTACAGTCCACAGGTGCAGTGGTCAATCCTCATATGCACTTTTATCTTTGTAGGTTTATAACCTAGCACGAAATACAGATAATCAACAGGTAAAAGAAAAAAATCAGAACATTATGCATTTCCAAATAACCCCGTGGTGAATCATGTGGCATTATGAGCATCCTGATTCTACAGGAATGAGCTCAACAAGGGTTGCAAAATTCAAAATGATTTATTTTACATTCATTTAAATGAATGAAAAGATATCTACACATCATTCAAGAAGACTATAAACTACAGAAGCAGCATAGTCTCCTGGCTGAGAATAGGGCCTCTGGAGTCAGGCTGCCTGTGTCGGAATACCTGCTCTGCTGCCTTCCCAGTTCTGCTACCTCAGGCGCTGAGAGTACTTTTCCTGGGTCATAGTTTCCTCATTCATACAGTCAGGATGCTCATAATGCCACATGATTCACCACAGGGCTATTCAGAAATTTCATGAGTCAATATTTCCAAAGCACTACAGCAATGCTTGACCCATAGTAGATATTTTGCATGTGTTTATTGATATTTAATAAATGTTCTAGGGAACTCCAGAAAGAGTAGTCCAGAATGTTTGTTTTCATACCAGTACTACTGTATAAAAATCAACTAGGCCATTTGCTAAAAACAGATTATTATGACCTTTACTATCTTCACTAAAATAGAGTTTGTGGGCATGGGATCATGATTCTATGTTTTTAGCAAATCCTGTGAGTAATCCTGAACGTAACCCAAATATATACCAGCAGACGAACTTTCTATCTACATTTGTTTAAGTAACTATTTTTGTCAGGGATTGTACATGTAACAAGTAAACTCAAATTGCGAATTAAAATGTTTAAAACCTCGATATAGTGCTTGTCTACTTTATTGATGTCTTCATTTATTTACCAATCAATTTGATATAATTTTGTTGAATTTTAACTATTTTTATTTAGTGTTTTTTACTTTGTCATTATTACTGGTGTAAGTGGATATCGCGGTTATGAAGGAGTTTGCAATTTTGTGAACTGTCCCTGAAATCTTGGAATTATTAGTTCACGACACATTTTGTGTGGTTCAGACAGGTCAATTAATTTGCCCACAGTCACACAGCCTGTAAAGTGGTAGTACTAGGATGAAAATCCTCATCTTCTCACTCCAAATTCTTTATTATTTCACTGTATCCTTTCTCACACCAGATCACATATTTAGAACAATAAAAATGTTTTATACATAAATCCTTAGTGATCAATGTTAGTTTTTTATACATCCTACTTTATGTGGCAATGAGAGTAGTTAGCTTTAAAAAATACCTCTTCAGTGTGGGATAGAACATACACTGTACACCTAGTTTTGATATGCAAACACAGTTTCACTTTTTAATGGGCAATAATGGCCTATAATCAAATTATAGCTTGTCAGACAAATAAATGATTTCCTTGTTAGGAGCGAGTTTAAACATGGGCTAATTGATTAATTTGTAAATTTTTTTTTGGTTTCTACAAGCCCACAGTGTATTTGGCAGTGTTTATTTTGAAGTGTGGGTAGGAGGAAGGACTGGGGACTCTGGCACCTTATTGGTAAATTCAGACCCAAGACTGGATGGTGCATTCCCTCTGCACTGCAGCAGCACAGGGAGCGGGGCTGAGAAAACCACCTTGTGCAGGAGACGGAAACTAGACTTACCTCTGCGGAAGCAGAAGCATCTTGTGGAAAGAAAGTTCTTGAGATTTTGTTCTTTAATTTCTTTTCAATTTATGTTAAAAATAAAAGAAGAAAAACAAATTAACAAACAGACATCCGCTTCCAAAAAAGCATAAGAACAATATAAACAATACAGTTACAGACAAAGTGGTAGGAAATTAACAATGGTTGTTGTTATTGACATCTTCAAAGGGATTTCTCAGGAAAATAAATAGAGATATGCAATATTGATAAAACAGGTATTCATTAAATGTTCCTTTCAGTAAAGCAATAGAAGACAGTAGTACCACTGTTAGCTGTCCTGTATATACATACACACATAATTTCCCTTTCTTTCCCATCTCCTTTCCCACCCCCAGTTGCCCCTTACTTTTGAGCATTTTCCTTTCATTGCACAATGTCTATCATACCTCCCAGTTTTTGTTCACTCTTTCAGGTTTGCACACTAGTGAGACAATACGTTGCTTACACATATGTCTGATTTCTTTCACTTATGAGTATGGTCTCTAGTTGTGACCATTTACCTATAAAACCCTCGAGTTTATCTTTCTTTATAGCTTAGGAATATTCCATTATATAAAACTACCACAATTTTTTATCGATTCCTCAGTGGATGGACATTTGGGTTGCTTCCACAACTTAGCAATTACAAACTGTGCCGCTGTGAACATGGGTGCATGTATATTGCTGTGGTATGATGTTTTCAGATCTTCTGGGAAAATACCCAGAAAGAGAATGGCTGGGTTGAATGGGACCTTCAGATCTAGTTTGCTGAGGAATCTCCAAAGTTATTCCATAGTGGTTTCACCAGTCTGCACTGCCACCAGCAGTGAAAAAGAGTTTCTATTTCTCCACAGCCTCACCAGCATTAATTATTGGTTGATTTCTTAATGTTAGTCATTCTTACTGGAGTGAGGTGAAATCTCAATATTGTTTTAATTTGCATTTCTTGAATAACTAATGATGTTGAACATTTTCTCATGTATTTACTTGCCATTTATATTTCTTTACCTGCAAAGTGTGTATTCATCTGAGATGTCCATTTTTGTATTGGCTCTTTGAATTTGGAGGGACTGATGTTTTTAATTCTTTATATGTTCTAGATAGAACTTTGTCCAAGGGACAGTCAGCTAAAATTTTTTGCCAGTTTGTGGGTTTTCTTTCTACTCTGCTGGTTATTTCTTTAGATGTGCAGAAACTTTTCATTAGGGTGAGATCCAATTTGTTGATTCTTTGAAGTATTTCAGAAGCAGTTTGGTATTTGTTCATGAACTCTCTGCCTACCCCTATGTCTTCAAGATTTTTACCTACTTTTTCTTCCAATACATTTAGTGTTTCTGTTTTAATATTGAGATCTACAATCCATTTTGACTTGAGTTTGGTGCATGGTGATAGATGTGTCTATTTTCAGTCTTTGACAGGTGGCAAACCAATTTTTCCAGCACCATTTATTAAAGAGGCTATCATTCTTCCAGTGAGTTTGTTTGGCCCCTTTATCAAAGATTAGCTGGCTGAGTGTGTTTGTGGTTGTGGCTGTGTCTTCCCATCTGTTCCAGTGATCATCTGGTCTGTGTTTTAGCCAATAACATATTGATTTTATTACAGTAGCTTTGTAGAGTAATTTTAGGTCAGGGATTGTAATTCCACCTGACTTGTCCTTGTTGTCCAGGATTGCTTTTGCTATTCTGGGTCTCTTCTGGTTCCAGATAAATTTAAGGAATGTTTTTTCTAGATATGTGAGTAGTGCTAATGGTAGTTGAATGGGAATTACATTGAATCTGTACAACAATTTTGGTAGTATGGTCATTTTCACAATTTTGGATCTTCCTATCCATAAGCAAGGAATATTTTTCCATTTATTGAAATCCTCTTTGATATCCTTTTTCAGAGTACTTTAGTTTTCATTGAATAGGTCTTTTACTTATTTTGTTAGATTGATTTCCAAATATTTCAATTTCTTGGATGCTATTGTGAAAGGTATGGTTTCCTTAATTTCTCTCTCTGTTTGTGGTTTGTGTATAGGAATGTTATTGATTTTTGGGTGTTGATGCTCTATCCAGCTACACTGCTGAATTTGTTGATTAATTCAAGGAGTCTTCTTGTGGAGTTTTTGGGGTTTTCCATGTAAACTATTGATAGTTTTACTTCTTCCTTTCTTATCCTTATTTCTTTTATTTCTCTCTCTTGTTTAATTGCTCTGGGTAATTCTTTCATAACTATGTTGAACAGGAGTGGTGATAGTGGACATCCTTGTCTTGTTCCTGATTTTAAAGTAAAAGCTTTCAGCTTTTGTCCATTTAGTATGATTTTGGTTGTTGGTTTGTCATGGATAGCTTTTATCAGGTTGAAGTAAAGGCTATCTATTCTTATTTTTCTGTAGCATTTTTATCACGAATGCATGTTGGACTCTGTTGAAAGCTTTTTCTGCATCTATTGAGATGATCATAGGGTTTTTCTCTTTTGTTCTATTGATATGGTGTATAAGATTACATGATTTGCAAATATTGAACCATCCCTGCATTCCTGGAATGAATCTGACTTGGTCATGGTGTATGATTTTCTTGATGATTTGCTGCATTCTATCTGTTAGTATTTTATTATCTTTGCATCTATATTCTTTAGGGAGATTGATCTATAGTTCTCTTTCTTGGTTGGGCATTCTCTGGTTTTGGTATCAGTATAATTTTTGCCTCCAGAAATGAATTAGGGAGAATTGCTTCCTCTTCAATTTCATTGAAGAGTTTGAGGAGTGTTGGTATTAAATCTTCTCTGAATTTCCTGTGAAATTCTGCTGTGAATCCATAAGGGCCTGGGCTTTTCTTTGTCAGTAAGTTTTCAATAACATTTTCAGTCTCATTAATTGATATCGGGTTGTTCAAGATTTTTATATCTTCTTGACTCAACCTTGGTAATTCATACATATCTAGCAATCTTTCCATTTCTTCTGAGTTTTCTATCCTATTTGAGTAAAGATTTTCAAAATAGGTATTAATGACCTTCTGAATTTCTATAGAATCTGTATTGACTTCATCCTTTCATTCCTTATTGCATGAATTTGAGTTCTTTCCTTTTTTTTTTTTTTTTGATAAGGTTGGCCAAGGGTTTATCAATTTTATTTATTCTTTCAAAGAACCAACTCTTTGATTCATTTATTTTTGTAGAGCTTTCTTCATCTCAATTGCATTAATTTCTGCCCTGATCTTTATAATCTCCTCCCTTCTTTGGGCTTTGGGCTTGACTTGTTCTTTTTCTAAAAGTTTGAGGTGTAGCGTTAGGCCTTTTATTTGTTCTCTTTCTGTTTTCCTTATGTGTGAGTTCACTGCTATAAATTTCCCTCCTGAGGACTGCTTTCATTGCATCCCACAGATTCTGGTAAGTTGCACCTATATTTTCATTTGTTTGTAGGTATTTTTTGATTTCTTCTTCAGTTTCTTCTGTGACTCATTGGTTGGTCAGGAAATTGTTGTTTAATTTCCAAGTGTTTATGGAGTTTTTGGAGTTCCTTTTGTCATTTCTTTCCAATCTCATTGCACTGTGGTCATATAATATTCATAGGATAATTTCAATTCTTTTGCATTTGGGTAGATATGCTCTATGGGCTAAAATGTGGTCTATTTTAGAGAAAGTCCCAGGTGCAGCTGAGAAAAATGTGTATTCTGATCTTGTGGGGTGGAACACTCTGTATACATCTACTAAGTCCATTTGTTTGTAGCTTTGGTTTAGACCTGTTATTTCTTTGCTGATTTTTTGACCTATCTCTTTGTGTCAAAGGGGTGTTGAAGTCCCCTATGACAATAGTGTTATTAATTATATGGGTTTTCATGTCTGTTAAAATTTGTCTTATGTAGTTTGGTGCTCTGGTGTTTGGTACATACATGTTTATGATTGTTATCCTCTTGCAGTTTTCCCCTAACAAGTATGTAGTGACCTTCTTTATCTCTTTGGATGGTTCTTGGTTTGAAGCTTACATTGTCTGCAAATATAATAATGGCACCTGCTTTTTTCTGGGTTCCTGTTGCATGGAGGATTGTTTTCCATCCTTTAACTTTCAGTCTATGGATTTCCTTTTGAGTAAAGTGTGTTTCCTATATACAGCATATTGTAGGATTTTGTTTCTTAATCCACTCTGCCAGTCTGTTTCTTTTGACTGGTGAATTGAGGCCATTTACATTTATAGTTATAACACATATGAGTTGGCTTATCATTGTCATGTTATTTACTTGCTGTTGGTTTCTTAGTTTTTCTACCTGTTTAATTGCTTGCTCTTCTTGAGGGTTCCTCTCCATTGTTCTTGAAATTGCAGTCATTTTCTTCTCTGTCTGGAATGTCTTTTAGTACTCTTTGTAAGGATGATTTGGCACTCATGAAGTTCTTCGGTTGCTATTTGTCATGGAAATATTTTATTTCTCTATTAAACTTGATGGATAGTTTGACAGGATACATCAATCTTTGTTGGAAGATGTTTTCCTTAGGACCTATAATACTTCACTCCAAGCTTTTTTGATTGCATTGTTTGTGTTGAGAAGTCTGCCATGATTCTGATGGGCTTTCCTTTATAGGTGATCTGTCTCTTTTTTCTAGCTGTTTTTAATATTCTGTTCTTTTGCTGGAGGTCTGAGGTCTTGATTATTATATGTCTAGGTGAAGTTTTATTATGGTTATGACCAGTAGGAGTTCTATATACTTCACTTACCTGTGTCTTAGTTTCTGTTTCCATGCTTAGGAAATTTTCTGCTATAATTTCTACAAATATTCTTTTTTTTATGTCATTTGTGTCACCTCCTGGTATTTCATTGAATCCTGTTAGTTTGACATTATTTCTCTTTACCTTGTCATGAAGCTGTTGAATTCATTTTTCCTGGATTCTTCTTGATTTTAAGAGATCCTTCCTTTCACGATCGCTAGCTGCCATGCTCTCTTCAAGATCTGAAATTCTATCTTTGGCTTCATTCAAGCAGTTTTGCAAGCTTTCAGTGCAAGTTTTGATTTCCTGGAAATGTCTCTGAGTCTCTTTCAGTGTTCTATTCATTATTATGTTGCCCATGTAACATTTCTATCCATTTCCTATGTTCATCTATTTTTTTTTATCTGTTTCTTCTCTAGATGTGTGGAGCATTTCTTTCATTACTATTCTCATTTCATTTTTTGCCTGAAAGATTATTTCTGATCTGATCTCTTCTGTGGCTTGATAGAGTTGTGTCTTTACTTCCACTGCAATCATTTTAGCAATTTCATGTGTGTGTTTACCAAGTTCTCCTATGTCAATGTCTCCTGGATTTGTTCTGAGTAGGGTGGGGTTCTGAGACTGCGTTTTAATCCTTCACCTTGTCATGTTTGATCCTGGAGGTAGAACACTCAGTCTCTCTCTTCTCTGGCAGGGCAGCAAAAGTCACTAATGGCCCTAGTTTTCCTGGTGGCCATGCCTGCCCCTCAGTATCTGCTGAGTTGTGCTGCTTAGTCTGGGGTCTTCTGGTAGATGGTGAAGTGTACCTTGTTCTGCCAGGTCTCAGATGCCAACTGTGATGTCAGAAGACTGTCTGAACCAGCGACCCCTCGCATTTCAGGGCATGTGTATGACCCAGAATCTGGTTGCACTGGTGGCACAATCCTGGAACAGTAGTCCTGTGACCCCAGGCAGTTCAGGGTACAGGGAAAACCCAGACAGGAACTATAGGGTCAACTGTTATTGGACCCCTGATTCTGTGTCTCCAGGCAGCTCACTATGTGCACATGAGCCAGACATGAGCTGCACTGGAGGTGATTGTGGGCTGCCTGTGTCTGTGACATGCAGGAGGTCAGGGAGCAAGTAAAGCCCAGTCCTGAACTGTGGTGCCAGCAGCTCTTGGAGCACCCACTCCAGTATCTCACTCAGAGCTGGGCATGCACAGGTAGGGCCCACACATGAACCCCAGTAAGAGCAGTTTGTGGGCCTTCTGAGTGAGGATCTCCTGTCTGCACTGAGTGCTTGGAGGCTGTTCTTTAATTTCTAAGATTTTCCTTAATATTTATAGTCAGAATTCTCACTTTTAGAGGTATCATGTTTGTAATTTTCATATTTTTATGCATCAGTTAGCTCTTCAATATTATGTTCAGAAAAGCTGAAACATCAGAGCAATGAATTCATTTTATGCATAAAAATCAACATTAATAACATAAGGCACCTGAAGATTAACACGTGAGTAAAGAAGAAGAAGAATATTTAACTTAGAAATTTCCTGATTATTTTCAAGTGAAAAGCTGATAGTAAATGAAAGAAATACACTTTGGTCATTACTACTTTAAAATTTTTCTTTGCGTGTGACTTTCCAATGGGAAAATACAAAAGCATTCCAAGTATTTTACCAGAACATAGTAATGTCAGTAGATAAGAACCTTTATAAGAATATCAGGTCTGCCATCAGGCTAGGCATCTCCATATCCTCTTATCAAGTGCAGAAATGATTTTATTTTTGTCATTTTGAACATCTTGTGGGCAGTGACAGGAAAAGAAGTAGCCATTTATCTTCTGAGGCAAAAAACGAAAACCACAAAGTCTTAGAACTGGAGTGAGTGCGAGGCTCACTAAAATTTAATGACTGGAAAAGCAAGCAGACTGAATCCAATCTTTTCATTAAATTGCTCAACTTCAATTACTCTAATTGGGTTCCAAGTGCCCTAAATATATTTGAATAGCGACTGCCAGTTTCTCAAAATCCTCTTTGCTCATGGTGGCCAAGGTACTTCCAAGCCTTGCCTCTTTCTGGAAGCTTTATCCAAGCTGAGCATCTGCACGGCCTGAGAGTAGAAAAGGCAACTGGCCTCTGTTTCTGTCAACCAGCTTCCACCTCCCTCACAGGAAGAGAAGACAACACTGGAAACATTGCTAGCAGAGATGTGTCAAGGAAAGAATCCGCGAAGTGGCACTTATGCTGGATGATTATTTTTAAGAGGGCTATGCAGGATTTACATCCCACTGTTTACAACTTTATTCTCCTTATTACAAAGGGAAAGATTTTCCTACTTTCCACAGTTATCCCTCTCTCCCCAGAATTGTAGTAAATAATCTGTTTATGGAGTGAAACACTCTGATCTTTTCTATGAAAATGGTTGTTTTCTAACTGTTAAAAAATAGCTCTTGTACTTTTATGTAAAATAATGCCACTGATCTGTCCCTGTAAATTTGATTCACATGAGCTTTTTTATGGACCTGTATGTTCATAGTCAAGAAGCATAACCTATTTGGAGGGAGGCACTGACATTTTGATTATAGGAAGTAGAAAATGGCAATAATTTCTCAGAAGCTGGGCAGATTATAAAAGATATAGAAAATGTGACCTGGATGATACTGTTACCTCTCTAAAATACAGGCAGTTGGCAGCACTCTGATCAGATACAGCCTTCACTACTACATAAAAGTACAAAGACTGAATAAATCAAAAGCCCACCCCTGAAAACAGGGAAGTGCACGCAGCCATTTTTGCTCCATCAATTTCTTTTTCTGGATGGGCACAAATTACACGGCCTCAGGCAAGATGAAGAAGTTGAGTGTGATAATCCCCCCAAACTCCCTTACATTTTCAAATTCAGAAAAGCACTTTTGAAAACAGCTCTCCAAGCCTGCAGCACTAAATAATTGTTCTGACTAGGTACACAGTTGCTCCATTACTGCAACTCTGACTTTCGAAAAGTGTGGGATGTGTGGATTCTACATTTTAAACAAAACAACTGCCAGTGTCCCCAAGTCATCACTGAAGACTTCTTCAGGGAAAGTCTGCAACTCTTCAGCATAGATGAAAAGGATATATGAAGATTTCTTCTTTAAAATGAGAGATGAAATGAGTAAATGACTGTGTGTTAAGGTTGTTTCTGACAATAACAGAATGATGCTGTCCTTTGAAATACTGTACTCTAAGAAAAAATAATCCCATCGCCTATCCTTCCAAGTATGTTCAGAAGGCATTATTATCAGTAACCCTCACCTTGTTAAATAGTTCAAATACAAAAAGGCAGCGAGCAATATGTTACCACAGCTAAGATAGACTTTAAAGTTGTGTAAGCCTCAGTTCAAATTCTCATACAGTGTTATGATATACTACGTGAATGAGAGCAAGACAAGTAACATTTCCAGGCTTTGGGGCCTATGAAACGCAAACTCTAATATCTGTGAAAGGTAAATGACATTGCAAGTAAAGTATAGCACATCAAGAAATAGCAGAAGCCCCAAATAAATAGTAGATATGATATTTAAGATTATTAGCTGGTTGATTTGTATAAAGCATATTCTTTTTATTCTGTATATCATATGTACTAAAAACAGAACATTTAGTAACTTTAGGTCTAGCCAGTTAATTTTAAGTCTTGGAATGGAAGGAGCGGAGTGTCTGACTGAGGAAGGACAGCTGTGTTGTAAATGGGGCGGTAAGTTCTTCCGGGGTTTTTAAGGATCATTCAAGTATGGCCAAAGAAGTTACATGGCACGAAGCATACAAACTGAAAGATTTGTTCCTCTCACAGGTACTAGAAACAAGAGCTCCAGTGGGAGAGCATGCCGCATGGTCGTCTCATGGGAGGAGCCCCGGAGCATTAGGCTCTATCAGGCAAATACAGAAGGGGGCAAAGAAGGGGAGAGAAGGAGAGAGACAAAAGTAAACACAGAGACTGAGACTGAGACTGAGGTAGAAGGAAGGAGGATAAACATCTGTGCAAGTGCTTTTATTAACAGTCAGAGTAAAATACAAAGACCAGAGGCACCAGGGCTTTACTGCTACACGTGAATCTCATTAATCACAGTCAAGGAAGGGCAAGAAGAGGGACTTGGGCTCAGATCAGCCTTCTCCCCCTGGGATAACAGGTCAGGTGGGAAGGTGCTCACAGCCTGTTTAAACAGATGCTGAAACATGAGAAAATATAAAGCTTACGTTATATCTTACTACATGCTCAGCTATAGGAACCACTGGAAAAATTTTAAAAGATGATTAGAAGATGAAAGACACTGGACATTAAATATTTTATATTTCTTAGTACAAACAACTTATGATAGTGGAATACACAGCGACATGGGGACCCAGCCACCATAATTTCTGATGGAACAAAATCAAGCAGCATCTCTCATCTTCTCTACCTACATGCCATGTTAAATGGTACGATACAATAAAGAATTTTTCTGGTCTCTGCACTGGTTTCCTGGCACAAAGCTCAAAAACGCTTTGAAATATTCTGACTGATAGGAGGGCCTTTGTAATGATAATGAGGTTAGTCCTGTAGGGCCTCCGGATAGCTTCAGGACGGGAACTGGTCAGCAGAAAGAGGGATTACATAATCAAAAGGCTGCAATAATTTAGCAACCTGACTTCCAAAGAGGACAGGCAGGCTGGAGACTGCGTTCGGTTAGGTAGCTGTGGTAGAATCAGTCAGGTCTATATAATGAAACCCTCAGACAAACCCTGAGCAAGAAAATCCAGTGGGCTTCCTACTTGGCGAACACATCAACACGCCAGGAGAGTGACCTTTCTTTTTCCCATGGCGAGAAGGCACAGAAATGGAGCATTCTTTGCCAGATCACATGCTACATGTAGCCTTTACAATAAAACTGAAATCATAAATATAGCTCTTTCTTGAGTTTAGTTAGTCCCTCTAACAAATTACAGTACCTGAGTGGGTCATTAGAATAACAAATTTCTCTCTCTTTGGTTAAAGTGTAAATGACCTGAGGCTGGTGTCTAAGGTGAGTGAAGTCTTGTGGAGAACATGATCTTTACACACTGGATGCTACACTGACTCTGGGTACCACTGTTAGAACTGGATTGCAATATATTCAGTTTGCATGAGGCCATTTGGGGAGAAAACCAAATAAATGGGGATATTTTAGTAAAATGAAAATCACAAAATGTTCTTGAGGGAAATGACTTGAATGAAGAAATCTCCAGAACTATCCAATCAATTGCAAGAACAAAAATAAAATTCTTAAAAACGGGGGTTTGTATAACATTTTTTTTCTTTCTAAAATAATAAATGTAAGCAATAGGCAGATTATGTGCCCTCATTTTTAAGCTTAGGAATTGGCAACATCTTCAAACTACAATGAAAACATATGACACTTCTATCAATAGAAAGAGAAAAAATAAACTACCCTGAAAGTGGAAAGAAACAACAAACCATGAGATAAATATAACCCTAAATATATTATGATGGGACTTGGCTTAGTTGTTGAAGTGTAAGGGATGAGGACATAAACTTGACCCCTGGTGTAAACCTCCTTTGGGCCAAACATAATTAGTAAAATAAGAATATATTTGTTCCTCTAGGGTAGTCACACACTTGTGCGCACATTATTTGGTATTGTACTTAATAATTTTTATTAACTTAATTATTATTAATTAATAATAATTATTAACTTAATAATTTTTATAATATTAGTGTAAAAGGTACTTACTGGCCTTCAGTTTTTAAGGTCAATGAATGTACCTACAACGTGTGCAATTGATGGAACCTTAGAATTACTTAGGATTTATCTCTAGCAGTCCTCCAAAAGTCTCACTGTTCAGATAAAGGTGGCTTTGCAAGGTGGGTCACAGATGGTTATACACTTGGTGGACTGATCCCTGGATGTGAGTTTACAGCTAACTGTGCTGTTAGGAAGTGAGGCTTGGTTGTAGGTGATGCGTTACTGTGATGTGCCACTGGAGGGGTCTCCCGCCTCTTTCTCCCTTTTCCCCCACTGCCATGAGGTGAGCAGCTTCTCTCCACGATGTCTCTGCACCATGCTATTTCTGCATTGGAGCCAGATCACCATAGGCTGAAGCTACACATAGGCCGGGAATACGGGCATAACATGGTAGCTGATGGACTAAAGGAAACCTCCCCTTGTTTAAACAGTAGGTGTCCAAAATTTTGTCTGAGCAACAAGAAAGTGAGTAATAAAACTACTAAGATATCTTATAAGAAAGGCTAATTCACAATTGAAATCCTGGTTTAATTTGCCTTAAGTGAAGCTTGGCCTCATTTTTTCTAGCATCCCCAGGTAATTAACATGCAGCCAAGATGCAGAAATACTACTATATCATGGAAGATGTACCTACAGTTACAGAACAAAATATCAAATTTCTAAAACTTGATAAGGCAAAAAAAAAAAAAAAGCAATGGCAGAGCAGGCAGAGGCAGATAGAGGAGGTTAAAAGCTAGTGGTGAGCAGAAAGGTAAGTTTAGGGGCATACTCACTTCAACATGTGGGAGCTGATGTGATTTTAATTTAGATACATAGTACAATCACCAGAGGTATTTAAATGACCACAGCAGTAACAATAGGTGTGATGGTATATTTAATGGATCAGGTTAACTAAGCAGTGCAGTACAGAGATATTTGGTCATGAAATGTGGGTATTTCTCTAAGAGGATTCCAAATCCAAGAGAGATCTGAATCAGTAGACTGAGTAAAGCGGGTTGCCCTCCCTAAAGTGGATGACCTGTTGAAGGCTGGAATGACCTAGGACATTTGTCTTTTCCTGCCTTTGAATTAGAAATTAAACATTGGTGCCTCTTGGGTTTTACACTTGTAAGGATAGTTAGAGGGGGGTATAGGCAGGGACTTGGCTCATGACATGGGAGTCTGACAGTTGTGTATTTTCCACAAGCTTATTGTGCTTGTGAAATTACTACATGCATGTAACTAATTGTCCCAAGTCCCCTAACCTTTTCCTCAACCCAGAAACAAAGGCTAAGACCCTGCTTGCTTTAGATTAATATCAATCAGCGAAGCAGTTATTTTTAGAGCCCAGTCCCTGTAAGTATAGTACACTGCTTCCCTGACTCTCAGGGAACTGTGGAACTCCCCCTACCTTGTAGTATTTTCTGCTACCTGGTAGATTTTCCCTTCATCCACGACATCTTAAATAAACCTGTGCTTAGCATCATTTTCATGTCTGACTCCCTTATTCTCTGTGGGGACCTGATCTCTCCATTTTCTGCGAGAGGCGTCAGCCTCACCCCACTTTTTCATTCTTTACCTGAGAGAGGGCACAGACCCAAACAAGCGGAAGATCGTAATCGAGGAAGACCTCTAGCTCCCCACACTCCCAGCAGAAGCTATGTGCTTACTGACATTGAAACCGAAGCCATACAGTTAATTCTCCTAGGTACCCGGTGACAGATCTTATAACTTCTCTGCTTCCATAATCTGGTGAGTTAATTCCTTATTGTCGATCTGTATCCAGCTATCTATTGTCTATTCCCAGTCTCTGGAGAGCCCTGACTACTGAGATAGGCTAATTAAGAAATCTGAGAGGCCAGTAAAGAGCTAGGATGTAGATTAACTGTCTAACAACTATTAATCAAGAAATACAGAGAAGCACTTCAGAACTATGTTTGTAGTCAACAGCAAAGCTAAATAGTGAAAACATGATTCAGTGGAGGGGTGAGATAGAATTAAAGTTTTGCCTTTCATTCTGCACCTTAGTACCATGTAACAATTTTAAAATTGGGCCCATGTGCTATGCCTAAAATTATTTTATTAAAACAGCATTTCCCAAACATGTTATCTAACTTTACAATTAAAGGTCATTTGGAAACTCTGTAAGACAGAAAGTAGAAAAAGATGTAAATTAATACACAATATTATATCAACCTTTTCCTCTGAAAGCAAAGTTAGACTTTAACCATTACACCTTTCTTTTACTTAATTTTCTAAGTTATTAGAATGCATGCTTATTGATTAAACTGAGCCAAGCAATACATAGCATAAGTGTTGTGTATCTTTTTTTCTGACACATTTTAGAAAAACTATTTAAATATTTGATAGGTAACGTATTTTATTAAAGTCATCATGTTTTCATAAAAGTAATTTTAAAGGAACGAATGTTACCTCAGTTGTCTATTAATTGATATACAGTTCATATAATTATAGCCAAAATAAATTTACACTTTGTTTCTGTAGTAGTATAGAACATCATTCACACTTCCTTTTTTAGTTACTGTAGGCCAAAAATTCTGTTTGTCCTACCCTGAAAGTGATATAGGAGAAAGAAACTCCCAACCTGAAAGACATGTGGGACAAGTTCCTGTTCTCTAAAAATGAAGAATGAATTTTAGGAACAATGGAGGTTAAGAGCAGAATATATTTATTGAGAGAAAGAAAGCTTCTATCCCAGAGAGGGACAGAAGGGGACCTGAGTTGGTTGCCCAGGGAACCTGCCTTTTCCAGGGACTTTTATAGAGTAAAACCACCAGGAGAGGCAGGTCCAAGGTGAGGAGGGGATGTGAAATTACAAGGTGGGCATGAGGTGACACAAAACTATGGTCAGCCAATAAGAATTGCTCAGGTAAAATTGATTAAATCAAGATTCAAAGAGGAAGCGAGTCACATAGCAAGCAAGCTTGAATACAGGGGCTTTTCCTGTAGGAGGTTGGGTCAGTGACTCTTGAAAGTGATTGCTATCTATTTAGAATATCTCTGAGGTCCATTCCTAGGGAGGTATGTGGGTGTGTTGTTTAATCTTATGTCTTGAGGTCTGGCCCACAGCAAATAGGTTTCCATTTGCAAGGTATCTTTTCTTCCATATTGGCTCCTTCAAGAACCCAGTCCTGTCTGACTGCCTGTAATAGTTCTATCTAACTCAGCTGCCTCTAACAAAAGGAAATACAGTGTTTCACAGTGTCCTTTTGCATTGACAAGTGCCACTGAGCATTAAGCGCACAGAGATGCTCTCTTGATATGGAGCAAGTCCTTTGAGAACTGACAGTTTCTAAGGCTACATTGAGTAGCTTCCGGGTTAGAAATAACATAAGTTCTCATCTGATTTTTAAGTCTTAGCTTTCCTGTTCATTATTTACATTATTAATAGCAACAACTTACAGCTGCATAATAAAGTATTCACAAAGACCTTTCCGATACCTTAGGTAATGTCACAAATAGCCTATAAAACTAGCATTTTATTCCTATTTTTAAAATGACAAAACTAGGACTTTGTAGAACAGTCTTGTAAAATTCCAGTTCTTAAATTGAACTCCAAACTAGGTTTTATGTCCATTTCCCTTGTTGATACTTGCTTCCCAGCTCGTTGGCTTGACAAGAAAGATGTGTTTTGCAACTCTGGTGTACAGACCATTGAGCAGTTCAACCAAAGGAAGAAGAGACCATGTTATTTGTCCTCAGTGAGCATTTATAGTGCAGAAGAGAGCTACTTCCTCACAGGTGTTCCGCCTCAGAATGACTTGGAAAAGCAAAATGATAATATGACATCATGTTTGTGCAGAAACAGTCAAACGTCTTAGATTAAATTTTAGGTGATTTGCCTTGCATCAATTAGAAATACATCCTAGTTGGACACATATTAGTTGTTCAGTGTTGACAAGTGCCAAACATTTAGCTAAATATGCCTTCTATAGAGGGCTAGTTATGAATTATCTGCTGCCTCATAGTTCTCTACACAACGAAGTTGAGGTGTCCAGGGGCTGACTTGAAAAATGAGCATTACAAATAATTTCAGCAGGAATAATCATGCTATCCAAAGCTTTTATTCTCAAAAGCCAAAATGTAGGAGATGAATTCTAGACACCACCTTTGAAATATCAAGCACCAGAATTTGATGCCCAAGAGAAGTGTTTTCTCTTTTTAATATAACTTATGGAAGATACACAGTGCAAGTATTTGTTACTTCATCTCTACCATGAAAAGACTAAACAAAATCCCTTTCTGGAATTGGAGAAGTGTATGAAATAGTCAGTAGGGAAAGAAAGAGGATTGTGATCTATGAAGGGTGTGTAGGGCCTCTCCCTACTTCTCCTTTGATTAGAAATCTTAGGAGGGCACTGGAGTGGAGAATTGTCTTAGTTACTTTTTTCTGGTTGCTAAGACAAAGTACCCAAAACTCCAAATTAAGGAAGGAAAGGTTTATTTAGTGCACAGTTTGTGGAGGTTTCAGTCCATAATCACCTGGCTCCAAGGCAGGGTGACAAGATATAAGAGCAACACTTTAAGGTAGCAGAAGACAGCAAAAGCAGCAAGAGCACAAGGGGAAGCAAGCCTCTTTACCTCCTTATATGGTATATCAGCTCTTTGTCCACACCATCTCCCAGCCCTCCTCTTGCACAGGCCCAGGATGAATACAATGTAACGACCCTGGCTCCCTGCTGAGTCACACGGTTAACCTCCTAAACTTCTCAAGTTGACACAATTAACAACATCCCAGAGCAGGCAGGGCGTGTCCTTTTCACCCCAGGATGTAGAACTGCTGAGTCATTTGTTAAGCTTTTAGACTCAAGTTGACACAATGTATCAACCACAACGAGAGTGTAACTCAAATTTCGGAAACAGAGGTGGGTTTTCCCCACATGCTCCTTAACTGGAAGTACATCATGAGGGTGTGGCCTATGAGAGAAGTAATTAGACTCCTTGAGTGGCCTCCTATGAAAAGAAAGCTGGCCTCCAGTTAAACTTGCAACAGCAGATCATATGCAGGAGGGGACAGGTCAATCTCACCTGCCCCTGTTGAAAGCAAAGAAAAGGAAAGGCTGAATTCAAATACTTACAGAAAAGAGTGAAGGTGCAACATTACGGGATTTTTTTTAAAGTTTGTATTTTCTCCAACTATCAGGAATTATAATTTAAAGTGTAGTTCAATGCACATCAAATCCAGTTATATAAAATAAAGGAAATTGCATTTCTATACATTTGAGTCTAAAAATTACAACCAGGAAAATGTGTTGAGGTAGAAAGCTAAGAGAAAAGCTAAGATTAGTAATTGCTACTAAAAATGTTTTTAATAGAATATAAGACATCAAATCCTAAATTTAACTTGGGGAAGTCAAAAGTCTCTATATGCATAGATCTGTAAGAGGAAACATGAAAAATTTGGGACTGTGACTCCTAATTCTACTTCCTTTCAGTAGAAATAAATGTTATACTGTTAGATCCTTGTGCAGTAATCTATATTATAACATTATCTAGGTAATTCTGAGTTCTGTGAAAAGGCTTCACAGTAATTAGAAAAAAATTTTTAAACATTTTAATCTCTGAATGTTTCCCTTGCTGAGTTCTATAGTTGAGACATTAACCTGGGTTAAGGGCCAGGGAATATAGCTCAATGGTATAAGTGCCTGCCTGGCAATCATAAGGTCATGAGTTTAATTCCCGTACCAAAAGAAAAATATAAACCTCGGTTACAACTTTGAAGAAAATACTTGTATCTCTAGCACTGTCTCCTATTTTTCTTCTTTTACTGCATTTAGCAACAGCCATCCTTACCTTGCAGTTCTTTGGAGATTCCTGCCTTAATGGGTCTGCACTATTTTTTCTGCTTGGGATGTTCTCTCCATCAATGGCCATGTAACCTGCCTTTACACATCCTCCTTCCTATCACAGCTTATCCATGAAGCCTGCTGCCATCACTCCATATAATACAGCAGCCTAACCCTTTCTCTGGCACTGGCCAGTCCCTCACTTGGCCCTACTTTTCCACTTTCAGTGCCCTTCAGTTCCCTTCTAATACTATGTATCTTGTATTTGCTGGTTGTTGTATGCAATCTGTACTGATAAAATCTCCAGATGGGCAGAATCTTTGTATTTTTTTATACTTTGATAAATTCCATGCAGCTAGAACAGCACTTTGCACTTAAAGCCAGTACTCAATAAATAAACATTGAATGAAAGCACATTTCATATCCAGCCACAAGTATTTTTTTAGATATCACTCTTTTTTGTGCATATGTCCTTTAAGCTCGTCTGTTAAATTCTGAAACTCTGAAGGGCATGTCTTGTCCTAAAGTTCTCAGTTTGTTCTTTCACACTGAGGGCTCTCTCTAGAACATTTTTTCTGAGAGTCTGAGGTTTAACTCTTAATCCACTTGTGTTTTTCTTTAAGAAAACAACATTTCTATATAGAGGTCTTTCCCGTTATTTTATCACTTCAAAGTCTGACAACTGACCAGAAATTAATATAATGACCCAAGATTCCCAGACTTTTATACCTCCTTAAACTATCTCATCTATTGTTATTTTCGCACCTTTTAAAACTCTCACATCTTCTGCTACCAGCTCAATCTCATGATGGTCATTCACAATTCATATGACATTGTCCCTGGCAACTCTAAAATCAGTCTTCTCTCATGAACTCTAACACTGACAACTAAAGGATATACTCACAGTTGAAGAAAATTTGTTTTCTTTGTTTTGCAGCCATGAGACTAGTATTTAAAATAATTTCAACAAAGCAATTGTCTTTCAAGTGTCATTACTTGCACTTAAAATTTTAGTGTTAGAAATTTAGATCAGAAACCTAAATATATTCTATTCCAGCTTCTTTTCAGTGCCCTCAGTAATCTCACTTACCATGACCTTTCCCCTGTGGTCCCACTTCCCAGCTATTGAATAACCCTCCTAACTTCCTTGACCCCGCAGTGCAGAGTTTCATCATAACTATTTCAATTTTGAAACTATGCTTCAGCCAATTCTGGAAGCAGGAAAGTAATTTCTTCATGCGACTGTAATATATCTGATGTCTGCTTTAAAGTTTAGCAAATATAAAAAGTCACTCCTTTCTTTTTTTAATGAAAATGTCTGAAATGGCCAATAAGAACGCAAATGACAGAAGTGCACCTTTTGCAACAGAATATCTAATATGTCTTTTAAATGAAATAAATCAAATCATATATGTATATAAATGTATTCACTCATGCACTTATATATATTATACACACGTTAAAGGCTGTAAAACGGGAAAAAAGAGAGGGCACTGCTTGCATTCTTCATCAAGACATGATAACCTCATACTATTTATGTGAAAAATTTTGTAGGATGAAGAGAGTGTGAGGCTTTGCACTTGTAATTTATTTTTGAGAGAGAAGGATAATTGTGCTCTCCAGCCTAGTAAATCTCAGTCTTAGCTGAGTTACAGGTGTGTACTGACAGCAAAACCTGAATAGTTGAATTCAGGCCATCTAAATGATAAGAAAGACATCTGAACAAGAAACTATTAAGTTCCAAGATTTGAAAAAAAAACTAACATGGCAGTGTTCTGGCTCAAACATGCAATCAAATCCATGAGCCTCCACAAAACACAATTTCTTGGTTGTTACCTATTTTTCATACTGATAGATGTTTTGCCCTTGGGGTGCACTGCTTTGCATATAAAGAATGATTCTGCTTTGTTCCCATTAGTTTGAAAGACAAGATAGTGACACTACTCAACAGAGTCCGGTGCGCACACTGTTTTCAGAACAAACTCACTTTTCAAAAGTATATTCTGATGATAAAGAAACAGAGATGACATTTTTTGGTGTCTGAATTTGTGATCCCTGCAGTATGAGGGGAAGGATTTTCATTGTGTCCCCTGAATAACAATGAAGTATTGGAAAGCAGTGACATTCTGATCACTGCTTCAAATGTCAGTGCAAGGATGCTATGGGTAGTGGCCTTAGTACATAAGTTAACAGCTTTACTGTAAAACCACCAGGGAGCAATTAATGGGAAGCTGTTACTAACCTTCATGCATTCCATTGCTCAAGTGTCTGGATAAAAGGTCTAATTATAGTTCTAACCTTTCCCAATGGGCCATGAATGACTCTCCAAATATAGGATGCTGCATAAGAAAAACTATGAGGAAGACACAGACCTGACATATAATTGAATTTTCCTATATGATGCACCTGTAGTAGAATAACAAATCATGTTAGTAACTGGAGTTTCATCAATTTCTCATTAAAATAAAAAATAATAAGCTTGGTGCATGAAGACATGATTGAGAAAACGGAGTAGTCAAATACATAGAACTTCATATGAAAGATAAAATAGATACAGTTTCAGAATATTACATTATATCTCAACTGAAATCATGGTCACTTATAGCAAGCACTGGATTTGAAGGAGGCAGTAGGGCCCATATGGAATGTGAGGCTTAACAGCCTATTAAGTAATATGATTAAAAGGACCATGGTCAGCAAAGAATTTTCATTTCATAAAAGTTCAACAAATAGAAACAGCATAAAATGTTTGCTTATAACACAGGAAAAACTACCAGGACAACATCCCTTTTTGTTAGGCATACATTTCAAGATGATGGTACATTTGTTGTGTCTTCTAGATAAGGTATTTCTTCCCATAGAGAACGGGACATTTGTATTGAGACACTATTCATTGAAAAAAATTCATTGAGTTCTTTGCATAGGGTGTAACTATATTGAGGTAGACAATAAACTTACCCTGTCCCGGAGTTATAATGTGTATGTATTAGCTTTTGCATTGCTGGGACAAAGGGCCTGACACCCCAGCTGAAAGGAGATTTAGTGTGCTTGAAGGTTTGAAGGGAATCATCCCATTGTCTTATTTGTTCCACGGCAAACACAGCGCAGGAAACTGTATGCTGCGACTGACAGAGACAGAAAATGGAAGCCAACGGAGGTACAGGGAGGGAGACACACACTCCGCAAGTGAGCTCCCAGGGACACATTCGCCCAAGCTCCCACCAGCATGTTTAGCTACGAAGTTCTTAAGGAGTAACTCCAGTGAGGGGGCTCATCCTTCATGATCCAATGACCTTTCAAAAGCCTCCACTCTGAACCCATAACGCTGTTGAAGGACATTTTAGACATATACAGATTTAAGAAAATACTTAATAAACACAGGAAGTAAAGCTATAATAGGAACTCAGTGTGCATTCAGCAAATCAAGTGACACTGACCAGAAGAACTGAGAGTCCAGAGGAGGTCGGGAGTTGTTAACGAGGCCTCCTTGTGAAGATGGATGGATAGCTTTCCTAGAAACAGAAAAGAAGAGGCTGTTCTCTGCTAGCTCCTTGTATTTTTCTTGAATACAGAAAGAAAGAATTATTAATTCTTATTCCTGAAAGAAAATGCTATAGACTTTACAACATCCTAAAAGGCCCAGTATAATCCTTCTGTCCTCTCCTCTCTCCTCCTCTCTCTCACCTTCCCCTCATCTCCTCTTTACCACCTTTCTTTCTATTCATTCTGTTCAGTCATATTGATTTACCCACAAATCCTGCCTCAGGACATTTGCACAGGACTTTGTCTGGATTGATTTTCATCAGACATTGCACAGTCACTATGTACTCCTCAAAATAGTGCCCTATGATCTCATTAAAGATACAGCCAGCTTGCCCTCAACACTTTACTCTAACTTCAGTTGCCATGGCAGTATTACCTGATCCTGTGTGTATGCTTTAGCTTAGTTTTCTTAAAAATAATTTTCTCTCTTTTCATGCTACAATATAAGCTTCCCAAAACCACTCACGTATCTGAAATCTCTGGAATATTACCTGGCATAGGATAGGTGTCCAGTAGATATTTATTGTATTGCATGTTTGAAAGAACAACTTTTAAAAAAATTTTTTAGGAAATTGATGATTAATATATATTTTAAATTTAGAAACAGCATCATTTTTCTTTTTCATATAGGCAATCTGGAGCCAGGGGCACCTATTTTTAAATTAGTTTCCAAACACATATCCTGTGCACCTCTATTTTTTCCTACTGAAAAACATTCCTATAGTTATAGTATTTTAAAATGTACTATGGGATAAGACTGACAGAAAATGAATAAATATTTCCCAGTTCTTTCTTTTTTTTAACTTAAAATTCCTCAAGATACCATACTTGATAATTTGGAAATAAGAGTGTTTTGAGAATAATTTGAAAACTCTGACAAACTATGACAATATAAATGTGCTGAATTCTCCATTAACTTTAAATTAAAAGAGCAGCCTTACATTGGTATCATCAATGCAGCTTTACATTTCATTTACATTTTCATCATGTCTGAAGTAACTTTAATTTAGAAATAGTTTAGCCAGAAGTAAACAAACTCTTAACCACTTTTCTCTGTTTTAGACTATATACATATATGTGTATATGCAACTCTCTGTCTCTGTCATATACATGTAATATGTAATACATTATATATTTTATATACATTTTTTATATATATGTATTGTTTGTTTATTTATTTGATGGATGTCTGCTGTATTTCTTCCAAAAAGAAACCCCATAAAAAGTACTATAATTATCATGGTCATGCATCTATTAAAACAAGTGGCATCATGGTTAAATGTTAAGGAAACAAAATTTATAATGTAAAATCCAGAAATTGAGCCATTTTATTAATATAAGAGGACAATAAGAAGGGTTCATTGCTATGTGTTTCAATAATTTAAAACACTTCCTGGATAACTGTAGTTGCTCAATAAATCCTTGTTAAATAAATTAATGAATACTCTTCAGCTAATGTAATTTTGTATGAAGATGGTTAGTTCACTTGCCCTTTACATTATAATAATGAAATAAGCTATTACATAAAATTAAAATCAAATTTTTGTACATTGATTACTTGTGCAAGTATCTATTGTCTATTATGCTTCAGATAACTTTCTGTCATCAAGCTACTTAAAGTAGTTTGAGAAAGTACTGAATTACTGCAAGAGGGGCTGAAATTTATGAACAAAATTTTTAATGGTAAAGCAAGATATTATGGGTAAGGACGAAAATATAAAGTGATATCCTATATTATTCATGATTTCCCCATATATTTAAAGATATAAAATATTTGTTCGTATGAGTATAATTCAAAGCAGTAATGAATGATCCATTAAGAAGAAATAGAGTTCACTGAAGGTAAATCAGTGAATGTGAGTTAATAAAACTTGTTTGGAGATTTGCGTGGTGCGATGGGTGTGTGTATCTGCCTTCTGTGGTCCATGGATCTGTGTGTCTATCTTTCCATCAATCATTCAGCTGTTATGATGCGTCACTCAGCTTTCCCTTTGCATTCTATTTTGCAAGTAACTCGTTAAGGCTTTTACTTAGATGCATTTGAAGGCAATGCGGTCGCAGTTTTCCATTTTCTTGCGTCCCTTTTCAAGCTTAAGAATTTAAATTTAAGAATGAGCTTGGCAGTGTTTCTTCCCTTTCAGTTTCATGGAAGAGTTTGAGGCGTGTTGGCATCAGTTCTCCAAAGTTCTCTTTTGCAGTGAAGAGTCCTTGGTGCCCTTAGCTTTTCTTAGTTGGGAGGGCTTATTGTCACTATCTTTATTTCATTGCCTGTGATTTGGTCCATGCAGGGATTTCATATCTTCTTAATTTGCTTTGATAATTCATGTGTATCTAGGAATTTATCGATTTCTTTTAGATTCTCTAATTTACAAGTTTTTAAGGTAATTCCTTATAATTCTCCCAATTTTGGTGGTGTCCATTGTGATTATGCCTGTTTTATTTCTCTAACTGAATTCATATAAATCTTGTCTTCCTTGTGGTAAATCTGACATGTTTTCCTTTCTGTAGGTTTGCTTCCTTTAGCAGTATGCAGCGCTCTTCTCTGTCTCTTCTGATCGTCTTGGGTTGAAGATCACATTGTCTGAAAATAGCATTGGTACCTTGCTTGCTTCCAGGTTCCCGGCTTATGAAACATAGTTCTCCATGCTTCTCTCTCATTCTACAAGTGTTTTAGATAAGGTGTGTCCATTCTAGACCTATGCCAATGAGTTTTGTCTTTGGATCCGATTTGCTGGTCTCTGTCTTTTGATTGTAGAGTTAAGGCCATTTACATGTCAAGTTATTATTGAAAGATATTTACTGTGTTCTTGCCTTACATTATCATTTTGTTACTTAATTGCTTATTTTTCTTCCTGTGTCTCCTTCTCTGGTTAGATGTATTCTTTCCTCTAAATTTTAGTTATACTGCAGTCTGAACTTCACTAGCGCGCTCCTCCTTCTGTGTGTGTAAGTGAAGAAATGTTTACTTGTGGCGGTTGTCAGAGCTTGAGCTTCTGTCTTCTGTGGTTCGGTCGAGGAGCTGGATGTCTGTGCTGATGTTTAAACTGATTTGCCCCCTATAACTTTTTCTCCTTTCTGCCAAAGGGTAAAGGAGGTTGGGGTTCTACACAAATATCTGAGCCTCTTTTCTGGTCCTTCTTCAGGCAATTCTTCGCTCGGTTTCAGGTGCCCTTCTATGGATACACCTAGGCAGAGGTGTTCTGCCTCTATCTCATGGAGAGATGCCTCCAGCATGAGGGGCACAATGTCAAGTACCCAGTCTTCTGCTGGTTTCCAGAGGGGCCTCCTTGATTTCTGCCTGCTTCCTCTGTGATAGGCCCTGCAGTTCTTACATCTTCTCTATGAGCGTACCATGCAGGCGCTTCTGGCCTCACTGCTATTATCCATATTTTCTGTCTGCATCAGATTCTCTGTATGTACCCTCCAAGGAATCTGTATCCAACCTATAAATTCATAGCATTTAGGCCTCCCCGTGACGGGCAGCTTTGGGCTGGTAGCAGGCTGTTCCTGCATAGGCCTCGAGCTGGGCACCATTTGGAGGCAGAGGGCGAAACGCCTCATGGGTGGAGAGTTCTTTGGTGTCTGGGGTGGTGGGAGGAGGTCTGCTCTCGCATTGTCTTTTCTCCCTGAGATCACACCAGTTGCTCACCCTTGCAACTCACTGACCCACAGACCTCTCAGGATCTGGTTCCAGTTTCCTAACCAGGACCACACACTTGGTCCTTTCCTTCCCAAGGTTCTCCAGTCGTGGCTCGGTCACTGCTCACTGACCAATTTTCTGGCTGTGGATTTCTTCAGTGGCCCGATCTGTTAATATCTCATTCACTGGACTCCTTCTCCCAGCGAGAAGGGAAGTAAGATGGGTGGACAACGGATGGTAGATGCTAGGCTAGGCACTCATGTAGCGGCCATGCTCTCACTGCTGTATTTAGCCTCTTCCCGTGCAGAGTTAGATCTTTTTCCAAGGTGGTGTACAGAATTTTCCAGGCCTGGGTGTAAGCAGTGTCGGGATCAAGGGGCTACCCTGCTTCTTTTCCTAAATACTCTGATACTAAAATTACAACGGTGGACTGCTCCTTCAAGTTGCCTTTCCTTATTTGAGGCTTTGTTCACCCCACATTTCCAAGTACCCATGATTCTTGGTGCGTGTCATTTGAAAGTCTCATGAGCCCTGCTCTTTCTAGTCGGCCATGGTGATGTCTCGATCTTTATTTCAGCTTTAATACATATAGCATCTCCAGTGATGTCCCTCATTCATTCCTCATACTGACAGTTTGTGTCTGACTTACCCTAGTTAACCTTCACGTAACAGTATATGACTTTAAATAAGAACACTGACAAAACCATTTTGAGTCTTTCCGCTTTTGTATTCATGCATTTTATTGCCACATGTATTTTATCTCCACTACTTTAGCTCAGTGAGACAATTATCTTTTAAGACAATTTTTAAAGGGAAAAAAATTTTTCATATTTGTGTTCACTTTTACCATTGCAGATGCTTTTTATTTCTTTGCATAAATCTAAATATTTGACTCATACCATATTTTCTCTACATAAGTAATTGCCTTCAACAGATCTTATAGTTTATGATTGCTGATAATGACTTATCTTACCTTTTGTTTGTCTCAACATATATTTTCCCTATGGTTTCAAAAGACACTTTGGATGGATATAGAACTGTGGGAAGCCGGGTTTCTTTTATGTGATGTATCTTAGTTTTGATGTCTGTTTTCAGGATTAGCTCTTTATCTTTGGTTTGTCAGCACTTCATTAGTTTTCCAAGGATGCCATGGTAAAGTACAATGAGTTTGGAGGCCTAAACCACAAATGTTGAGATTTTTATAGATCTGGAGGCTAAAACTGAGATCCAAGTGTCAGCAGCTTTGGTCCCTTCTGCGGGCCTTCATGGAAGAATCAGTTTCAGGCCTCTGTGCCTGGTTTGTAGATGGTCATCTTCCCCTGTGTCTTCACATCGTCTTCCCTCTGTATGATTATGCTCAAATATTTGATAAGTCACAAGGCAGCCAGCCCCCTTGTGGGAAAACTTTAACTCTCAACATTTCTTTTCTTCCCTTACCTGTTCCACCTCAGTTCTCCTCAGCCACAAAAGCCAACCCCACCCTCATCTGCTTTAGCAGAACTAACCCTGATTGGGTTGTTCTGAACTGTGAACAACCCATCCTGCTCAGGCTGTTCTGGCCCATGGACACCCTCCCCCTGCTCGGGCTATTCTGGCCCAAGGGCATCTCCCCTTGAAAAGAGCTTAAAAAGCCTACACTTTGCTCAGCTCTGGGATGCCTTGGTCTGCTAGGCACCTTGCTACTCCCCACCCAATAAGGCCTTCTCTCATGTCAGAAGGTCTGGTCTGGTTCCATGTGGGTCTTGGTTCTATCAACGTTCTCTTCTCATTAGGGTACTAAACATACTGGGGTAATGCCCAACCTTATGACTTCATTTAATTTAATAATCTCTGTAAAACCTGACATCCACGCATAGTTGCATTATGAGATTAGAACATCAACACATTCTGTTGTGGGTGTTTAAAAAAATAGCCTATAACAAGCACCCTGATGGGATTGCATCAAGATAAGCTCTTCTCTGAATTTCTTAGTTCTTTGAGTCAATGTCTCTGATTAATGGAGAATTTGTTCTACCCTGATTTCTCTCTTTCCTCCTTTTGTGGCTCTAGTTGCCTTACATATTAGATAATCGTATCTTTTCAAACAGCTTTTGGATGCTTTTTTCTTACTCATTTTTCATTTTTGTCTCAGTTTGTAAAATTTTTATTGATGCATTTCAAAGTCTACCAATCTTTTCCTTTTCGTGTTCAGTCTGTTGATAAACCCATTGAAGGAATTCTTCATCTCTGACAGCACATTTTTCATTTCTAGCATTTGTACTTGACACTTAATTACAGCTTGCATCTGTCTGCCAAAATTTCCTATCTTTTCGTGCATATGTTTTTCCACCAAACATGTTAAAATATTAATCATAATTATTTTAAAGCCTCTGCCTGTGTATTCTAATACACAAGCCACCTCTGGCTCTGGTTCTATTCACTGCTTTATTTCTTGACAATGACTCATTTCTTCTTGCTTGCTTTTCTACATGCCTCACAAGGTTTGATGGAATGCTGTGTAAAAGAACACTACTGACTGAGGGGAACAGAATTAATATTCAGAATGTGCAGATTGTGCAATCTTCCATCAGATTGTTAGTGGGTATCTGTGGGTTAGGGTGGGGAGAGGATTTGAATCAAAGTAGTAAATAGTGGTGATAGGTTTGGGTTTTATTTTGCTCTAGTTATAGAGTGCATCTTTGATGTCAGAGTTTTCTACTGTGAATACCAGTTTCCTTGGGGTTAGACTAAAATGGAGAGTGTTGGAGAGGAGAGGCGTTTTGTCCTTTTTTTGTTTTGTGTTGTGTTGCTTTTCCAGTGCTTATTTTTTTTTGCATTCTACACTTACTAGACTCACCTTCCCCTGCGTGTTCTTGTCTCTCCTCTGTTTAGCACCTCAGAGGAAACTGGCTCTTCCGTGCAAGCTGCTTTCTTGCTCTCCTACCAGCTGCAGTGGAGCTATGTGCTCTCTTTGTGCAAGCCCTGGGGCTTGAGTGGGTCTCCTATGTCTCACCGGCAGACAGCTTCTGTGATATTTCTTTAAAAGTAACACTAAGTATTTTCATGGAAAAGCTGAAGAGTTCCTTGTCTTTTCCTCAGCAGCTCTTTGTAACATTCTAGAGTGCAGTAGGGTTTCATACCCATCCTTTCGTATAGTTTTCCCCTTGGTAGTGCTACTACCTATGCCACCTCCTCATTCTACCTGCTCCTGACTTTTCTAATGAGCATCCGATATAGACCATGGAAGAGAGGGAGGAAGTTGTATAAACGCTCATATCTGGGCCACCACAGACCAGAACGAAGGCTGTTTTGGTGGCAGGGCTGGGGGTGGAAGTGGAACCTCAGAAGCTTCTTATATAGCATAAAATAAAATTTTAAGTCTCTTCCATGACCTATGTGGTACAATCTACACCTTGCATGTCTCATGTGCCAGCAGTCTTTCTTGTCCCTATCCTGTCATGCTTTCCTTTCTGTTTGGATTACCTTTGGTCCTTTTTTATTTTAAATTCTCCCTAGATACTGTCCTTTTGCATTTTCACTGAAACACTAGGTCTAATTGCCTAACCAATTACCCCCAACAGAGAGGCGGAGTAGCAAAAAAGAAGATGCTGGACATGAGTTATAACATCTCATCTCAACTTTCGCATGTCTGCCTAACATCAAAGAATGTCTTTCTCACCACCCTTTCTCTGTAGCTCCCTCTCCACCTCAGGGTATTATTTCTCCATGACCCTTACCAACATACATTTACGTGTAGTTTCCCCTACTTACTGTTCAATTATTTATGCTCTTTCTTTTCCATTGAGCTGTAATCTCCCTGAGGACAGGAGGCAGTTATATGTTGTTGATAAGAATTTACTCTGCACCTAAAACAATGCTCAGAATCCCATTTATTCAGAAACTTATTTAGAAAGTATACAAAAGTATGTTACCTGATGATTAAGCATTATTATAGACTGTATAATATTTTACATTAAGTACTTGCAAATAAATCATTTCACTATTATATATTATGTGCACATATTTAATAATTACCCTAAATATTTAGATTAATTTAACAATACATGCATGAATGAAGAGGAGACTTGTAGATCAAGCTTCAGCCGTATGATAGAATATATAAAATTAATCCCCCAGAATCTAAGTAGAGCTGCACTGAAATTACCTTCAATGAGTTTCTGCTATTTCTTAGAAATAGAAAATATTTATGTAAGAAATGGGCAGGTGAATGTAATTTTCTGGGAAAAACTATCTTAAAATATAAGTAAAGCCAATTTGCAATCTCCTACTTCATAAGAATCTGTTCTTTGGGAACTGCTCAACTTTGTTTCACAGAATCAAGTGGCTCAGTGATTTTGAATAAGAATATGTAATTTTTAGTGGTTATTTAAACTGAATTGCCTGAGTCTTTTAGGGTCTAGTACTCACTAAATGTTATATAGAACTAGAAAGAAATGGATAGTAAAATTGTAAGGACTCACCAAATTATTAACATTTTATTTTACTGTGAGAAAGAAAATAGCATCAGATATATTTATATAAGGTAGAATGATGTTTTAGAATACATAAAGTATTCATACATCTGAAGTATTCTCTGGGATATATTGAAAACTTGGTTTACTTTAAGTCGACATATAACAAAATAGAAAATTAAAATAGTGTTACTGATACATTTAAACAAGATTCTTCATTAACAGATGACCAGGTGCTCTGGGGATCTTATGTCTACAAGTTACTCTTTGACATCTTCAAAATCTTTCAATAGATTGAATTTCTAAAACTCCATATTTAAAACATCTTACAACTTTACTTTTCAAAGAATACAATGCCTAAGCATGTGAAAATCGTCCCCAAAGGACTTCTTTCTTCACAGAAAGCTTAGCATGAAACTAACTGGCTCCAAATGTCCCATTCTGGGGGGGACTGACCTGTGTGACCATCTAGTATACTAGACACAGCCCATCAATGGCTGAGCATTGTCTTAATCATCCAAATTTTCATCAAAAATAAAAACAGTATATACTCAGGATACAACCTATTAAGAATTATTGGAACATTTGTAACAAAAGCAGATGAGAGGCATTTTTCATAATAAACTAATAATAATGTGTTCTTCTTTTCAGAAAATATATCAGTATCACAATGCCACAACCAAAATCCTAGCTGAGTTTCAAAAAGGAGCAAAACACAATAAATGTAACTCAGCAGCACAGCCTCTGGCAGGCAAGCATGAGGCCCTGAGTTCGATTCTCGGTTCAAAAAAAAAAAAAACAATGAAAAATATGCAAAGAACTTGAATGGGATGCTACCAATCAAAAAATAAACAAATGGTTAAAAAACCACATGAACCAATAATCAACATCACTAATCACTGGAAAAATTCAAATCAAAATGAAATAACATGACTCTCACCCTACTTATATAAGGATGGTTACAATATTTTAAAATAAACAAAAAGTAAAACTACAAATGAAACGTGAAGAAATTGGAACACTTACATACTACTAATGGTAATGTAACATAGTATGACCCTTTGGGAAATAGTATTACAGCTCCTCAAATATTTTTAAAGTAGAATTATCAAATGATCCAATAACTTCAGTAGTATTTAAGCTTATCTTAAAAATTACATCTATTCACTCACCATCATAATTTTAATTTTTAGCAATTTTCAATGGCACAATCCCTAAGTATTCATTATAGAATCTGAAAACTAAATGTGTCTGCACATGACAGTCCTGAAAGTGACATTGGCCATCATTGGAACTTGAATAAAATAAGGTTGATATCAACCCACGGCTATGCATTCCTACCACCAAATCCTTCCAGAGATACTAATAGAACTTTCTATTTCTATATTATTTTGGGTTTTTTTTTTTATTTGTATTTTTGGCGGTACTGGGGATTGAATTCAGGACCCTGCGCTTGCTAGGCAGGCGCTTATTCCACTGAGTTATATCCCCAGCCCCTCTATTTCTATATTATTGCTTCTCTGTTTCAGGCAACTGCACACAAATCAAGACAGACAAGCAAAGGCTTCCATGAGCTCAGTGATAGCCTATGCTTAGAACTACGATGATGTCTGTTGTGCTGACGATTCACAAGTGAGCCATCTACAAATAGAGCAGCTCTTCTGGGTGTCACACCATAAGCCCATCAGTTATAGCTTGTCGGGACCTTTAAAAAGTAAGGTACAAATGGAAAACATAAAAACTAAGAAGAGATGACAAAAAGAAGTTCAGATAGACAGAGTATCAGCAAAGCAGGGAGGGAAAGATGGGGAAAAAAGTGGCATTTAGAAAACATCTAAGTCTGGGGAGTATGGTAGGCAATTTTTTATATGTCAAGATACAAATACAGAACACAGGATACATACAGAAATACAGAAATAAGTCAAAACAGTGACAAAGTCATAATGATAAAAACCAAACTTCCTTCAGAATCATGTAAACATCTCACTTTATAAGTTGTGGTCAGAGAAGAGAAAGGATTTTGAACATTTAAAGATGTTCTAGAGAAAGAACTTTTAATTACATCATCATTGTCCAAAAGCAGTCAGTGTCCTCCATTTTTACCTGTGTTCATGGAGTTAATGATGACAGTAACTGCACCAAATATAACTGCTCATAGCTTCCGAAAGCACACCTCAAGCAGGCTGGCAGCTGGACGTCCTGTCTAAGCACACATAGATAGAGAAGTACAGAGATTTTGGCAGAATCCTGATTGCTGTGGTATAAACCTCCCTTCACTCATTTTTAGAATCTGTAAAATGACACAATGATTCTTTTCTAAAGTAGGATTTCAGTTCTTTTTCCATCTTTCATTCATTTGAAGTTTAGTTTTTCTCGCCTCTTTCCTATGTCCCTTGGCAATCTCTTCTGTCTTTCTCTTTTACAGAAATAGCTTCTTCTTCACCTGTACAAACCTCTACCCACTTTTCCCTACACAGAGGATGGAACAGGCAGCTTTACCACCAAGTAAGGTGGAAATTTTATGTCAAACAGGCGGGTGGGGAAGGCCCCTGGAGCCACAAGATGAATGATGCCTTTCTGTGAACAGCGCCTTGCTTCACGGCAGCTCACCGAGAAAGCATTCATTTTCTTAGGGGCATTGCTGTGAAGCACACTGTAGAACATTCTTAAGTGTTCGAGTGAAACCTCAGTCTTCCAGCAAGTCTCTCTCAAGAGTGGAGAGAAACGTTTAGGCTACGACAAGCAGAAAACTGACTTTGAAGTATTTTTCACTTATGTTCCCTCCGTGTCCTTATTTGTCTGTTTTGAAGTGGAAATAAAAGGGAATGGACAACAGCGTGACTATTACCCAATAGCTCAGAGGAAGATCACATTTCACTGAAGGCACTGCAGTTAGGCACAGCAGCAAATGTGGCACTTGGAGCTCTCAGTCAGAGGTTCACTTTTCATCCTCCCAGGTTTCTTCAGTGATCTGAAACAGGTTTGATTCTGTCTCATTTTCCTTTTGGGTGGGGAGGAGGGATGCACTGAGTTCTCCAAAATGCTTGTTATGTACTCCGCAGCATAATTATTTAAGAACTCTGTCTTTCTACAGCATAACTACATGATATTTAAGATAATGTCTTAGATTTTCATGACATCTGATAGAGTTTTTAAACTTAAAAACCAGTAATTTAGACTAAAGGTATGACAGACACAGATGGCAAGTGCCTTTTAAGAAGAAATTCACTTTTAGCTCACATCTGCAAAACACGAAAATCATTTGTCTTGGTCAAATGTGGTTGTCACTTTTTATTTGCCATACAGATCTGAACTAAAGTTCTTTGCATACAGTTATGAAACTTCAGCACCATGTACTTTAATACATTTTCATCTAAATCTCCTTCCAGGCTTTGTATCACAACCTCACTTTACAAAAAGTCAGTGGTAGGTATGATTTTAGGAAAGCATTATCTAAGAAGTGCATAAATTTAGAAGAAATCTATTGATTCAAATAATAATAGAATGATATTTAATGAGATATTAAGAGAAAGTATACTGTAAAGTTGCTACAATATATTAATTTAAGCTACTTAACCTATAAATTATCATAGTAATGTCTTCTCTTTGTTATTTTAAAGAGAATAAAAATTTTTAAAAACATAAAAACAACACAGAATTTCAAAACAGATGATAGGAAATCAACAATGGTTGTTTTGTTCATATTGTTATCTTCAAAGTAGTTGTTCAGATTACCAGATATAAGCATGCAAAGTTGGTCATAAATTTTTGTTTAAAATTAAAACTATTTCATCAGAGCATACTAATTTAGAAATAAACTATGTATAATAATATTGTATAGGTGTTGTGTTAATAGATTACAAATTTAATGGCTTAGAAATAAAAATCTTTTACATTACAGTACCACAGGTCAGTCCATAGATCTCATTGGACAAAATACAAAGTGTTTGGTGGGGCTACCATCCTGTATAGAAGTCCTAGGAGAGGATCCATTTCACGATTCTTTTCAATTTCCAGAAACCATCTGCTTTGTTAAACTCACGGAATTTTCATTTCCAAAGTCATTCTCAGAGTCAGCAACAGTGGCTCCAGTCTCTCCCAACTTATTATGGCATCCGTTCTCTCTTCTGCCTCTTCTTCTGCCTTGTCTTCCACTTTTAAGAAGCTGTGTGATTAGACTGGGCTCACTCAGATAATGCAGAGTAATTATCATCTCTCAAGACCAGAGGTAACCAATCTTAATTGCAACTGCAACCTTAATTCCCTTTTTCCTTGTAAAGCAGTATTCACAGTTTCTAGAGATTAGGATGTAGACATCTTCTGGGGGGATCATTTTTCTGCCTACCACATAGTATGTTATTATTTACAGTAGAATATGATAGTTTCTTACTATAGTCCTAGATCTAATATACCCTTTCTATAACATCTGTCATTCATAGTATTATATATTCTATGCAATATTTATAATCTATTAATTTTAAATTCTGAAACACTACATGTGCATTTCACACCATTAAAACAAGTGTTAATACTATGTTTAGAGTAGGACTATAAAAGAAGATGAGAGAAAGAAAAATAAGTAAAAGCAGTAAATTCTCAGTTCCAGGGACTAGATCACTCCTTACTGACGTCGCTTCAAGGAACTGAAGCAGATACTAGGCATTTGGGGCAAATCACAACTTCATCATACAATTGAAACATGAGCTCCTGGATAATTTCGCCAAAACAAATTATTGCTAAAACCTGGAATTCAGCTTTTTCAGGGACCTAGAACCAAAATATGTGTTATGTGAGGTCAGAGAATCTCATGTGGGACTTGGCTTCTGGAATGAGGTAGAGCTGAATTTCACTAACACACTGAGCACTAAAGGAAACAATAATATTTACCAAACGCCCAGCCTTACTTCTCATAGGAGTTGAGTAATCCATTTCTCTTTGTATAAATCTGTGCGAATAATTTTGTTCTCTCCAAATCCCTCAAAATAGAGAGAGAGCTTTGTTCTCATTATAAACACAAGGAAACCAAAACACAGTGAGTCATTAAATTGAAATGTACATACTGGCCTTCCCATCACAAAAGTTGTGTTGTTTCCTTTTTTAGCGGAATGAGTCTCAAAATCCCAAATCCTGACATATTAAAAATAAGAAACCAGAGAAGTTGCTTATACATTTAAATTGCTCTCACAATAATTTTTGAGTACAATTAACTGCAAATAATATGGTTCTCATGCTCATGTAATTTGAAATTTTCAAGAGTCAATCTCATTCTCTTTTACTTTAAGCCTTGAATGTGGCATGTGTGCTACAAGAAACAAAGGTCTTCCAAATCCTAACTGGAAATATATTACAGGGCAAGGGAAAATTCAAGTTGCTGATGGAATTGAATGTGCTGATCAGAGATGTTTCCTTTTTATGTGGTTGTGCACAGTGTAAACTTCAAGGAGGAAAAGAAAAGATACAGAGATAAAGACTTGACTGACCAATGCCAGCTTTGAAGATGAAAGGGGCGGTGAAGCCAAGAAGGGTGGGCAGCTTCTAGAAGTTGGAGCAGCTAAGGAAACATTCTACCCTAGAGCCCTCTTCAGGCAAGAGTATGTGTCCATTAGTACTTTGATTTCAGCCCAGTGAGATCCACAGTTCTGTCTTGGAATTTAACTCTCAGAATTGAAAAAATTAATATTTGTAAGATTTTACATCGTTATAGCATTGTAGTAACTTGTAACAGCAGCAATAGGAGAGTAATGAAGTATTTTTCAAAGGAAAACTAACTCAGGAACGAAAAATGAAAACAACAGCAACAATAACAACAAACACAGCAACCATAGTCACCATGTAGAAAGGGGGTTCACAGTCTTGCTCACTATTCCCATGAACTAATTCTATTTGTATAAAACATGTCTAAACTTAGGAGAGAGAAAAAAATGAAAGTAAAAGAACTTCAGTTAGACTCTTTGGGAGTTAAAAGAAATCATAATATCACCCTTTAATAATAAGTTTGGTCTTTCCTTCCTTAAATAAAAATCTAATACATTGAATGTTTTGTCTTATTTTCATCATGCATAATCAAAGAGGAATAGAGGAACACTGGAAAAGTATTAAAATAGTATCTAAAGGGGATTGTTCTAGCTTCAGTATGCCTCCTATCTTTCATCTGTTCAGGAATGATAGATTCCTAGCTTTTGTTTTCTATTTCATTGGGAATAACTTTGTCTAGAGGTCAACTATCCAATGTTGGATTGTATCATCCAGTAGACAAAACTGCAAATCAAGATCTTTCTCTCTATACTTCTCTATAAAAGCATGTTTTATTTCCTTTGGGATATCCTAAATTATATCTTTTTAAATTATTTTACAGAGGAACTATTTTAAGTTTAAAAAAAAAAAAACTATCTCCTAAAAAGAAAAAGAATAGTTGAGTAAGGCCTCCATGTGAACATTGGGAGGGTCAGCGTGCTATGGACTATCTTAATGTTAATATTATCATGAATAGAATTAATTAATTAACTGCAGGTCATCAACATCTAAGCACGGAAGTTCAGCAGTTTAGGTGGCAGTTCCCTTTGCAGTGAGTCACTGGTAAAAATCATTGAAGATAGAGAGGGTGGGCAGTTAGAAAACAAAAGTAGAGTTAATAAAAATGGGGGGAAATAACCTCCCAGTGGAGATGTATCCGGCAGTGCTAACAAACACCTCCACAGCCTTGATTTCCCTCGTGGTGCTCTCTGAGCACAAAGCCTGGTTTGCCAAACCAGAATGGATGACAATAACTAGATTCTGATGAGTGAAAGACTCACATGAGGGCCGATGTTTCTGGAGGAGTTAATGAAAGAAGAAGAAATTGCCAGATTTCACAAAGGATGTGTGAAATGGATGCAGAGCCTCCTAGAAGTTTTAAATGTCTGGCTTCTTCCCACTTACCCCAAATATAGAGGAGGGGAAATATCTAGCACACAGAAAATTGATCACAACGGGAGAATTTTAATGCATACACACTTCCAGTACTAAGATTCAGGGTCACCCAGAGCTATTATTCAAAGTCAGTATCAGGCCGTTTAATTTTCTGCTTCAGTTCCTTTCAGCTTCTCCCTCTCCAGCCCCAGCCAAATGGCCATACACCATCTTCTCCTTTTGCTGTCCCTGTGCTTCTTTTCAGGACTGTTCGCTCTCTGGGCGGAGTTTTATGACTGAGGTCTCTGGGTACTGTATCTATTCTCTGTAATGAAACCCTAGTAGTAGTGAGTGCTGATAGCTCAACAAGCGTTTTATAGCCTTTGTAAAGAAAATGTGTGGAGCGGATATAGATGTATTTAACACTCAGCTTGGTAAACAGAAAACAGGGCCTGAGCAGTGCAGTTAGAACCGTGAGTGATTTGTGGTGACTTTCATGTCAGCTTTTCCCCCCTCTCTTTTCTCCCTTACTGGAAGCCCCAGAATCCACTTTAATCTAATTCCAAAAGCTAAGTCTGAAACAAATTGTGTAGTGACAGGTGAAAAATGTAAGTGGAAAAATGCTGCCAGGGGCTGTAATGTGCCGATGTGTTAATTCACTTGGACAAAAGGCAGTGCAAAGTGGCTGAGAATGTACCCATTTGCTTTTAACTACTGGCACACTTCTCATTTTGCTTCCGCTGATACTCATATCACAATTCATTTCCTATTTTTTTCAATTTATTTTAAAAATGAAAGAGGGAAAACATACTAACAGACATCCATTTACAAAACAGCATAAGAACAACACAAGCAATACTGAATTACAGACAAAGTGGTAGGAAATTAATAATTGTTATATTACGTATTGATATTGTCAAAGTGGTTTTTCAGGTAAACAAATAGAGACATGCAGACTTGATCAAATAGTTAATCATTAACTGTTCCTTTCAGTAAAGCAACAGAAGTCAGTAGCTGAACTGTGTTAGCTATCCTGTATAAACATACATACACAATTTCCCCTTCTTTCTTTTCTCTTTTCCCTCATCCCAGTACTCTTTCATTTCACAGTGTCCATCATACTTCCTAATTTTTCTTCACTCTTTTGGGTTCTTACACTAGTGAGACAATACATTGCTTATACATGTAGGTCTGATTTATTTCACTTATAAATATAGTCTGTAGTTGTAACCATTTACCTGTAAAAGCCTCAAATTTATCTTTCTTTATAGCTGAGTAATATTCCATTGTATGAAAATACCACAAGTTTTTATCCATTCCTGAGTGGATGAATATTGGGGTTGCTTCCACAACAATTCATTTCGTATTATAAATTGCTTTCTATATATCACTATTTCTTTTCACTTAACTTACATGTATTCCCAATTTGAGAGTCTGTGTTTTTTTATTTCATTTCTTTTCCTTTTCAGATGATCAATTTCTGTTTGAGCATTTGTGTCTAAGGATCAAATGTGTTGGTCTGCAGGTGAACAGACAAAAGTATATGCAGGGACAGAACTAATGACACAGCCAGATGTTCTTGCTGCTAGCTCAGCAGCTGTCTCAGTTAGTACATCTTGGTGAGAAAACTAATAAACATTACAATTCAAAAACTACAAAAGCAAATAAAGACAGATATAAGTATGCTTTTAGAGCTACTGCTTTGTGAGGACAGTGAAAAGAGAATGATTGAATATCTAAGAATCACCCATTCACATTGTAAAATCTTCTAGGGATCCATTTAAAGGACAAGGTGACATCTGAAAGGGAACTGGCTGTGCTTTCAAGTAGATGGGAACATTTGAATTAGAAAATGTGGGGAGGCATTTTCAGTCCTGTGATTAGTTCATTCCCCTTCTACTGCAAATGAGTGATTCATTTCAAAATCTAAATCACAAATATGACTTTGAAGTGAGTTGCTAATCCCATGATATATCTATCATTTCATATCATAAATAAATTCATTTCATTTCATAAATAAATCGCAGCTAAGGACAAGAATTCAAGTACAGGTGTCAATTAATGAAGGATGAATAAAGAGTGTAAGCCCTGTAGTCAAGATTACATTAAAAAGATAACATCAGCAGTATTAAATTAAAACAGTTTAAGCTACTGGGAATTTTTTAAAGTGACAAATATAGGATTCGTTCCTAACACTATACTATTTCCATAGCAACAGTAGAATACTGTAATGCACATTTGAGTCAAAGTAATTATTTATTATGCTGCTTAATATCTTAATTATGTGAATAATAGATACCATTCATTGAGCGCTTAATATCTACTTAATATTTAATTTAACCCTCACAAAGCCTGATGAGGTTTTTGTCCCCACCCTTCTATTTTACAAAGCAGTAGCTGTGATTCACAGAGTTTAAAGGATTGAAATTCTGTCACAAAAATAGTACATGGCAAGGCAAGGATTCCAACCTAATCTTGTTTGACTCAGGAGCACACGCTCCCTTCCTGCTCCTGAGGCTGCCTAGTACAATTTGTTATGTATAGAATTATGTTTGCACAAGGAAGACATGTACCCTCAGTACCTCAGAATGTGGCCTTATTTGAAGATAAGGTCTTCATAGAGGCAATCAAACTAAGATAACATCATTAGCATGGGCTGTAGTTCAGTATTATACATGTCCATGTAGTGTGGGAAAAATTCAAGAAGAATATTATAAAGATAAAGGCAGATAAAGATGATGTATCTGTGAGCCAAGGAACTTTAAAGATTGCCAGCAAAGTCAGGGAAGTACAAAGACCTAGAACACATTCTTCCTTACATCTCTAAGAAGAAATCATGACACCTGTCAATACCTTGATCCCAAAATTCCAGCAACCAGAACTGTGAGACACTAAATTTTTGCTCTTTAAACCACCTGGTTGTGGTACTTCATTTTTGTAGCTTTAAGAAACTAATATATAAATATTAATAAAATGCATAAAGAATAGGTATGTGTAAAATATAAATATACAATATAAAAGTTAATGTAATAAGTTGTTTCTATTAGTTTTCATTTATAAAACATTTTACAAGATTTTCAATTTTTAAAATAAATTTGTGAAATAATTTTAAAAGTTAATTCATCAATAAGGAATCTAAAGGAAGTGAAAATGATCCAAATCCAAAGCTATTACAAGTTAGGATATCATAAACATAAGAGCAGAAATTAAGGAAATTGAAACTAAAATAATACAACAATACAAAAAAAATCAATGAAACAAAAATCTGGTTCTTTGAAAGAATAAACAAAATAGAAAAGATCTTAGGCAATCTTACCAAAAAAAGCAAGGCAATTAGAGAAGAAAAAGGTGAAATCATAAGGGACACTGTCAAAATCCAGAAAACTATTAGTAAATACCTGGTGTAATGGTGTGTCAAGCTGAGAAGTTTAGAAGTTTAACTAAGTAAATCAGCAGTTCTACATCCTAGGGTGTGGAGAACATACCTTAGGGAGTCTGTTTTTGTTATAAGATATTGCAGTGGTTGATTCATTGTGTCAACTTGAAAAGTTTAGAAGTTTAACTAAGTGACTGGAACCTGAACGGCTCGAGGTGGCTGCGACCAGGAGTTTTTGGAGGTGGCAGAGCAGAGCAAACTCGGAGAACTCGCTCCTTGGGCAGATTGCGCCAATCCGCGCAGTGGACCAGGATCCTGCTCAGAGTCCCGCCCCCGCAGCCGGCGCCATCCTCGGCCTGAGAGCGGGCACTGTGGTGGCTGTGGTCGGCAGCTCTTGCGAGAACACCGAGGAGGCAGAGAAGCACTGGGGAGCACCGCAATCTCCTGCCAGCACGGATCTCGGAACAGGTGAGCCGAGTGAGCACCGCAACAGGATTTCTGAGTCAGGAAGAAGCTCCACCCAGGGAGATACATCTGAGCGGCATTCCTGCCTGCACGATCCCAGGGTGAGTTGATTGGGTGCCCTGGCCGGTTATTTTGAGTCCGGGAGAAACTCCGCCCAGCGAGGGACATCTGAGCAGCACTTCTGACTGCACTGTCCCCGGGACAGAAGAGCTGGCTGGGTGCATGGACGAGATTTTTGAGTGGGGGAGGAGCTCCAACCAGGGAGGAACACCTGCGCGGCCCCATGCCTGCAAGGTCCCTGGGGCGGCAAGCTGTTTAGGCGCCCAGCCAGGTCTCAGGGTAGGGAATAGCGCAGTCAGATGCACAAAGGAACATCTGACCAGCCTTTTTAAGTGGATCTCTAGGGCTGGGGATATAGCTCAGTGGAATAAGCGTCTGCCTAGCAAGCGCAGGGTCCTGAGTTCGATCCCCAGTACTGCCAAAAAAAAAAAAAAAAAAAAAAGTGATAAGTGGATCTCTCAGCAGAAAGCTTAACGGACATTCTCCCAAAGAGAAGGAGTCATTGGAGCAGCCTCTGCAGCAGACCTTTGCCTGCTGAACTGCCTGGGGAATTTATAGCTCCACATTTTGAATCTGATACCCAAAAATGGGAAAACAGAGGGACAAAACACAGTCTCAGAACTCAACTCCACCGAGAACAAGTTCTCAATGCGAGGATACAGGGGAACTAGGAAGCCACATACCTGCAAGTTATGAAATGATTGCATCCAAACTGAAACAACTCCAACAGGCCATAAAAGAACTTAAAGCAGAAATAAGCCACATACCCGCAATGATTTCTCAGACAAAAAACGAGCTGAAAACAATGATGGAAGAAATGTTCCGTACACATAGAGAAGAAATAGATAAAAGATTAGAAGAAAATAGGAAACAAATGGAAATGTTGCAAGAGCAATTTAGCAATGAATTACCAAGAATGAAACAGGTCCAAAGAGAATGGCAGGATTTGAAAACTTACACTGAAAGCTGGCAAAACTGCTTAAATGAAAATGAAGATAGAATTTCAGACCTTGAAGACAGCATGGCAGCTTATGAGTGAGAAAGGAAGGATCTCATAAAGTCATCAAGGATCCAAGAAAAATCAATCCAACAGCTACAAGATGAGGCAAAAAGAAATAATATTCGAGGTATAGAAGTTAGTGAAACAGCAGGAGACAACACAAATGATATAAAAAGAATATTTGCTGAAATAATAGCAGAAAATTTCTCAAACAAGATAAAAGATACTGAAGTTCAGTTAATCGAGGCATATAGAACCCCAACGATCCATAACCCAAAGAAAAACACACACAGACATAATAGTCAAGATCCCAGATATCCAGCAAAAGAACACAATATTAAAAGCAGCTAGAGAACTGAAACAGGTCACCTATAAAGGAAAGCCCATCAGAATCACAGCAGACTTCTCAATGGAAACCATGAAATCAAGAAGAGCTTGCAGTGAGGTATTACAGATTCTGAGACAAAACAACTTCCAACCCAGATTGATGTATCCTGCAAAACTATCCCTCAACTTCAATGGAGAAATAAAATATTTCCACGACAAAGAACAACTGAAGAACTTCATGAGTGCCAAAACAGCATTGCAAACAGCACTAAAAGATACTCTAGACAGAGAAAAAAGAGACCAAAATCCCAAGTACAACAATAGAAATAACTCCTTAAACAGAACAAGCAAGTAAACAGTCAGCAAAAGAAGGAAAACAACAAGTAAATAACATGACTAGAATAAATCAACATATAACCATAACCATTAATGTAAATGGCCTCAATTCAAAAGTCAAAAGGAAAAGATTGGAAGAGTGGATTAAGGAACACAATCCAACGATATGCTGTATACAGGAAACACATTTTACTCAAAAGGAAATCCACAGGCTGAAAGTTAAAGGTTGGAAAACAATTCTCCATGCAACAGGTCCCCAGAAAAAAGCAGCGGTGGCTATTATGTTTGCGGACAATGTAAACTTCAAACCAAAAATAGTCAAAAGAGATAAAGAAGGCCACTACATACTAGTTAGGGGAAAGCTACAAGAGGAAGAGGTAACGATCCTAAACATTTATGCAGCAAACAATGGAGCACCTAACTTTATAAGTCAAATCTTAACGGATGTAAAAAATCAAATAACTAATAACACTATTGTCATAGGGGACCTAAACACCCCTCTGACGCAAAGAGACAGGTCAACTGGACAGAAACTCAGCAAAGAAGTAACACACTTGAACCAAAAGTGTGAACAAATGGACTTAGTAGGTGTATATAGAGTGTTCCCACCCACAACATCAGAATACACATTTTTCTCAGCTGCACATGGGTCTTTCTCCAAAATAGACCACATTCTGGCCCATAGAGCATATCTACCTAAATGCAAAAGAATTGAAATTATCCCATGCATATTATCAGATAACAGTGCAATTAAATTGGAAATTAATGACAAAGAGAACTCCAAAAACCACATAAACACTTGGCAATTAGACAACAACCTCCTGAATAACCAATGGGTCACACAAGAAGTTAAAGAAGACATTAAAAACTACCTACAAATAAATGAAAATGCAAGTACAACCTACCGGAATCTGTGGGATGCAATGAAAGCAGTCCTCAGAGGGAAATTTATAGCAATGAACTCATATACAAAGAAAATAGAAAGAGAGCAAATAAATAACCTAATGATACGCCTCAAACTCTTAGAAAAAGAGCAACAAGCCAAACCAAGAGCCCAAAGAAGGAGGAGATTGTAAAACTCAGGGAAGAAATTAATGCAATTGAGATGAGGAAAACTCTACAAAAAATTAGTGAATCAAAGAGTTGGTTCTTCGAAAGAATAAATAAAGGGGCTGGAGGTATAGCTCAGTGGCATAAGCACTTGCCTGGCAAGTGCAAGGTCCTGAGTTCGATCCCCGGTACCAGAAAAAAAAGAAAAAGAAAAGAAAGAATAAATAAAATTGATAAACCCCTAGCCAACCTTATCAAAAAAAGAAGGGAAAGATCTCAAATTCATGCAATAAGGAATGAAAAGGATGAAGTCACTACAAATCCCACAGAAATCCAAAAGATCATTAATACCTACTTTGAAAATCTTTACTCCCATAGGATAGAAAATACAGAAGAAATGGACAGATTCCTAGAAAGGTACAAATTGCCAAAATTGAATCAGGAAGATGTAAAAATCCTGAACAACCCAATATCAATTAATGAGATTGAAAACGTCATTAAAAATTTACCAACAAAGAAAAGCCCAGGCCCTGATGGATTCACAGCAGAATTCTATAAAACATTTAGAGAAGATCTAATTCCAACTCTCCTCAAACTCTTCAATGAAATTGAAAAGGAAGCAACTCTCCCCAACACATTTCTGGAGGCAAGTATTACACTGATACCAAAACCAGAGAGGGACCCAACCAAGAAAGAGAGCTACAGGCCAATCTCTCTAATGAACATAGATGCAAAGATACTCAACAAAATATTGGCAAACAGATTACAGCGAATCATAAGGAAAATTATACACCACGACCAGGTAGGATTCATTCCAGGAATGCAGGGATGGTTCAAGATTCGCAAATCAATTAATGTAATACACTATATCAATACAGTCAAAGACAAAAACCACATGATTATCTCAATAGATTCAGAGAAGGCTTTTGATAAAGTCCAACATGCATTCATGTTAAAAACCTTAGAAAAAATAGGAATAGATGGCCTCTATCTCAATCTGATCAAATCCATCTACAAGAAACCAACAGCCAACATCACACTAAATGGACATAAATTGGAAACTTTCACTTTAAAGTCAGGAACAAGACAAGGATGTCCATTGTCACCACTCCTATTCAACATAGTTCTGGAAGCACTAGCCAGAGCAATCAGACAAGAGAGAGAAATAAAAGGAATAAGGATAGGAAAGGAAGTCAAACTATCACTATTTGCAGATGACATGATACTATACATGGAGGATCCCAAAAACTCCACAAGGAAACTCCTGGAATTAATTGACAAACTCAGCAGCATAGCCAGATACAAAGTCAACACCCAAAAATCAATAGCATTCCTATACACGAACAACAAACAGACTGAGAGAGAAATTGAGGAAACCATACCCTTTACAATAGCAACCAAGAAATTGAAATACTTAGGAATCAATCTAACAAAGAATGTGAAAGATTTATTCAGTGAAATCTACAGTACTCTGAAAAAGGAGATCGAAGAGGATTTCAATAAATGGAAAAACATACCCTGCTCATGGTTAGTAAGAACTAACATTGTAAAAATGGCCATACTACCAAAACTGTTGTACAGATTCAATGCAATTCCCATTAACCTACCGTTAGCATACCTCACAGATCTAGAGAAAATATGCCTCAAATTCATCTGGAACCAGAAGAGACCCAGAATACCAAAAGCAATCCTGGGCAAGAAGGACAAGTCAGGTGGAATCACAACCCCTGACCTGAAATTATACTACAAAGATACTGTAATAAAATCAATCTGGTACTGGCTAAAAAAAAGACCTGAGGATCAATGGAACAGACTGGATGATGCAACCATAACGAAAAACCCACTCAGCTACCTAATATTTGACAAAGGGGTCAACCAAACCTACTGGAAAAAAGAAGGCCTGTTTAATAAGTGGTGCTGGAAAAACTGGCTTGCCTCTTGCCAAAAACTGAAAATAGGCCCAAGTCTATCACCATGCACCAAACTCAGGTCAAAATGGATCACAGACCTCAACATTAAAACAGAAACTCTAAATCTATTGGAAGAGAAAGTAGGTAAAAATCTTGAAGACATAGGAGTAGGCAGAGAGTTCATGAACAAAATGAAACTGCAAGGGAAACATTTCAAAGAATCAATAACTGGGACCTCATCCTACTGAAAAGTTTTTGTACATCTAAAGAAATCACCAGCAAAGTAAAAAGAAAACCCACAAATTGGGAAAAAATCCTAGCTGGCTGTCCCTCAGACAAAGAACTGCTATCTAGAACATACAAAGAATTAAAAAACATGTACCTGTCCAAATTCAAAGATCCAATACTGAAATGAGCAGCTGAGATGAATACAAACTTCTCAGATAAAGAAATACAAATGGCAAATAAATATATGAGAAAATGTTCCACATCCTTAGTGATTGGAGAAATGCAAATAAAAACAACATCGAGATTTCATCTCACCCCAGTAAGACTGGCCAGTATGAAAAAGTCATCCAATAACAAATGCTGGCAGGGCTGTGGAGAAATAGGGACTCTATTACACTGCTGGTGGGAATGCAGACTGGTGCAACCACTGTGGAGAGCCGTTTGGAGATTTCTCAGCAAACTAGGTCTAGAGGTTCCATTCAAACCAGCTATTCCCCTTCTGGGTATTTTCCCAGAAGCTCTGAAAACATCATATCACTCTGATATATGTGCACCCATGTTTATAGCTGCACAATTTGTAATAGCTAAAATGTGGAAGCAACCCAAGTGTCCATCCACAGAAGACTGGATTAAAAAATTGTGGCATTTTTATATAATGGAATATTATTCAGCTATAAAGAAAGACAGTTTTGGGGACTTTGTAGGCAAATGGTCAAAACTGGAGTCCATACTCATAAGCGAAATAAATCAGTGGTACATGTGCAGGCAACGTATTGTGTAAGAACCTGAGGGTGGGAATATAAACTAAGAGACATGAAGGAAATCTGTTCAAAAACAAAGAACAGATGGGACGAGGGAAAGGAGAAGAGAAAGAGGCAAAAATGTATGTATGTATATATGTATATACATACGTGCAGGAGGGCTAACATGGTTCCACTATTGTATTATATCACTTAATGCTAAGGAATAATTGATGACGGGTTATTCAATCAATCTTGTATGTCTGTATGTGTTATCCTGAGCACACACTTCAAAGATATCAATATGCAAAGCAGCAACTATTGTTGGGTTTCTTTAAATTTTTATTTATTGTTTTATTTTTTGTTTCTTGTTTTTTGTTTTTTTCTGTTGTTGAGATGATTAATTGTTTGACCAATTTCGCATGTCTGTATCTGTGTTCATGTATATACACTTCGAAGATATTAGTAGGTAAAGCAACAACCATTGTTGAGTCCATGTCACCTTGTCTGCAAATCAGTTTTGATTGTACTATTTCTTATGCTGATTTGTGTCTGTTTGTTAATATGTTTTTGTGCTTTTATTTTAAAAAAAAAAAAAATTTCCAATGACAAAAACAAAAAAAGCAAAAAAAAAAAAAAAACTAAGTGACTCAGCAGAGTACTGGATCCTCACTTTGTAAACATCCTTAGCCTGTGCAAGAGGAGGGGGGGAAGATGGTGTGGGTATAAAAGACCCATCCAAGCAAGCAGTGTGCATAAAATATGAGGGAGGAAAGGAGGCTTGCTCTTCTCCCCTTTTGTGTTCTTCCTCCTTTTGCTGTCTTCTGCCACCTCCATCTATTGCACCTGTGCCATGCCATCTGCCTTGGAGCCAGCTGATTACAGACTGACTGAAATCTCCACAAACCATAAGCTAAATAAACATTCCCTTCTTTAATTTGGGTTGTTGGGTATTTTATTTCAGCAATGAGAGAAAAGTAACTAACACACTTGGAAAACCTTTACTCTAATAAATTAGAAATACAGAACAAATGCATACCTAGATATATGAATTACCAAAACTGAACTAAAAAGATAAAAATCCTGGATAACTCAATAACAGGTAATGAAATTGAAGCAGCAATAAAAAACCTACCAACTAAGAAAAGATCAGGATCTGATGGATTAACTACTGAATCTACAAGAACTTTGAGGAAGATTTAACACCAATATTCCTCAAAATTTTAATGATATTGAAATAGAAGAAGTATTCCCCAAATTATTCCTGCTATCTAGCATTAACATGATTCATAAACCAGGCAAAGACCTGACTAAAGTGGAAAATTACAAGCCAATCTCCTTAATGAACTTAAACATAAAATCTTCAAAGGTTCTGGCAAATAAAAGAAAACAAATCATCAAAAAGATCACACATGACTAAGTAGGTTTCATGGTTAACTATACACAAATCAACAAATGTAGCACCACATAAACAGAAGTATAAAAATCATATGAACATTTCAAAAGATGTATAAAGATCTTTTGACAAAATTCAGCATCCATTCATGATAACAGTGCTGAAGAAATTAGCTAAAGAAGGGCCATATCTCATTCCAACAAAAGTCATTTAATGATAAATCAATTGCAAACATTGTATTCAATGGGGAGAAGCTGAAAACTTTCCTTCTAAAATCAAGAACAGGACAAGGATGTTCACTGTCACCACTTCCACTCAATATAGTATTTGGTAGATGAAATATTAGCCAGAACAATCAGGAAACTAAAAGAATTAAATTGTCATTGCTTGTAGGTGATGTGATCCTTTACATAGAAGACTTAAAACATGTCAACCAAAAAGATTCCTAGAATTGATAACCAAATTCAGCAATGTAGTAGGATACAAAATTAAAATACAAAAATCAGTATCATTCTTGCATACCAATAATGAATTCCCTGAGCAAGAAATTAGGAAAACAGTGCCATTCACAATAGCATCAATATCTACAAATTAATCTAACCAAGGAAGTGAAAGTCCTCTACAGTGAAAACTGAAGTATTTTGAAAAAAAAGGGATCAAAGAGGGTATCATAAAATGGAAAGATAATTCTTATTTCTTGAAAGACAGAACCAATGTTGTCAAAATCGTCATACCTCTAAAACTGCTCTGTAGACTTAGTGCAATCCCAATCAAAATACCAACAGCATTCTTCACAGAATGAGAGAAAATAATTTTAGAATTCACATGAGATTACAAAAAACTCAGAACAGCAAAAACCATCCTAGACAAAAGAAAAACTGGAGACATCACAATCTTCAATTTCAAGTTATATTAAAAAGCTACCACATTAAAACAGCATGGTGTTGTTACAAAACACACAGGGGAATCAAGGCCACAGAAAAGAGGAAGCAGAAAAAGCCCCAGGCACATTTGTCTGTCTGATCTTTGACAATGGGGCCAAGCACGCAGGAGGAAAGTTATCCATTACTATGAAGTGGGTCAAAGATGTAGATATTAAAACAGAAATACTTAACCTATTGACAATAAAATACAGAAAACTGTTGAAGACATAGGTATAGGCAAGGCCTTCCTGAATAGAACCCTAACTGCACAAAAAAAAAAAAAAACCATCAGAAATCAATAAATGGCATTATATAAAATTTAAAAAACATCTATTCAGCCACAGTAACAACCAAGAAAGTGACAAAACAACCTATAGAATGGGAAAAAATTTTGCTAGCTACACCTCAGACAGAAGACTAATATCTAGAATATATAAAGGACCCCTATGATTATACCCCCAAAAATAAAAGACCCAGTAGAAAAATGGGCAACTGAAATGAATAGACAGTCCTGAAAAAAAGTAAACATGACTAAAAAGTACATGAAAACCCAATAAACATCACTGGGCATCAGAGAAATGCAAATTAAAACAACAATGAGGTTCCATCTGACTCCAGAAAGAATGGCTATCCTGAAGAAACCAAACAGTAGCAAATGCTGGTGAGGTTACAGGAAAAGAAACCTCTCTACCTTGTTGGTGTGAACACAAACTAGTATAGTCACAGTGGAAATCGATGCGGAAGTTCCTCAAAAACTATACATAGAAATTCCACCCAACTGCTTCCCTTAAAGGTGTCTTCCCAAAAGAATTAAAGCCATCACACTATAGTGGTACATGCACACCCATGTTCATAACAGCACAACCACAACAGCTAAAGCTTGGAAGCAGCCTATATGTCCATGAGTGGATGAATGCATAAAGAAAATGTGGTATTTATACACAGCAGAGTACTACTCTGCTGTAAAAGAAGGTTGTTACGGTTGATACATTGTGTCAACTTGGGAAGTCTGAAGGTTTGGCTGAGTAACTCAGCAGTTGTAGATCTTGGGGTGAAAAGGACATGCCCTTACCCTTCTGGGATATTGTTTATTATGTTAATTTGGGAAGTTTAAAAGGTTAACTATGTGATTCAGCAGGAAGCCAGGGTGCTTACTTTGTATACATCCTGAGCCTGTGGAAGAGGAGGGCATGGAGACTGTGTGAGAACTACATGCCCCCTAGATGGGGGCAGGTGGTTTACAATGTAAGTGAAGAGAAGAGGCTGGTTGTAGCCATTCCTCCCTTTGGCTGGTTGGTCTTGCTGTGCTCTGCTGCCCTGAACAGTTTGCCTTCTGCCATGTGCCACTCTGCCTCAGAACCAGCCAAGTATGGACTGAAACCTCCACAAACTGTAAGCTAAATAAACCTTTCCTTCCTTCATTTTGGGTGTTTGGTATTTTGTCTCAGCAATGAGAGAAAAGTAACCAAGACGAAGGTCAATTTGAGTCATTTGTAGGAAAATGCATGTATCTTAGACCATAATCTCAAGTGAAAGAAACCAGACATGTGAGGTTAAATATTATGTGGCTTCTCTTATATGAAAACCTAAAAAATAAATAAAGGGCAAAAAAAAAGGTTGATACTAGGAAACAGAGAGATACATCTTTTGCAAATGGGAAGAGGACAAAGGAATAGGAGGGGCAGAAGGGGAAAAGAAGGGTGCATAAAAACATTTAAGATGTGCTGTGTACATGGGCTGGCTCCCCACAATAAATGGAACCATTATTGCCTGGAAACATATAATAAAATACTTAAAACAAGAAATTAAGACAAGGGTAAATAGAGAAACACAAGAAAAGAATTGAATGTAATGATCAGTAGTTACAGTAGTAGCTCTTAGTTACTCTGGTCAATAAACAGCCTCCTAAAATAATGTATAATGGTACAGGGCAATAGAAGCTAATGCTTCATTATTTGTAATGATACTGTGTAGGAATATAGATCAATGGAGCAGCACTCCTGCATGGGATCATTTGGGATCCCAGGCTAACAGCCTTCTGTCTTCAATCTTGGGACCAAAGCAAAACAGAATGAAAGTATATTTGTAGATGTGTTGAGGCTAGAATTGGAAATCCATCCACTTTCACTTTAGTCATCAGACTACATTTCACTGCAAGGAGTTAAGGATTTGAGTAGCAGACAGTTATTTCTGAAACAGACAAGCAGGTACTTATGGATGCCAGAAATCTGATTTGATTTCCTTTATCTGAATTTACTTCCCTTTCCCACTTTCCTGGAAAACAGAACTTTCCCTCTCCTAAATCTCCCACATTTTCCTTCAAGGCCTTACATTTTAAAGATAATAAATTTTAGTTCCAACTATAAAATCTCCCACCTCTACATCTGCCACCCACCCAGCCTCTGTACCCACAAAGTGGAGCTTCTCTTTGTGACTGGTGTGATCTTCCCTCGACTCTAAGGCAAATCCTCCAGTTCATCTAAGTAAATATAACCCATCACTTCTTGCTTTCTCAGTTAAATATCTCTCATGATTTTCTTTTTATAGTCCAGGTTTGACCTTTCATCTCTATATGGCAACTTCCATCATCAATCGAACATAAAATAATAACTGCAAAAAAACTGCCATTTATGACCCCCACACAGTTTTGAAGCACTGCTTATATTCCTTGTTTGTAGTCCTATTTCTTCTACTCATATTTAAACTCCAGTGGTTTTTATCACTCTACAGAAATAGCTCTCATCACAGTAAAGAAATAACTAATGGTCAAACCTCAGTCTTTAGCTTTCTCAGCAGTATTTGATACACTTCATTATCATACCGTTCTCAAAACAATAGTCTCACTGCCAGAAAGACGCCCTGCCGTGTCTTATGTTTAGATGTCCCCCCAAAGCCTCATGCAGTCAGAGGGGCTTTTTCAGAGGTAGCTAGATCTACAGTGCGTGCCTCTGGGTTCAATTCATGATGCAGTGCTGGGATGAAGGGCACCAGGATTAAGGGTGTGAGTGCTATACAACCTGAGTAGCCTGGATAGATATAAGGGACTGAATGAGCTGTGGTGATTTCTCATTGCTTTGCTATCTTCTGCCCCTCCCCATGACCTACTTCTCCTCTGTAATCGGTCTGCCCGGTCACCCTGCCTTGGAGCTGCCAATTATGGACTACAACCTCCACAGATTGTGAGCTAAATCAACCTTTCCCCTTTAAGTTTGGGCACTGGGTATTTTGCCTACGCAATGAGAAACATAACCAGGACACACCCTCCCATTTGTTCCTGCTAATGTGCCCACCACACATTAGAAAGCCATGTTTAAATTCTCATCCTTTTATGTCTCTCTTATCGACTGCTTGCACCCTCAGTAATATGCTCTAGTTCATGGCTTGCAATCCAGCTCTATGTTAATACCTCCCAAACTTATATTTCTCAGTCAGACCTCCCCTCTGGACCCCAAATCCATAAATTCAATTGCATGACTGACATTTCCAACTGGAAATCTAATTGGAATCTCATGCTTAACGTGTTCAAAAACGAATTGCTAATTACCACCATCCTCTAAACAAGCACATAAGGACTTTCTCTTCCACAACTCTCTCCATTTCAATAAATGAGAAGCTCATCAGTCCCACTGCTGGAGCCCAAAGCTCTAATTTTTCTTTTTCTCATTTACTCCTTGGCAAATGTTATTGGTTCTACCCTCAAAATGTATGCTCTTGTCACTGCTCCTGCCTTCAGCACCCTGGCCTAAGCTAGCATCATCTCTGTCTTACCTGCACCATTGAAATAGCTTTTTAATGGCTTTCGTATTTCTAATATTGTCCCTCAGAAATCTATTCTGAAAGAAGCCAGGATAATCTATTTGAAATGCAGATCAGATCATCACACCTCTCTGCACCGAAGTCCCACATTGTGTTCAGATCTCACAGGAAGGGTCACAGCCACATAATCCAACAAGCCAGGCCCCAGCCCACTCTGACAGAGAGGCCCCCGCAGCTGCCTCTCTAACCTCATCCCTCTCTCTTGCACTCGCTTTGCCCTGGATGTGTAGCCTTATTCTGAATCCCTGAGCAGGGACGCTAAGCATGCTTCTGCCTCGAGACATTTGCTCTTGCTGATTCCTCAGCCTGAAACTCTTTTCCCCAGGTACATACGTGCCTGGCACTTTAATTTCTGTCAGGTTTCTACTCAAATGCCACCTGATCGCTGAGACTGTTTTTCTGACCTCTCTGTACAAATACCAATCCCTAACCACCCCAGCTTTTCTCACACCCGTTATCTTACTGTCTGTTTCCCCGAAGCACTTATTTTTTACTGCCTGACATACCATATATTTTTATATATTCTCTCAAAAAGCAGGGACAATGTCTTTTTCTTTAATTTCTAGTTTCCATGGCAACAATGTGACAAAATGACAATGGATACGTTCTTCAACAAACTTTGATGGAAACTGTGATGAAATTCACAGTTTATACTTTTTCATTTTAGACCCTATATCTGGAAGATATGGCTATTGGGAAGAGGAGGCAAGAAACCGCAATCATAACATCATAAGCAGAGAATTGACTAAAACAATTAACAGGTCAATATTAAGACACAAAGTAGAAAATTCAGCCATTAAAGTTGAGTTGATAATGCAAAAACAAAATCTGCTTTTTCCTATAATGAATTACATAAGGAAAATAAAATAATTCTAAATGGAATTTAATTTTATAACACTTGGGGTCTCTTCTGGAACAAATTACAGTCAATAAAAAGCTAAATTTTCTCAAAGAGAAATTAAAGTGTTCTTTATTCATATTATAATTTACTTGATATTTTCCTCCCTAGACTTAGAGAGAAATCACTTCAGTTAAAATAATTTTGCTGATAAAATATTTTTAACACTGCAAAATACCTATTATATTAAACTTGTAATGATTATGATAGAAAGAAAATGATGCATTTTAATAAAATATTACCCAGTAATACAAAGAGAAGTTCTTAAATAAACAGAAAATTGCATTAAATGCAGAGTCTAATACAAATTCTAAAAATTTTGAATTTTTTCATGCTTGTCAAACTTAGGATGGTGATTGCTGACAAAATGAGAATAAGCAAAGATAAAAGTGAAAATGTATCCTTGAATCTAAATTCAAATATCAGGTCTGATTGAAGCTAAGTGACAAAATAAATAAAGAGTCTATGCTTCTACTTAGTCAAACAATTCACAATTACTAAAATTCACTCTAGATTCTTCTGTGTACTGCACTGGCTCCTATTATTCAGTCAACTATGAATGTTAGTTATTTCTGCAATATTCCTCAAAGCAAAAACAAAACATTGTTGGTGTGTTCTTACCACAAAATAGATTCTGATTACTGTCCAAAATGTAGAACATACACATCAATATTGTTTTATTTGTACAGACAGAAAAACCGGAGCTCCAAGAATTCAAAGAGTATTTTTGCACTTTATTTTTCTAGGCATGTGTGATAATGACATTTTACTGGTTTTTTTTTTTTTGTGTGTGTGGTACTGGGGATTGAACTCAGGACCTTGTGCTTGCCAGGCAAGCACCTATTCCACTGAGCTATATCCCCAGCCCCTGACATTTTACTGTTTGATCACGGTGCTGTAAAGGTAAGCCTTACCCTCACATTCAGCCAGCACTTTCTGTTGGCATCCACTGACAGAAACACAGGCAAAGATAGTAACAAAGGACAGATAGGTAATGGGGTAATTAACTAAATTTTCTTTGTAGTTTCAAGAGAAAAAAACACAGCAAATGAACTGGAGACCTTTTTGGTGAGAAGTTGATTTTGAGAGTGACTCAATTGTCAGGTGCTGCATTAATATCTTTCACAGGCTTTTACTCAGTGTGTTCTATTTGTAATGCGCTGTACAAAGTTATACATTCAAAGCAATAAAAGACCTCCAGGTAGCCAAGCGTACTGGCTCACCACTATAATCCCATACCTACAGGAAGCCAAGGCAAGAGGATCACAAGTTCAAGCACATCCTGGGCAACTCAGTGACTTAGTGAGAGCGTGTGTCATATATATTTTCTAAAGTCTGGAGGTGTAGCTCAAGGTGAAAGTCCTGGGTTCAACCCCTTGTACTGTAATAGCAAAACAAAGCATTTCCAGGAGACTGTAATGGAAACACTGGATAAACTAGCAAAGAGATTGCCGTCTATTGAGTTTAACAACAGACACCTTTGCAGACAGTTAGAGATGTCTATATCCAGGCTTAAAGAAGTGGAGAGGAATCCAGACACAACTTGCAGCAGTCCTGATTCATTGCAGTTAAGTGTAACTTGTCAAAAAAGATGGCAAAATAGAATGTGTTTTCCTAAATACTCAATAGGCTATAATTAATAGTTGTGTAATAATTATCTAAGTCTCTTATAAGTCTATAGGATTTGTGAGTTTCATAGGAAAGGTCAAACCAAAGTGTGATGCAACTTAAAAGGAGAAAGAGAAATTAAAGAAAAAGTAGTATCCAAATGCAGGATGTACTTGGAAGAGGAAGAGAGGACTTCAAAAGGCAGCAATGGAATAACATGCTTCCTACACTCTGATATCTCAGTAAAGAGTCCATAGCATTTGAAAGGGGAGCACAGTAAACAGTAGATGCACGATCCTTTCCGTGAGCAAATACATCTGTGGAATTGTCAGGGAGAATGTGTGAGAGGCACTTAGGGACCCAGATGCCAGCTGGGTTTCAGTCAAGGGTGGATTGAATGTCACAGAGAGCAGAGATTTATTCAATAGAAATCATAGATTTTTCTTAGGAAATAAAGTTTTTAACTTATATAACCAAGGTGGATATTTTTATTTTCCCAGTGAAGATGTTTTAGTCACTCGCTTTGTTTCTGGGACAAAAAACCTGACATCAGCAATGTAAAGCAGGAGTTCATTTTGGCTCATGACTATAGTCCATGATCACGTGGCTGCTGAGAGAATGGCTTGCCAGAGGGGCCTAGGAAAGGAAATGTGCTCATGGGACCCAGAAGAGGAGAGGGCAGCGAGAGGAAGTTGTACTCTTCCAGGTCGTGCCTCCAGCAATATACCTCCCTCCAGACTCACCTCCGAGCAGCAGGTCAGCTATAGCAGCCCATGATCAGACCGCTCTCCAAACACAGGAAGCTTCGGGGACCATATCAGGTCAGGTCTAATAGATAATGAATTTGCTTGCAAACCAGAAATGGAAGCAAATGTTATACAAGAAACTACCTGGCTTTCAAGTATTTAACAATTAGTTAGATAAACAATATAAACACATAACTCATGAAAGAACAAGACAGAAATATAAGGCATATTTACACAAAGACAGATTACAGCCAACCAGTAAGGATGTCAAGTGTCTCTAAGATGTTACAAGAAATCTGTTTTGTTTTGTTTTGTTTTGTTTTGTTTTGTTTTGTTTCTTCAGACAGGGTTTCACTATGCGGTTCTGGCTGGTCTTGAACTCAATTTGTAGCTCAGGATGACCTTAATCTCATAGCAATCCTATTTCTGCGTTCCAAGTGCTGCTGTTACAGGCTATCCCACCATGCCCTACTGCAAGAACTCTTCTACAAAGGCTTAAATAATGCACAGTCCTAATCAGGCTGGGTATATGAAATTTCCAACACTTTACTCATTATAAGAAATACAGAACAAATTTAATTAACTCATTTAATTTCTATTTTAATTTATTTTCCTAACTACAGGTATCAGAAGAGAAAGTAATTCTTTAATTTTCACCATTTTACTCATCTGGAGTTTCATTTCAGTTATTTCACTTAATCCTCATGGTAATAGATCAGATCCAATATACCCATTTTTCATTTAATTTTATTTATTTATTTATTTATTTATTTATTTATTTTTGTACTGGGAATCAAACTCATGACCTCAGGCTTGCCAGGAAAGCACTTATGCTGCTAAGCTACATCTCCTGCCCACTCGTTTTTTATTTTAAATAATAGCAGTTCAATCGTTAACTGAATTGTTACTGATGAAACAGCTGGAAAATGCCAGAATCCCAAATCAAGTTGACTCCCATCCCATTCTCTGTTACCCAGTCTTTTCAATGGTGATAAATAAGAATTATATTTGAATTATATTTAGCTGATGTAATATCAGCTAATATCCAAAAATTTAACAACCTGGCTCCCAAATCTCCTCTTTTGCAGCAAATTATATGTACACGTGTAGAATGCTAATGGCGTTTTCCAACCTACAGGAATTGTGAGTGTTACTGTATTACACAACCCATGTGAGAAATAATTTAGTTCGGGGTGTATCAAAAACACAGTAAAGCCCACATTTGTTCTTTGTATGTTATAATTGTCACTCTTGAAGTTTAGCTATCTACCAAAGGACTTATTTTGAATCCCGAAAAGTAATTTTTACTGCACTATTTCCTCACTTGTGAGTTTCATTTATTTTTAAGTTGCTTAGCTTGAAGCTATGTGTGGAATTAGCTTTCCATTTTAAAACATACCAGTCTGTCTTCAATTTTATCAGCTGGTTACTTATCAATGCTATTTGATAATGTTATTATTGAAGTTCTTACATCTGTTTCATTCTAAACAATGTCCTCAAGTTTTTCTGTTGCCAGGCCCCTTCTATTTAGAAAAATAAAAATTCAGAACTTAATACAAGTCAAATCCTTTATTAGGATATTCTTTTGCACATAATGGCTATGGTGAGTGGGAATGGAGAACTGAGATTATTTTTGCTTCTTACACATTTAAAATTCATGAAATAAAGATGTAATAATTTAATATGGAAGATAAACTAGATTTGCTTTGAGTTTCTTTAACATCTTCAGAACAACTCAGGTAGCTTGTATTCTGAATTTCAGATAGTTATAACAATGTGTTACACTTCCAAAAGTGAAGGTAAAAACAATAAACATCCATTAAAATTATTTCTTCTGCAATTTTCCTTCATACTAAGATTAATTGCACTGTAAAAATTAAAACAACAGTTTTCAAGCCCAAATAAGCCGAAACACCATTCTGAGTCTCTCTGTCTTCATCCTAGAAATGCTATTTTCCTTTTCTTCTTGAGAGATGGCAGTGTTTTTGTTTTAAGCTTACAGAAAGGATGAGAAATAGCTATCTGTTCAGTGTCCCTACTATACCAGCCTGAGTTAATCATAAAGGGCATTTATTTTGTGGCTTAATTTTGTATGCCTCCTCTACCAGTCAGCTGAGATTAGTAGGAAGACCAGGCTTTCCTGATGCTTCTACCCCATGTAAGCACGAGTGCAGGTGCACAACCTGCTGCCATTACCCAGGGATCCCCAGAGTGGATTACTCATCCACGAACTTGGCCCTGGATTGCTCATCATCAGAGGAGGTTAGTTTGTGGTTCTAAATTAGCAATAGGTGCATTTCCCTCCTGGCTGCCGCTACCCCCAGCGCGTCATAAGTATCATGATCCGGCAAGGCTGAACACCTGCAACAACCGCCCTGGGGTAAAGAGTGAGGGTGAGATGAAAACAAGCCTTTCATCAAAATTTAATTCAGCCAAGGGGACCGCTAAGACAAAGATGCTGTTTGGGGTCTCCGGTGACATTCTATGCAGTAAGAAGTGAACATAGAAAACATGAATTACATCTCAAACAGTGCCAAGCCAATGATAACCAGATATTTAATAGAATAAAAGCCACTCACTTCATTTGCTTCCACTGTGGAGTCTTTATAATGTTCAGAAACCATTGTGGAATTGTTCATTGGTATATACTGTACAAAGATTAGGGTGTCCAGGGGTACCCAGAATTGGAAACTGGCTCAGTTACATTGAATGGGTGACCTTGGACAAATAGCTTGACACTTTTGAACCTCATTTTTCTAAAACTGTGTGAAAGTATAAAGTTTCAATTATATATATATATATATACTTTTAGATAGTAAATATAATTTCTGGCATATAATAAGCTTTGCCTAGGTAGTAACTCTTGCACTGTTATAAGCAGTGGTTCTCCACTGAAAAATGAGTACAATAATATCTATCATGAAACATGTTATAAGAATTTAAAATTACATTATAAGTTATCTAGAATATAGTTGATGGTCAACGCATTACATATATTCTTACTTTGGGCCTGCTGGGGGAAGAACAAAATAACGATTTAGGGAAATCAAATGCTCCCTCTGATGTCCTCTGAGTTCATTCTTGCATAATACAGAATGCTGTTGTCAGTAGAAGTATCATGAGAATTATACAACTAACTTGAAGTTTTCTGGTGTCCACATTAAAAAAAGAAACAATAAATAATTAATTATGTAGTTCAATACAGATGAGCAAGAGTTGGGCTTCATCTAAAATATTAGGTAAACATAATCAATATAAAAATTCTTACGAGATACTTTACATTTTTGAAAAACAACTACCGTGTATTTTGTACACAGAGTACATCTAAGTCCTCAAAGTGCAGTAGCTAGTGTAGCCAAAGCCCAGATGTTGTCACTTGAGAGTGATCTAAAACATTCAATTTAAGAAGCAAGCCTGTCCTCAGACTGGAGGCATCATAGAGCCCAGGTTAAAGGTCTAAAGGGTTCTTGTCTAACCAGTTCTATCCTGTCACTGATTCTATCAAATTTCTTTGCTAGGATGCTAATTCGGCTCCCCAGGACTACAGGGCTGACAGAGCAGAAGGCAGCAGAGCTGAGCTATCATCCCACTGTCACATCCGCTCAGAGCCTTCTGTGCCCCTGGTTAAGGCCTTCAAATGCTGGATAACTCTCCAAGTCATCTTCCCTGTGTATCTGTCCTGTACAGGACTCCACTTCTAGGACATTTTCTTAAAGATAGTTATTACATCCTGATTTGGAAATGGGTGCGGTCCTAAAGCAAAAACACCACACTCAACCAGACAGCCAGAGAGCAGAAGGCAAAGAACTATAACAAAATTGGAAAATTGATTAGAAGAGTATGGTTGCAGAAGACTCTACAGGTTAAATTCAAGCAAATCTCCTGTAAAGTGAATAGCAGAAATTTTTCTTGGGACAATAGACAAACTAGAATGAGTGGTTAAGTTTTAAAAATCACAGAAATAGAGAAATAAAAATAGCCTCAGAACACTGGCAGATTCGAAAAATTTAGGGTTCCCATGTATGCACAGGGAGGCTGGAAATACACCCACACCAGGTCTTCCACTCATGTAGACACCGATATGAACAACACCTCTGAGAATTTTGCAACACACAACTAGTACATTTGTAACTGGCAGCCCGCTGAGATGTCAGATATGGAGAACTGAATTTCTCAGTGCAGCACAGCAAAAATAATTTAGTAGAGGAAGATGGGCTGTTGCAGGACAAAAGGAGGTGAGGAAATGGACCTAAAGCATTTGTCAGTGATAACCAGGAAAATGAGAGATTTATACAGTGGCTTCTCTGGGGTGACACAATGTGGGAAAAATAGAAAGGAAATGTGGAGCATAAATTATAGAGATGGAAAACTGGGGCACAAAAGTCTTGACTCAATGGAATACAGTCTCAGGCAGGTGATCCCCTGGCTCTGTGAAGACTGGATGACCAACCATACATCAACTGACCGTTAGTCATAGAGACTTAGTAAGTATTTGCAGAATAAATGGCTTTGGTCTCAATCAGACAACTGACTACTGAACTTAGCTGCTGATCAAACTAACCTAGAAAACACATGTAAAAAATAGATAGATTGACTTAGGCTATAAATATTCTGGTAATAGAATTATACATCTTTATCCCTTTAAAAGGGGAATCCAGCATTTCTGATTCAGTACAATACATTTGGGAATGTCCGGGCCCAAGTGCAATTCAAGAATTTTCCATTCCTAAGGTACTATGTTGTGGACGAGAAATCAGTTCAGCCACAATAGCACTGAGATGTTTTCTATATCCAGTAATGCTTCAGAGACAGCGTGAGACGTCAGTTGTCACCATTCCTTTGCAGAGACCACTAAAATGTCTTCACTACATTGGCTGGTATGTCAGTGTGTTGAATATAAGATATTTTTCCCCAGCTAGTGCCTAAAGTAGGAGTCAGAGGAGCCACAAAGTCAACTTCCTAAACATTGAATAAAATATATTCACAGGAGCCTAATAAAACACTCCCATTGTCAGTTCTTATTGAATAACACAATGATAGTCCATTTTAAACACAGGTACATTACAAACTAAAACCATTAACAGTTTCATATCCTCTTCACTTACATTTACTTTTCCTCATGTCAAGAGCAACAAAAGGTAGGAAAAACAGAAGACAAAACATTCTGAAATATTTCTGTGATTTTTCTTTGTAAAATAAGAGATGAGAAGAGCACTTTATTTATGCCTATTTATCCCTCTGAGCTCAAACTCATCTAAAGAGTCTGAACAAAGAGCACATAAACACTAGTGTGCTGGGTCCACAGGTGATTTTAATGTATTTGCTATGAATTGTTGAGAGGAGCCTATGCTACCTCTGTTCTCATTAATTCATCTACAGTGTCCTTTCCTGGCATGAGAGTTGCTGATTGCACAGATAAGATTTAGACTGAAAGGCTAAACTGAGCAGGAAATAGAATGTCAGCTTTTTATTGACACTATTGGGATATTCTCCCATTGGATCCAATGTAGCAAAAACTCCTTCAGTTTACAGAAATCATAACATAATATTGGGAAAAATAATGCATTTCCAACACTTTTCCATCTGCAGAAAGATAAAAATTATTAGTTCTTTGAACATTTATTAATACCTAAACTTTTGTGACATACCCAAATCTTTGAACATAACCAAATTGCCTAATACTGTGAGAAGTGTCAAAAACAATACCTTCTTGTAAATTGCCCAGGTCTACTAATCTCTGCTAACATGAATTCATAAAAGAAACATTTCCTCATTTCCTATTATATTCAAGTTACTGCATTAGCTTCCCATGAGGACGAGAATGAATATGACAAGGCTCTTGTCAGGCTCAAGAACCCAAAAGACAGTTACAGCCCTACTGACAATGCACATACAGTCTAAGACTGGAGTATTCTGCCTCCACTTGGTCTTCCATACGTGGTTTACTCTCTTTCATTCCTCTTGCTGTGATGGCATCTAGAGAACAGTCCTAGCTGTACTTGTTGTACCAGTTGGGGCTGAGAGCCCGTCCTAAGGGAACTGTAAGGTTTAAAGAAATGTGGAGCTTACAGCTTTCAAAGAAATCTCGAATGATACTTCATGGGAGCTCGCAGGGAGCCATAGTTCACCACTGGTAGAAGGCCATACATTGAGAACCATACTAAAGGGTGTCCTAAACCACAACTGCAGGGTCTATTTAACCTATATCTAATTCCTCACTGTCACCTCTGTTCACCTCTATAGAAAAACAAGTATCACAGAGTAGTTATGAACAAAGGCCAGGGAAGTACAGTTGGCTCAATGGCTTTGCTTTTTACCAAGCAAGTGAGACCAGTCAAAGGCTTGCCCTTTGTAAGCATTAGCCTCTTACAGTTGCAGTAAACTATTCAAAAACCTGAGGTCCAAATGGCATAATGACTCCAGAGTACCCATGCAGGCTCTGACACTCAGGGCCTGGTACAAGGTAGTTAGTCTTCTGTTTCTAAGTGTCCTTAACATGTTCCTGCCAAACTACTCTTGCCAACATCTCAATCCATGTTTTAGCTCTAGCCGTAACCCAGTATTTTCAGCCTCCATTCTTGCCTTGGTGGCCGTGAGTATAACCTTTGCCGCAGTGATTTTCTGATTCTCATCGTCATCATAGCTAATCAAAGAAGTCTGTGCCCTTGTGAAATTGCCATGTGGAAGGAGATATAAAATAGAAGCAAAAGGAATGAGTTATCAAGCCCATCTGTTGTATATAAGGAAATACTCTTAAAGGAAATGGCCTTAAAACTGGGCCCTCACATGGCTGAACTGGAAGAACTGTGCATCCCAGAACACAGGTCACAGTATTAGCAAAGGTGTCAAAGCATAAACACATGATATGTGTTAGCAGAAGTAGGTAGAGACATCTGTTTTGTTCTGAAATGGTCTTTTAAAAGCATAGCCCCTTACCTTGTACCAGAAATCTTAGGGTCAGGTATGTTTTAAAATTCTGAGTTTTCAGATTTTAGAAAGTGATTTCAGTTCACATGTTGTACATTAAAACATAGCCGAGGGCTCTAAGCAGCACCTAGTAATCAAACACAGTAGTATTTCTGTAGCAAGCACGTAAATATTCACACAAAGTGACATACACTAAAAACCCGTCAGTTCAGATCAGTTTTGGCCACCAAATGAGAAATGGAAAAACATTCAGTGTTCAAAATTTTGAGCTTTCTAAACCGTGGATAAAATAGCTTGTGTCTAATAAAAGAACACACAGTCTTGAAAAGTGAATGGGGTACATATTACAAATGGTCTGAATGCCTAGCTTCGGAGTCAGCTTTCACTCATAAGGTGATGGAACATCTTTGCTAACAGCATCGCCTGTGCAATTTGTAGTTACTTGAGTGTCTTCTTTTGAAAATAGGGTTGTTATTTCTATTCTATAATTACAAGAGTTTTTCTCTGACATTTTATGTTACTGTGTTAACTCATCAGGCATGTTTCTCTTCTTATTCTTTTGTGCCCTGGAAATATCCAAAACTGTAAATTCACTGTAATTCTTTGCACCATTATTTTTAATTTCGTATTGTAAAATTGATTCTTTGCGGCTTATATTCATATGTGTTTGTCCCATATGTAAAGTTTGGCATAACTTCTACCTCAGGAGGATACAAAATAGCTCTAAAATCTCCCATAATGCCCCCATTTTACTACTGTCCATGTCATTCCTGTTGATGTTGCTATATGGTTGGTTGGGTTTTTTAGGAGGTGACTGGCAGTTGAGAAAGGATCTCACTATGTTGTACAAGCTGGCCTCGATCTCACTATGTAGCCCTGGCTGGCCTCAAGCGTGTCATCCTCCTGCCTCAGCCTCCCAAGTGCTGGGATCACAGACCTGCAAAACCTTGTTTGGCTAGGGCTATATTTTAAACTATGCATCCTTGACAATCAGGTGATGCATCCACATTATAGACTCTTTGTTTCCTTCTATAACATAGGAAAATGCTGATCCTGATTCTGAGTAGCATCCCTAGCTGTTGTTGGCTGGGATGCACAGCTCACTACTCGTTTATTTTAATGAGACAACTTCCTAGAATTTGCTGTCCACTGCATCACCTGCTACTTAAAGGGTAAGCTGAACTGAATTCTTTTTCATCTACCCCTATACCTTCTCTGAAATATAAATGCGATTTTATTCAGGTGGAACTTTTCACATAATCCCTCTAGGTCCTTAGGATGGTCTGCACGTAACTTCTCCCATCACTTGCATATGTGTGTATGTTTTGCTCTCAGATACGGCCTCTACGCTGGAACAGTTGGTCTAACCTTAACCCAGGCTATCAAAACAAGTACCAAACTCTTTCACATAATTGTAAACCATACGCTGTCAGGCAAGTAGGGTAAATGCTACCTGTACTGCAGCTACAAAACTGAATGTGATTGCTTGATGGGCCCGCAGGTGTGAGAGGAAAAGTTCACACCTGAGATACTGAGCTGCTGGATGCTGTGCCTTAGCGGTCTTGGCTTTCTTATCATCTAGAAGCCAGATAAAGGCCCTCCCTTGTGTCTTCCTAAACCGCCTGTCTCCTCTCTCAGACAATCCAGTTTTCAAACTGTTCTTGGCCACTCTAGCTCTTCTTTGGGGTCTTTTCTCTTCTAGCACAGAGTATAACCTAGGAAATTGTTTAAACATAAACTTCAGAAATGAGGATGCCTACCTCAGCCTTGTGAAATGCTGGGAAAAGACTCATGCTATCCTGACAAAAATATAACTTAAAACCAACAGTCAAAAACTAGTGTGAAAACTTAGAAAGATTAAACAATTTTCTCTTATTTGTAAATGCACTCAGGTTTGAGAAGAGGTTTTATTTTATTTTATTTTATTTTATTTTGGCTCACTATGGTTAAAAAATCACTCCAAGAGAAACATGTTCAATAAATTTTTGAGTTTATCTGAGAAGATATACAGAGGAATCTTTCCAGCAAGGACACCTGAAAAGTAGGAAGATTTTGAACAAACCTATGTCTTGTTAAATTGACAGGGATTAGTATTCCCCAAAGCAGGACAAAATGACACTTGAATGCCACACTCTCTACCAGTAGACTTCTTGTTAGAGATTTTATAATAACAAAAGGAACATATTATTTTATGAGCTATGAAAGTATTCGGTTTTACCTCTGCATGGTAACTGGCAGTGGAGTTTACAGGTGGGGGGTATATCATAAATGAATACTGAACCAGAAACATCACCATTAATCCAATAATTGTTTTTTATGAAGTGCTCATGGAAATGACTCCAAAAAAAAATGAGCCACAGCAATGCAGTGGAGTTAGCAATGTTATCTCTAATGGGGGAAGAACATAAATCTCAGAACAGTTTGTGGATGTCTTGAGTATCTCTAATCCAAAAGTTCCAACAGAATGAGGCCACCGTGAGTTGTTCAGAGGCAGCCTCTGCACAGTGATAGTTCCCCACAAGTAGCACGTCCTTGTTAATCCCTCTAAAATTCATTGTAATGGCATTAATCAAGTCCAACTTGTTGGATATTAATATAAATTTTGTATGCAACTCCATGGGGATCCAGAACAAACCTCCTCAAACATCTTGTATCCATTCTCCTGAACAGCAAAAATCGGGCTGCAGTTTAAGTACCTGCTTACTGGAGTAGATATTCACTCATTCTAATAGTACTAATAGAGTTGAATACAATCTATTTACACCAATGTAGTGCTGTGTATGAACAAGAAATGACTAGAGATTTACTGTGTTTCAACCAAAACTATGAATCTAAGCAAACACTGAGTCAAATTCAACACTAAGCTAAACACTTTGTTATTCTGCCCTCCACCCTAAAACAGTACCAAGAATAACATTCCAGCCATGAGGACCCCTCAGCCAGGGTCCTTTTAGAGGAAATCTTAGGACGCTTTATTCCTTCACAGATAGCACTTACCTTGAATCCTAGTCCTGCTGGAGATGGGCATGGCCCCTTTTCAGACTGCTGTAGACTCAGTTGCCAGTGGTTGCCTCACAGCCAGAAGCACTGTATTTCTTGTCTTTGAGATATTCTGAGCTTCCTGGGTATGATGATGTTGCTCCAGGCCACTTGAGTGCAAAGTATTCAAGAAATTTAGAATAACAGACAAATTTGGAGAAAGGGGGCAACTTTCACCTATGCACATCCCAGAGATCAGTACCTTGGAAGAGCCACAGTCTGCTGTTGTCTTCAGAGGGCTTGATTTTGGAAACGGCAATTGTTCTATGGTGTCCACTCATATTTGCACATTTATCACAACTAGTAATGATATCATCCCAGCCAGCCTCTGTAGAAAAATAGTCAAGTGCCCAGTATGCTGCGTGAAGGCTATTCATTTGATGACAGTCAACTCTGCTAAAGAGAATTCTATGAATTCCTTTATTTGACTTAATAAATTTTGACTGGAGTGAAATATCTGTTCCACGCTAAGCATCTTGACCAGGGCATTGCTCACATTGGCAGATTTATGCTATCTTAGGGCAGAAACAGAAAAGTGTTATGTAAGAGCTCTGACAGGAAAGTGAATACTGGAAGTGTGAGTCATAGAAGACAGGCCAAAAGCACTCCATTAGATTGATCAAATGTACTGAAATCTCTGGGTGGACACTTCTGCACTGCACCCACAATATTATTCTTGATTTGCTAGGAAGAAAGCAATTTATTCTGTCACTTTCTGGGGACTTAGAGCTAATTGGCCTTTCATAGTTATGTGATTCTGCAAATGAGCATAAAAGTGAAAGCTGACAAAAATTCAAACAGGAAATCTGAATCTGCCTATTTTCATAAGTATCTCATAATGGTTTGTAGAAAGGGACGAAATTTTGATTAGAATAGCAAATTTCTTCATGCAAGGGGAAGTGCTCTAAATTACCCATCACTGTAACAAACAAAAAGATTGCTCTTCATTCAGGCTCCTGGATGAAAGGAAATGAATATTCTTTTCTGAATTCCACCCCTGCCAGCCCTCGCAGACCATCCACTGCGGCCGGTCAGTGTTCACCAGCTCACCAGTGGGCGCCCCTTAAAGCACAGGACCATTCCTAGCCTGCTATTTCTTCCCACTCACCTGCCCCAATGCAGAAAAGGCATCTATGCCACCTCACATCTTAGAGACCAAGCAGCAGTGGGTCTACACACGAGCAGCAGGGGAAAAGAAAGAAAAATCACTGAAACTTCCATATAACCTTCACAGAAAAGAAGCTGGAAAAGATTAAATTAAAAATAATTTTTTTAAAGTCAGTCTTCAAAGCCTGTAGAGAGTGTTAAGGTATTTTCACAATGTCTGGGGCTGATAACAGAGTGAACACCGTGAAGAAAAGCTAAAGAAAAGCAAGCTGGGGAAAACACGCGACACTATTTTTCATGAACAAAATACACAGGGTGAATTTGCTGAGGCAAACAGTCTGGGGTCATGAATGAAGTTGAGTCCTAGACCAGAAGCTTGGGTTGGCCTTTGCTTTGAGGAAAACCTCTTCTCTCTTCTCCCTTCATCTGCCTCCCTCTGCTCTTCCCCCTACTTCTCCATCCCTCTCCCTCATCCCCTTCCTTTCCTCTGCTCTCCTCTCTCCTCCCCCCCCCTTTCTTCCCTGGTAATTAGCCACCTCGTCTTTAGCATCCATGTGACAAAATTTACCTGACAAGCTACAAGTCAAGCACAGCAGTCGGGGGTTCGTACTGTGTGGCTCTATATTTTATAGAACTTTACGACGCTGAGCAAAAATCTTGCGTTTCAGAAAAGCAGCTCTCCTGAACGCCAGTCCCTTCACCATACTGAGGCACTAAAGCTCTTTTTTCCCCCAGAGCTCAAGCTTTCAAAGTCATTTTCCACTCTGATGACTACAGACAGCTGAACAGACAAAAAAAAAGGGGATTTTGAAATAGGCAGTCACTACTAATATGTACTTTGCTCTTTTTGACCAGGACAAAGAAGCCCAGGTGTCATTTTGCGATTTCTTAATCATCAATGTCAAAAAAAAAATTCCATTTCTGGAAATGCAGACGTAAAAATGCATTTATACTGACGAGATTGGCAAAACAAAAAACTAAAGACTCTTGCTGGCAAACAGCACCTTGTGTTTTACAGGAAGCTGGAAACTTAGAACAAGAGAATGGTCCAGCTTCTGAGATTTTGAATCTGTAGTAAAAATTACAAGTAAAAATAAGAAATATGTTTATAGTAAGTTTGCTATTAGAGGAAGCGCACTGTGAGAACTGCTTCTGTGGATAGTAGCTCAACACCTTCCCTTTCACACGTCAGCCTCTTCTGTTTTCTCAGAAGTCTACCTTTCCACCGGTTTCCATTAATACAGTTTAAAGTGTTAGTCTGCTGTTTATTTCCCTTTCCTTCTTCCTTTTTATTTCAGCCTGGTCATAGCTAAATATCTAAAAATACCTGAAACAAAGTAACAATGTATGCTATGCTGTCTTATTTCAGAATATCACAGGGGGCTGCGGCAAGATAAAGGTACGCTGCTGCGAATTTCAGAGGGAAAACAAGAATAATATGCTGCTCTGGCCCCCTATTAGTGATCTGCTTTCACTATTCATCTTTTCTCACAAGGATTTCTATGTGTTCTATGCACATTCTATGTGTTGTTTAAAACTTCATGTTAAGTGTGGCTTTAAATTCTTAATAGTTATTATCTACTGAATGCTTAATTTGTACTAGACTCTGTGCTGTGTGCTTTATAAAAACAACCTCTATAATTTCTAAGTGTTTCTCAGCTTCTCCGTATCATCTTTTTACATAAGAAAAACTAGGAGACAGTTTTTTGATCTAGGGCACTCTCACGGTGAGTAGTAGCTGGCATTAAATCTGGAATTTCTCTGGGTCCTAAATTGTTTTGCTTCCTATTTTTCCCAACCCTATGCCATCTTCCCCCAGTTAGCTTCCCACAGACTAACTGTTCTGTAAAATAAGGTAGTTAATAGGTTTTCATTCTTGACTAATCCATAGAAGGTTTCTGTGACTGAGTTTGAACATCATATAAATGATTTAACCAAGAAGTAATAGGCAGTATTTTCTGGAAACAATCACAAAAAAATTATGAAGTATCTAAAGTATTTCCAGCATTGGCTTCAATGATGTGGGGAAATATGAGAAATTTGTCAAAAGTGAGCTTAAATTCTAAAAAGTAAATCGAGCCATCTGGACGTGACAAGATGGTTTAAACTCTAGCGATGCCCATGTAGTCATGTTGGAGAATGAAGGTTCATACATTCGCAAACACATCTGGAAGCGCCCCAAATACTTGTATAGTATTCAGCATTTGATGTCACTCTAACCTCTGTACCACACTCCTGACTTCATAAAGATCGGTCATGACACGGAATCTTTCCTTTCTTTTTTCTTTGATCACTTAGTTGGCTCATTGCATTGCATTTTGATTGCGGGTCCACTATGTAGAAATGTGTTGTCTCTAGGGACACCGGCTGCCTGGTCCCTAAGTAGCTCCAGGCTTCAGGGCTTCTAAGGTCAGCCTCCCCATGCTGTACAGAGAGCTGCATTCTTCCTGTCTGCCAAATGCCACGAGCTGCTGCCTTCATCATGACAATGCAAACAAACCCTAACACTCTTGGCAGGACATGCAAAGCCTTTCCTGATTGTGTCTCTGACATGTGTGCTCAGTTTCATCTCCTACTTTGGTTTTTACCCCACCCACAGCCCAGCCGTTCTCCGCAATTCTCTTCCAGCAGTTCAGAAGCTCATTTAGCTTCTAAGCAAAACAGGCTTGCATTAGTAAGCTTCCCAGCTCTGGAACAAAGTACCTGCCATTCACAACTTACAGGAGGAAAGATTTATTCTAGCTCTGGGTTTCAGAGGGTTGATGCCCTGGTCAGCTGGCTGTAAGGCAGAAACTTAGTGGCTGAGAGGTGTGGCAGAGGGAACCTGCCCATCTTATGGTACCCAGAGGCAGAGAGAGCAAGGAAAGTCTAGAGAAAAAGAAACAGGCTGGGATGTGTCGCTCAAGGCATTCTTCTAGTGGTCTACCAGCTCCAACTGACCTGCACCACTTCCAGCCCATTCCATAACGATCTCATCAGTGCATCAGTCCATCGACGGGGTTAGTGCTCTCAGAATCCAACTGCCTTCTGAAAGCTTCCTGAGAGTGTGTGAGACACCAGGGAGACATTTTAGACCTAAATCGTCTCTGCTGTTGCATGTTTTTGTGGTTATACGTTGAATGCTTTTTTCTTTTCCTTGTCTGCTTAAAAATAAACAACAACTACAAATGTCTTGGTCACTCCTCAAGTCTACAGCGGAAATACTAATTTACAGGAAAGTCAAGGTTCTAGTTTTGTTAGACTAAGGATAGAAACCATCATACTGGGAATGTGCATCCCGGACATTGGGTAAATATATAAGCCATGACCCAAGATACCACATCATTAGAAGATAGTATCTTTAGTTATTATGTCTATTCTGCCTACTGAACTATCACCTCTTTAAAAGTCTTTATCAATTTGTATGTCCAGTACTTAATCATAATAGGGTATATGGTAGATGTTTAATAAATGTCTCCACTCTTAGTAAGTGTTGTCCTGAGTTTTGCACAATAATGCAGCTGAACTCTAAAATCAAGCAATCAACTGATGTAAAATTTTTCTTTCACCTCTGGATGCAAGACACACAATTTATAATTAACCGTGTGGTACAAAAAACAAATATATGGTGATCAGGATTCAGTATAGGTAGAAATCTCATGAAACAGAGAAGGCTTCAGGGGACACGTGAGACTCGAAATGGGTCCCATCGGTTGATGTATACAGATATCTGGGACATCGCTGGTGGCAAATGGGTTGTTTATGGAGGTGTGTAAAGTAAATAACTATTTATCTCTGCAAAGATATAGTGCCTTGTTGGTCTGTTAAAGTGTCTACCATGATGTTTATGCTTCTTAGACTTTAGCTGATTGTCTTGGATTTGCTAAGAGGCTGGAGTGGAGACACCAAAATTACCCAAGGAGAGGTATAAATAAAATCAACCATGGGAAAAAAGAATGTTGAAATCAAATGAAGCAGCTGGTTTCTACTCTGGTGTTCAGAGGAAGAAGAGAAGGGCTCTGCTCTTCTCTTGATGTTTTTGACAAGCAGCTCTTGGTGGCAACATTAGGACATTGGCATATCACTCTTTGTGACCATATCACTCCTAAAAAGGGGTCTGCAAATAGTGGTGGATACAGGGTTCCAAGTTTGGCCTTGCTGTCTTTGCAGCTTCTCTAGTTCTGGTCAGTGTGTGGTTTTCAGTAAACTGCATCATTGTTTTTGAAGTGAAAAACTTCCATTTATTTTCCTCAGTAATGAACCTAGACTTTGCAATATTACAAAATAAACTAGTGCCCATTTTCAATTGATTCGAAAAATACAAGAAATATGTTTTGTTTTTCTTTATCAAACCGTGACTCCAGCCTTCTACCTCCAAACAATTTTACTTTATAATATGAAGCATTTGAAAAAAGTCTTTCATGACACAAAAATCTCACCTAAATTTTATGAACTGAAAAGTAATTCATCCAAAAAACCAGTCAAAAATGCACTGTATTGGAATTCCCGTCATGAAAGTCATGAACATAGAAACTCATGTAAAACATAAACCAAAGGCAGCAGACATTGGAATTGCGTGTTACAGTACTCAAAGCAATTTGTTTTACATATGTATGCCAACGCATCACACCAAATCAAACTACAAACCACACCTCTAAGTGATCCATTTCATAAAGCCACTTAGTTAGGGTCCTAATGCCTTTCATTTAATCCTTCCAGAAGATGATTTCTTGCTTTTGTTTGTCAACAGAACCTGATCTAACATTCTTTTTTTACTTTGACCCATTTTAGTGACATCAGCTGCGTTTACTCGCTTGCAGGCCTTTTCAGTTTGAACGAGCTGCAACATGCTCTTATTTAAAGCTTCTCACCTTTTAATTCTTTTTCTACATTTCCTCCTCACTGCTTTTCTGAAGCAGGGACTCTCCATGCCTTCTTGATCAAGACAGACAACCTAATGGCTGAGTGGCTTTAATTTGTATCCTTCTGGCATTCATTCAAACTTGATTTGCATTGTCATATGGAATTATTTGGTATTTAGTTTAGTATAAAGTATTACTTTCTCCTCCACCCCCCCCACCCCCCGCTTTCCTTATTGAGACAACCAACTGCTGGGAAATTATTGTCAAAGTCTTAAAATGATTTCCCGATGACTGATTGTTAGTACAATACAGCTTCTTTCTCGGTCCTCATTTCTTTTCAGTTCTTTTCTGGGATGC